>JAZDUA010000739.1:0-382500 GCA_038098605.1 Gryllus longicercus | reverse complement strand
TTTTGGGAGAGGACATTCTAAATGTTTTGGTCGAATGTGTCATAATATAAATTTTGTAAAATGTCACAGACTACACTGAGCTCATGCTGCTATACGATTTTTTTCGTTTTAATAATTATCCGATAATATTTTTACTTGAAAGTTTCGCATAAGTTGAAATGAATAGTTACTGAAAAATTTTGGGAGAGGGAATTTACCTCATCCCTCAAACCATTCCTCGTGAATCCTCGTCTGAATTTATACATAAAAGTTGAAACGTGACACCTGGAATTGAAAAGTATGTATGTAGTTTTTAGGAGCATGGGATGCCCCAAATATTACCGATCGCTTTTGACGCGCCGTTGCTAGCAACGTTGACGCCAATGGAAGAGACGGTAGAGGGAATTGGGTGGGGGAGCCCGATTTGCCAGTCACCGGCTGGCAATCTGCTCGCTGTCCCTGTCAGGCGCGTAAACGACAACATTAGGGCGGAAACGGCTCCCTTTGTGTGGGGCCGCTGCCTGGCTGGCGCTTGGCCCTCGTGCCGGCGATGGACAAAGCCACGCCTTGCTTCCACTTGGTGGATACCTTTTTTTTTTTTTTTTTTTTTTTTTTTTTTTTTTTTTTTTTTTTGGCATGACCTACTTAGTTGATTCTTGTGCCAGCATGACGCAGACACGGAGTTTATGATAATTAAACAAACGTGCTGTTGAGATTTCTTAATGCGAATTTGTTTCTGAATGCCAAATGTATAAAACTCGCATTTTGCCCGGTAAGAATACCTCTACTTTAGGAGGGCTTTGGAGCAATTCACGTGTTATATTTTGCAGCAGTTTGCGCTCGTCCTTGGAGTCGCTAGAGATGTATTATTGTTCCAGAATGCTAACGCACAGTATTGTCAGAAATATCTCCGATGTGCATAATACCAAATACAATGTGGACACTTAAATCACTCTCTTCCTAAGTACATATCGTCGTGACAAGTGCTTGTCGTACGTAATTAGTCATAAATGACGCATTGGGGGCAGCAAACACCACGAATTCTTCAAACAGTGTTATTTGCAGGCTTTGTAGACCTCATTTCTGTATCCGCAAGATTATCAACAGAACACCTTCAGAATTTCACTTTATTTGAAAAAAGATATGTTGCATCCAAGACTAGAAACTATAGAAGCATTTCACAGTATCTGAGCTTACAAGGATAATACGTGATTGTCTAAATTTAAACTATTGCGATTAATACGTAATCAACTCCTGCTTTTATGCATTGTGTGTTATAGAACTTTCATGTTTAACATCCTTACAAGAGTCTGAACTTCATATTATAGTGCTTGAATCATGTTGCGTTGAAAGATCAACTATTTCGCCTTCATGACTATATTTTACAAGTATTGTCCTCTCTTGGTTCTGGCATCCACGATTGATCTTAAATCTTAAGCTCCGAGCAAGTGAATACTCAAACGCAAAATCAATATTTAATGTATTCACTTGAGGAAATCGCACATAATTTGTTGTGCAAAATTTCATTTAATTGTGTGGTTCTGCATGTTCTTTCGCTGCTATGAAGTGTAGTCGCTGTTATGCGACTTGATGGAATGCAAACAAAACATACTTCGTTAGAAGCGCGTCACTGACTGCAGGTACATATGTGAGATGGTTAGTATACACAGGTGTTGCCAGGAACCGTTGTTGTTTGATACAGTAGTCAAGAGTACTACATGTAAGTAAAATTTAAAGTAAAAAATGTGAATAAAAACATTAATAAGACCAATATTTGATATCATGAATTACACAGTGAGATACCAATAACAATCTTAATGCATGTTTCTACATCACTCATTTGTCATTTTAAGAGTACCATTCCTCAAAAATATTATGAAAAGTATATTAAATTTTCGTGGCTTTTTGACATATCCAATTCCTAAAACGTACGAACGAAATAATTACCTATCATTTTTAAATTGGGACATCACTTCCCTATGATATTATTTAAACGCGCAACTAGTTACAAGTACCGAATTCCTTGAAATTATTGATGCATTATCAATATGATGAATAGATGGGTATTAATATTGAAAATTAAACCTAACCCTTCCGCCTTATTCTTTCGTTGCCGCACGCTCTATTTTTCGTTGCCACCCTACACGTCGCGTGTAAACGTATGCATGTTTTCTGTCACAACAGCATCTGCGAGGATCATATGTTGTGCGTCCTCTGCACGCAACCCAATTGTTATTCACGTTCGTCTCGCAACCTGTCACGTTTTCATGCACGTGTGCCAATTAAAAGCAGAGACAACCGGATATCTCTGAAGATTCGAACAATTCGTTTGGTGGATCATTAGAGGACGTACTCATTTTCAATCAGGACAGAGCAGAAATGAAGAAATAATTACTCGTGAATATGCTTAAAATAAATTCACTTGCAGTAGATACAATTTTTGAATAAATTGTTAATAAAATTTGTGTTAATTTTTAGCTTGCAACGGTAATAAGATATGAATAACTATCTTTTACATGTAGAAGTTAACTACGAAGTAGAAACATTTATTCATCATTTTATTCACATCAATACAGAGAAGAATGAAAAAAATGGGTGACTTTCTGGGAGATGATGAGAAATGCGATTTTAGGCACATTTACAAACACGTAATAAACAGTGGTGCATTTAACTTTTGAAGAGGCTCCGACTAGAGGATTTTAGTGAGAATATGAAAATATAAAAACGACAACATAGAAAAATAATATAAAAAGCAATCTGTATCTACGAATAAATAAGAGCCTTACGATGCACAGGAACGATGCATCAGATGCAATAAAATAGCACATGCCATGATAATAACGTAAGTGTGAAATTTCATTCACATAATGATGTTCGAAACTTGAGCTCTACTATTCGTGATCAAGAGTAGTGCTTATGATTAACGTTTCAACAATGGTAAAACTGTTGTTCTCTGACTAAACTTTATCTTATACGGATGATGTAGTTTTTGGACGATGCGTAATCTCCAAACAGGAGATTAAGTAAAAATAAAATTGAGTTACAGAGAGGTATGGCGATTATTACAAAGTATGAAAAAAAATACATTGATTTTTTTAAACTAATTGTCACTCACCAACTAAAATACACCAACGCACTTTCATGCTTCTAAACACTCCTGCTTTCTCACTTCGTCATTTTTTCCTATTTTCTGGATTTATATACTTTTTATTACGGTAATTTCCCAATCCCTTTCATTATGCCTATTTTATTATATTTCATTCGCGATAGACATTGCCCCAGCGTGGCTATTTAAGTGACGCCAAGAGCCGCGGTGCCGGCCGTGCTGGAAGGCGGCGTCGGTGTCAACAGCGGAGATGGCGTAGGTGGCGGCCGGCCGAGTCGGCGACGGGAAGTCAGAGAAACCGCGGGAGCGGAAGTGACGAAGGCGGAGCACGAGTTGGCGGCCGAAACAACCGTCGCTGTCGGCCGTCGCTGCAATTGAGACAACTGCCGGGGCTTTATGGCGGCGGGAACCGAGTCAACAGCGCAGTCGAACTATCTGCCTGCGTGCTTGAAAACAGCCTCTAATGATACGCCCGATGTGAAAAAGAACAGTTTGCGAGAACGGTTTTTGTTTTGACTGAAGACTAGTGCAGAGCGAATAATGCATTAAATGCATTTGAATATATAATTCGTTAATTAGCCCATGAAAGAAATTTAAGATTTTTATTATTAGAGAACTACTAATTTATCGACATTGATATTAGTTTTACAAAACCTTTTCCCAAACATACGTACTTTTCAAAATAACACTCTGTTTTTAATATTCGTAATAATATTCATTTCTTCATCATCATCATCGACAGCAAGGATTAGACCTCTTGGTCTGTTCCGTCTCAGAATTGTTCATGCCATCTCTTCAAGGGACGTCCTACACTTCTTTTTCCTTTAGGTACATATTGAAGAATAGTTTTAATATTCATTTCTTATTCACTTAATTTAATATTGGTAATAATTTCTATTACTTAAAAGATCCTCAAGTCTAAAAGCAGCGTTCGAGTGAAATTAAAATATCCTGTCCGTCGCTCTATTGATACCTCCTAAAGAGCAGGCTTGACGCACTGAGTGAAGGTCTGCGTTCAGCGACCAGTGCATCTTGCTACTGTCGGTACCATGAGTTTGGCCGTCTGTGGCAGCCTGTTGCGGGCTCCCGGCCGCATGTTACCGCCCGACATCGCCGAGCGCCTGGTCGATTACCAGAAATCGACTGACAGGAATCCGACTGCGGTTTACAAGACTCGGAGTCTCGAGAGACTCGAGAAATATTGTTGTCGTTAGAATGCAGAGCACCAGTACTGAGCGTCGACACGTAAAATAAGGCGTAATTGAATTCATCTTAACCGCTTTTGCTACCGTGTTTGCCTAAAGAGCTTGTAAGTTAAGTAAAGCATTGTTGTTAATTAAGTAATGTATACCGTCCAACAAAAGAATATTGACCGCCGTCAATGCTTTGCGAAAGTTTTTGGAGAATTCTTAATGTTTGTTTTTTAAGTATATTTACAACATGTGAGAGCAGAGGTTCTAGTGCTTCTTGACACATTTCTCGTAAGCTTTGCTGTTTCAGATCTTTCCAATTGTTTTGGAACAACCTACAACAAACCGACAATGTTGCCAAAATAGCGTACCATCACCCATCGAGGCAATTTCACTCACAGACGTTTTTATAAATCCTCTGAATCTAGCTGCTTCACTTACTTTAGATGGTAGCATGATGCCAACAATGTCTTTCTTCATATCACAGAGACCAATATTTCTCTATAAATACGTCAAAATTTGGTGCAATTGATACTTTCATAGTTAACTTTTGAAATCTTCTTAACCCTGCAATGTGGCAACTCTGCCGAAGCCGGGCTTGCAGCGACGTGGCGAGTGCGTGCTGGCTATCGCGCGGCGTGTAATGAGCATTGCGTCCGCTGCTCTCGATTTCGCCAGTCGCAGCGCATTGTTAATCGCGCATGATCCCCATTAAGGCGAGCTAACGAACCGACAGGCACACGGGATTGGGCAAAATAGCCACTTTCCATAGTGCGCTTTGCAATTCTTCAAGGTAACGAGGAAGTCTCATTACGCATTTTAGACGTATTTTAATTTGCTACATTCGCAGGCCTTGAAGAAATATGTTCGGTGGCAAGTGACAGTTGAAATAATGAAGTTCCAAATAAAAATGTGTGTTTTTTTTTAAATCATTCTTGCAGTTAGGTGTTTTAGGTGAAGGTAGGCGTGGGTCGTGCGCCCCGTCCCAGCGGCAGAAGGCGAGGTAACACCATAGACCACTCCATAGGGAATAAAATAAAGTAGTAAAATCGTACTTCTAAATCGCTAGTGTCCCTAGACTTCTACCTCGAACTCCATAGGCGTAAGCAGTCTAAACAAGAGAGTTGAGAGCACCAAATTTCTGGACGCCCCTGCCCTGCACTGGACCTCCTTTTCTGTTAACCTTTTTTATTTAGAAATGACATATTATATTTAATTTTTTTAATAGGAAAATAAGGAGAACGAAATAATTTAACTGATACAGTTTGATGTTGAGTTGCTTGAAGGGTTGCCAGATGGTTTACAAAGTCTCTTCCCCAAACTGTCATCTTAAAGAGGGTGAAATTTCTAAAATTGTTCACTTACAGAAATAAAATGATTTATTTTGTAGGACCTCGGTACCGCTCTCGAAATTTTGAAGGGTACCACGTCCCACCCCCCTGGCCCCTCTGGCCTCCCTGTGCGTAAACTTACTTACTGTCACGGTATTAATGAAACAGAACGTACGCGATTGCAAAACAACGAAATGTCGGCGCGCGCAACGGCTGCCCTGGACGCGTGCGTGCGCCGCGCGGCGTCTCGCCCTCGCGCGCTGCCCGACGGCGCGTTTCGCCACGCGACCGCGCATTGTTCTCTCGGCGCGCGTGCTGAGAGACTGCGCCGTCGAGAGCGCTTCGCTCTGCGTCGCTGTTCGCTTTGTTTACAGCTGACGACGGAACGCTCCGCTCTGCCCACTCCGCGAAGTCTCGTACTGCTCGTGGTGGAAAGAAACCATGGTACTGCTCCATCATCATGGTATGAAGACACCATGGTACTCAGACGGGAAGGACGCCATCGCGAACAAAACATCGATGTTTGCGAATATCGATATTGAATAGAAATTATGTATGTTAATAGGGAGGTTTTGCACGGGGAAACGTTTCAGCAATCGACAGTACTACCGATCTTCTGCGCATGCGCAATTCGGTACTCTTTCTACCATGGTGCTGCTCAGACTAGGGATGCGATATCACCAGCAGCATCGATGTTTGCGAATATCGATTTTGCGTAATCATCGATGTTAGTAGGCAGTTTTTGCAAGGGGAAACGTTTCAGCACTATCGATCTGCGCATGCGCAGTTCGGGTTGCGAATCCCTTTTGTGCATCTGCGCCTGTGCAGAAATTGCGGTCGATTGCCGAACCCTTTGCCGTGGAAACACTTATATTGATACACCGTCACAAAGCCATCGATATTTTTGAACATCAATGCTTTTAAACCCGCTTTTATTTCTTCTAATATGAACCTTCGCGCGGGAAATGAGATTTAATTGGACGGAGGGCGAGTTTATTAATTTATAATTGAGATTTAACTGACGGAGGAAATCCAAAAAGTGATCAGAAAAGTTAACAAAACTTTTATTCCCTGATAGATGAACACAACTTTGAGTATATTTATCTGCGAAAACTTGACTAATTTTTTATTTCCCTCTGAAGAATGTTCAATGTAGAGTCATCTGAAAATTATTAAAGCTTTTTGTTACTGTTCTACATTAACTTAATATAAAATATCGTCTATATTATCAGTTATATATACAAAGATGTAAAAAAATCGGATTAAAATCGATGTTCAATACTTTGTTTTGAAAACATCGACATTGTTTTGAAAATATTGCATCTCTAGTTCAGACACGCATGCGAGTAGTGAAGGAAATCCGATAAGATAGAAGTGTTTGAAAGTAAGATTTGCTGCATATTAGATTGTGCAATGTGTATCACGTAGGGAACATCTTAAAACGATGCGACGAGTAATATGCTGATAACCAAGAAGGTTGTTGAACCAAGCAGCGCTCGTGTGCTCTTGTAGTAAAGATATCGTGATTGTTGATCTAGCACTCAGTCAACGATTCTGAAAATAAATACTTCCTCATTGTAGTTAATACTTTTACTACTTACAAGTTAATACTTAGTGAATAGAGAAGTGATAACTGAGAGAGAGAAATAAACCTACTTCTGAAGGATTCTTGCTATAAAAAAATTGTTACGTGTTGCAAAGATGACATAGAATACTGTACCTTCTCTATTGGAAGAAATGAGTTATGTAATTTTAGAATTTTTGAATCCAAGTTACAATCACCAACTGCTGTGATGACTCAGACTCATTGTTCGGTGCATCCTTTCAGAATTCCGGTTATTGTGATTAAAGTACCTAATTGGAATTCCAAGAATTTAATTATTTTTTAAATAAAGGCGATTAAAGAGATCGCTAAGAGATCGCTAAGGCAGTAGTGCCGGAGTGGTTTCGGACCAGAAGATCGCGGGTTCGAGTCCCGCCTCGGGCATGGGTGTATTTGTGTGTGTCTGTATCAGTGTGTTGTCCTTTCACTCCTCATTATCATCATCATTTCATCTTTCATACCCCCAGGGCTAACAACCCTGGAGGATAAAAATCGGATTCAGTAAAAGTACTGATCCCCCCCAATTGAAGTTACATGCACCTGCTACCGCGATATATGATACTGAGCCACGGTAAATGCAGGATGTATGAACGCGTGGTCCTAGTTGGCCGATTCGCGAGCAAAAAAAAAAAAAAGAGGCGATTAAAGCTAGGCGTTATTTACATGGCCCGCATCTTGATTTTCTCCCCTCGCTTACATTTTTAATACATTTCTGTTTAAGATTTTCTATTACAAAAATGTTAGTTTCTACCATTGAATAAAGGAATTCAAATTCATGTGCCGTACTACCAGTTACTCATAGAATTTTCATTAATTTAAATTAGGCAAGAAATTCACATGTAAAATATTTGTTGGGTTGTGAGAAACCTAATAATGAAACAAATTATTAAGGAGATAATGAAGGAAAACGTTTAGCGGACAGAGATGTACAACACGCTCAAAAAATGCAAGAGGCACTGAAAACGTGCATAAATTATAGAATCGGTGGTACCTCGTTTCTTCACGACGGGGGAATGATTATCAAAACATTCATTCTAATGAATGCCTAAAAACGTAACAAATGACCTTACAGCTTATATAGTCACGCAATTTTGTATTTCATTGAATAAAAATACATTTAAAATATTCTCGAACTTCCAACATTAAAAAACAGATATTTAATGAATAGTGATAACTCTTTCACATGCGTTTGATTCATTTCTTCATAGCTATATTTTTCGCGGCTATTTTAATAATTCACTTTCCCGTGATGATTTATATTATCTGCTTTTTTTTATCTCACGGCACGGTCCAGTTGCCTTCATGCATATTAAGTTTGTTTATGAGAACGAACTAAGTGAGAGCGATATTTAGACGAACGACACGATGCTTCCTTTTTCCTTCGCAGTGCTTCCAACGCAGAAATTCCAGCTTCCGTCGCCATGACACGCCGTCATATTCTTGCCGGTGGCGTCTGAAAGCCAGCGTTATGAAGTGCCAGCAGTTTAGGAGGAAGAATAACAGCGGGAGCTTTTTAGTTTCCAGCGGTGATTTTTCGATTCTTTTTAATATCCTCTCCGAGTGTTTGCGGACGCCCGGGCCTTTGAAGGGGCTTCGATGGGCGCTGGCGGCGGTTCTTGTTAGGCTCCAGTGAGTTATGGGAACTCGGCGAGGAACCCCGCAGTCATCTCCCGACGGAAGGAATTTCTGTGCGGCTCCGTGAAGAGGTTAATAGAGAGATTTTGGATGGAGCGTTCTGTAAGCGTTTGATTGGCTGCATCCTGCCCAGCTGTTACAAGACCTTTTTATGCTTGTTGGGATTGTAAGCAAGGGACATTTGACAAGCAACTCCATCATTATAGCGCAATTCCAACATACACAGTAAATTTAATGACATAAATTATATTTTCTTTACATAAGTTTCAAGTTAATACTTTGAAGTCAATGACAGAACATAAATAAAAGCATGTGCATATAATATAACAAAAGTTTTTTTCAAATGCAGTGATATTCAATTATATTCTTTGTTTATCTTTTGTCATGAGAATTGTTTTTAAATGTAGATATTGTTACAAACACTTCTTAGTCAATTAGTATGAATTTACTTGGCCTTATCGGCATACGTTTTTGTACACAAATGCAGGATAAGGGATTATCGAATTAGTTGAAATGAGACAATGCTAGTATAGAAAATATGTTAGTAATGTCATAGAAATTAGGAAAGAAGTTCGAAGCAGACGGCATTAGTAAAATAAATGTGTCGCACGATCTGGTACTTTGGAACCATTTATTATTTTTCATTGCTCATTTGCCGCTACTAAAACTTCAGAGCTTATACATTTAACTCCACGACTTTGCATCCTACAGTCTTAACAGTGTGACGTTTATGTCACGCAATAATTTCAACGACGTCCTGTAGCTGGTCGACTAAATGGTACACGAAAACATGTCAGAATGAGACACAACAACCTTCGTTGCATTGTTGAACAACTCGATGGAGCCCATTGTTTTGCTCTTGTCCACTTGAGAAGTCAGAGACGCCGCAACAGAGATTTGTGTTTGTAACGTTTGCAAGCTTGCGCTTAGCCACACTTCCGTCGCGCGTGTGTCCATTTACTCGTGGGCCACTGGGACTAATGGATGCTCCATTTAGTGGGAGTAGCATGGGCGCCGTTAATGATCTCCTTTAGTCATTAGTGCTTTGTTTCAGAATAGGATTGGGGAAGGATATTAAGAAAACTAATAGTTTGTATTTATTCCGTCGTCTTCAAGGGTTCATTTTTTGTCTACATTTTTGGGAATTGGATATAGTTTATCGAATTATGGGATTGTAATTTATCAGTGAAATTGAAACTTTAACCACATGTAACAGCGAATTTCCAAGTTAACGAAATTATTTCCCCTTACGAATATTAATGTCTCAAGATATCAAGTTTTGTTTTAATAGAAATTGTATGACAAGTCTTATAAAATATAGTGTGTGGAAAAATGTTGAATAGTGTTGCAATTCTACTTAGATTTTTTTCTTAAGTCGTATTGATGCGTTGTGATATTACAATTCTCCTTTAAACTAATTGGAAAGTAAAGGTATCAGTGTTTTAATTTCCCAGAAAATGCGATCATAGCAACAAAATATTTTCCATCTCCTGTTACCTGAAGTGTTCATTTTAGATTGATATTTGATGAGAAGTGACATACTAGTTGCAACCGTTACTTGAAAGGCAGATTGTAACCGTTTTTCAGGATGTAACGATTTCTAAAATTTTATTTTAGAAATTGATCTCTATCAACAAACGCTTTTGAAGACTGTTAACGTCACACGTTACTTCCCAACACAACTAAGGGTTTATTTCTTATACAGATGATGATAATTTCATATTTCTCTTACAATGTTCAAAGAAGTTCATTGAAAGCTCCGAACAGTATGGCTATTCTCTGGGCCCCTGCGAGCATCTCCTGGATGCCAACGAAATTGAAAGGCAAACAAAACAAAGTCACTAATTATTGAGAATGACGTAACGCATGCCATTAAAAATTGAGAAGTCTTCAAAGCGTCCATCTTTGCCTGTTGATTCTTCTCGAGACCACTTCTCGTGCCTCGCGAGGTACATTCTCGTCAGATGTTTCTGCTCTTTCGTGCATACCACTCTCGTGTTATTTGGAAATTGGAAGCCTTCAGAACCGACCACAAAACGAATTCATGTTGTGTTTCCTTATTTTCACCCGTATTCAGAATATGATGGTAACACAGTTGTACATGTAGTTGTTAGCCACAGAAACGGTGCTGAAGTGTCACAAGATAATTATCCGGGATAACTGAGATAAATTTAAAGCGAAATTGATATCAATTCAATGTTTATACATTATAGTAGTGTACATTTATAAGACTCAGTGTAATATACTAAATGTGTGCAATTTTCGCAACAAATTGTTATTTTTCCTATTCTGCCAGTATCCTGAAATATCAGGAAGGACATTTTTGAAGCAGTCAAGATATATTATTTCAATGTTTGAATTAATTAATTCGTCTAATACTGTGTAATCATGGTTGTAAGAAACATATCTAATATAAAATCTTGATTCTGTTTTCATCGCTAACCTTTAACATAAAACAAGTGTCAAAGCAATTCTATCGCGTTTCAACGGGTTGAAAAGCGATTATATCGAAACTATACACTGTTAATAAGTTATAATTAGACATTAGAGCAATCCTCGCGAAGCAATGTTAATTAATATTTCCTCAAAGGATAAAAAGAAAATACTACCCGAAAATGATCTTATTTCTCACAAGTGCGAAATGATCATTAAATAGTCTATTTTCGAAATGCAAGCGTACAATCTTGCGTGAGCTATGGGAAACAGATCTCACATGTTGCCTTGATTTATGCCTTACAAGTCAGGTCCTTCACCACCAAGATTTCCCATTTAGATAAACACTTTTCATGTTGAACAGATCAACTCTGAGAAAAATTGTAACATAAGACGATAAGTAAGTTTCTTAAATTTCTTAATCCCTGCATATCTTTAGTGTGTCAAACTAGTGACAACAGTCATATATTTCTCGTCTTGCACCATGCATAGGTGTCTTAAGAACAAGGAAATGAGAACCGAGTTCAACAAAGGCAACCTGCAGCAACAGGTGATTGTGTAGCGCCTACTATACTTACGTGATTCGGGGTCTTTGGTCAGCGACATGACAACCTTACGAAGCCACGAGATACATTGTATGTTGCAGTCAAGAATATGGGGCCTTTCTATCCGATTAGAGGGAGAGACTCCTATATTTTGACCTCTTAAAGTGTAAACGTAAATTCCACAGGTTTTCCACCGTGTTCGTGAGAACTCCGGCATGAGGAAAGTAGTTGTGCCCTCCCCCCCCCACACACACACTTCTCAACGACGCAGTGTCTTGCTTCCGGCAGGACGTTTCCGGTGTGGGCTGTAGTATCCGTTTGTTTGAAACGCTTTTCGTGAGTAATTAGTTTCTGTTTGAGATTCAGCAAGTTTTAGAATAATTTGTGCCTGTTGGGAGACAATTTTGAGTTACCATTTTCTGGTTGTCATGATACATCATGACATGATCATTGTACATGATAACTTACCACGCAAGTTCGAATAATTAATCTTTAATCAAACATATGTAATTTGAAAGAGTGTTATATTCTATTTTCACTAAACTTTTCTTCACGAAAGATAAGTAAATAAAAATACCAAATGCTTACAATTTCGTACTTTCGACGAATATCTTCCAAATAAACACTATCATTATTAAATACCCAAGTTTTAAAGTTCTTTGTGATTGCAATTGCCTGGTTTTTAATGTTTTTATATACAGAAATTTTAAAGTACTATACATATGTATCAATTTATACTTACTTCAACTTACAATCTAATGATAGAAAGAGAAAACTTTGGAGCACCTCGTAATTTGCATTTAGATTCCGTTAAATAAATATTTTAAGGAATGGACCTAGGGGTATTGCTTTCTATTCTCGCCCGATTATTAGGTTTCTTGCCGAGCTTCAATAGTGAGAGTTGGATTCTTTGGAAGAAATTTTCTTAGAAGTTCCACGATAGGTATGCTGTGAAGTGCATGTATGAGAGGTTGTGTTCAGTTCTGTAAGTTACCAACTGATGAACCGAACAGTGACGGAAATCACTTCTTTTTGTACAAGATAATAGAGTTATTTTCAAAGAATATTTGTAGTATTTTTATCATGATTTAAGGAGTTACCATATTTGGCTTTTTTTACCTGGGATTAACATGCTAAAGCGGAGGGAATTAGTGTTTGACTTTAAACGCTATATTCTGTACGTTTACCAGTCATTTTATTTTTGTTTGAATTTACACACGTTGAAAAGTTAAACACGTAATATTAAAGAGTGAAAGAAATGTAAATACGTTCTGTATGTGCGGGAAAAATTAATACATACAATTCATGAACGTTTTGTGAGAAATTCTGACTTATCTGGAACCATGTATTCGTTTTGTATTTTCTTTTCCATCGTACGCTTTTATAATGCGAATCGTAATACCATTACAATGTTCTCCACTACGTTGTCTTTTTAAAGTAAACCTTTTTATTCTGATTCCCGTGAGATTTTTATTTTCGGATTGGTCGTTTTCTGACGCAACGCCTCCCGATGCGGGTATTGTGTGGTCGCGCTGCTTTTGGGGGCATTTTGTTTCTTCGTTTCGCTTCGGGCGCTTTCTTGCGCCGCCTTGTTGGAGTCTTTCGTCGATTTCTTCGCGGGATTTATTTTACTTTTTTTGTTTCTTGCTTTTCTTAACGATATGCTTCCCGCTCGTTTGTCCCGCGGAACGAGTCAGTGAACCTTTGAAAAGCCATTTCTTGCTCTGCGCTCCTTTCAAGAGCAGCGATGACAAAAGGGAGATTCAGGGCATTCAGGGTTCGTTTTGTTTATCAGTAAATGCCCCCTCCTTTATATAAATTTTCTTGCGAATCACGTATGTTAACGTGATGTTCTCTAGAGAAGTTCGTTGTTTTATATTCTGGCCCATTTTACACTTGTCTCACTAATGCGTTGGTAAAATATTTTAGAAGACTCAGGTCACATTGAAAAATATTGATTAGAGAGGGATAGATCTGTTTGGTAATGATTGTGTCATTGCTTATGAACATACGTGATAGTACATTCTGAATGAAACGATCAAGGAATAGAGATGAATAAACTTACAGATCAGTCATTATATATCAGCAGAAAAAAAATTACAAATAAAATAGCTACGTTATAACGGCTGATATTCTACTCTTGCCCTACCGAAAACATTCTCAACAACCCCTCTAGCCTTCTATAGCAATACTATGAATACTAGTTTAATGCTTCGCTTAGAGCATTCACTTATATGCAGAAGACGCATGGATAGTGAGAAAATTGACGAGAGATGGCTGGAAGCTTTGGAAATGTGAGCTTGATTCAAAGTGGAAATAATCAAATGAATGGAGTTAATAGAAGAGGAAATGTTAAAAAAAGAGTCAAAGACAAAAAGGATTTCATAGGAAGGACACAATGAAATACTGTTTCAGAGTGCAATACTGTTTCAGAGAGCTAAACACCCTACGAAAACACCCTATAGAAAATATTTTAAGGTTAGAAGAAGAGAATGAGAATCCCTCTCGAGAGCTACGTGAAAGGTAATAGGAATAGGAGTAGGAAACTAACATACACTTTGACGGTCTTATCAGGACAAGAAATTTCTGATAGCATTAAACAGAGAATAATGGAAGCTGCGAAAGATCAGTATTGTCATGTAAGGTCATGATGGTATTACAAGACTGACATAGGGTAACAGAACCTGTAATTCGCAAATTCAACGACGGGATTGCCTCAATACTAACGCTATTAGCGCGATAAAGAGCAAATAACTGATACTGTTCATGATCACAAATAAAGGCGTCAACCGCGGTTTGTAATATACCAAGTCCGTCATTTGAGATACTGGCCGTGTGTAGTTCAAAACTGTTCGTAATACTTCCTTCTTATAAGAAAAAATAATATAAAAAAGAAACACTTTTCTTGGATTGGAAGTACTCATCCACCATCTTCAGCTAAAACTCATTTGTTTCAATTGTTCATCAAAGATGGCGGTCAACGAAATCCTTAACAGACGCCGACCATTAAGAGTGACTTTTCGTTTCCCTTTTTGTTTGCGTTAAGTCCACATCGCTCGATAGCAGCAATAGTGCCACAACTCCGAAATACGAATTTTGAGTTGATGCACTCTCCACAATTGCTGAGTTGTCTACCTTTCAGCAGCAAAAGCAGCATTTCTTACAGTACAGTATTCCACCAACAAATGACAGACATGTGACTGCAAGAATAATGCATTTCAATACAAAGTTAAACTTTAAACTCATTTATCTCAACACCTAATTTTTTTTAGTCGTGCCACTATTGCGTCCCACGAACAGGTTTACGAAAACGTCTTTCCGTGCGTGGGAGAGCAGTGTCAGATTTCCTCCGCAGGATTGCGTGAGTTCGCGAGTGCGCATGGCGAACGCCGACCAGGCAGCATCTGCTCTCAGCGATGAATCTTCCACTCATTCGATTTCCAAACCGGTTGCAGCCCGGGCCGATCTCTCGCACTTATCAACCGCGTGGAATCTCGGGATCGGGAGGTGTATACGGTTTGTAACGTCTTGTTCCATGTCCGAAACCAGTAATACAACCAGACTGCAAATGTTTCGTGAAGCTGGAATATGTTACAGTTCATTAAAAATTTCTGGACGATATTTATTAGGTTTGAAATACATTTTCGGTTTCGAAATATTGTTTGTGTTTCAATTTGTTGAATCTGGCAGTTAACTGTTATCAGTTCAATAATATCTTATTGTTAGCAACCGATTAAATAACCAAGTTTTGAGGTTCACGAAATGCTGTTGGTAGATATTTGTGAAAAATTTTTGCAAAATGCAATTTCATTATTGTAGTTTTTTATTAATATTAACTCTTTGCAAATTATGTAATCTTTTAAAAATTGGGCGGTAAATTATCTATGACGGCTGTGGCATTTGCGAAATTATTTCGGCCAATCGAATTTAGGTTGGTAGAAGAACCTTATTGACTCAGCGGGTTATAAGCGTAACATATCCATAATAAACATATCCACTATAATGTTTTACATAAATTATATAAGTAGTCTTTTAAATATACTTTTCACATTCTCAAAAGTTTTCAAACTAACGGACAGCGAAGTCAAAATGGAGCTCATTTCCTAGGGAAATATTATAATGCCTGATGTCTAATTAGCAAGTTCAATGCATCATGTATGTTTTGAAGCAATATGCATGACATTACTGTTATCTCGATTCCAACACATGTTCACCGAGCTCTTTGCTGAGACAACTAGATCGAAAAGTCAATGGTTCGAAGAGATGCAAAATTGAGCCACGTTTTCGCCTTTTGGCTTTCGGTTATGTTTTCGCCTTTTGTCTTCCAAATTACCAATAGAAATTGTGCTCCAAGATATTTTCTCAGTTGGGATTTAGTTTGTTTCAAAGTTTTAAAATTATTTATTTTTGCTGTTCAACAAATGTTTTTCAGTGGTATTTATATGAAACTATGGACCCGCAAAAATGCTGCTGAACAAAATCACACAAAATGGTTTTTCAAAACGTAACATAGTACATATAATTCTCGAGAACAACAAATAAAATACTATCGTATAACACTGCAAAAAACTAAATATTTTAACTAAAAAAGTTTTCACGAAAACTACAATAACTTATATAGTAGTATAGTTCACTCCATACTAAGAATTTTAAAGAAAAACTCTTCCATGTAACACGTGCGTAGCGAATATTTAATGGCTGGCAGCCTCTTACTTAGAGCCTTGCTTTCGCATAAAGTCATGTGTCGTAAACACAGAACATGCGAATTCAGTTGGAACGAGATATATGAAAATGGGCGGAATAACAAACAAACAAAAACTTGCATTTTTCAATCTTGTTTTAATGTGTGGTCCAAAGATATCTTTTCTTGGTGAATAAAAACTGCCTAAGGATGTAAAAGCATTTTAAGAGGCAAAATAAACCCAGGGGAGGGTGATTATGCGATAACGAATATTGCTGTTTAGATGTCTCGGTCACGTTTTGGCAGGACACTCTGAAGCTTATCACCGTCGTTTTCTTCTACACATGCCGTTGCGAAGGCGAAGAGTTTTCAGGTTGGCATAAAAAAGTCTTTACCTTTTCAGATGTGAATATTAGTAAGAAACGATAAATGAGGTTTGCAAACAGCTTCAAATGAATTTTAATGACCCAAAGTTAAGCCAATATTTCTTAATCTGCCTGAGCAATCAGTCGCATATGTTTCAGTTTATGATAAGGAGTAAAGACTAAGAATTGACCTAGATTTGTTCTGGCCTCAAATCTCACTATCTTCACAATAACATGACGGACGATTAATGCATTGATAAACAGTTTTTGTTGGTTTCTCCATACCACACTTTTAGAAGATCATTCATTAGGATGTAATAAGGTTCGTGCTGATCGCCAGATGTTCCGGAATTCAAACTCAAAAGATATATTGTCTGCAATTTCATTGCAATTCCCCACATACTTTCTTTATACCTCCGTTTTTTAGGAGCAATGTATTTGCTATAATGACTACAGGATCCGAAGGGCAACGACCACATTGCATCTCCCACCGTTGTTGCACAGTGGGCCAGTCCCGCAGCGTAAAATTTCGATTCTTTGTAAGGGTCCAATTACATTCGTAGTAGTACATTTTTGCTCGTCCGTGTTCATGCGTCTCAAATTCAATAGAAACACGAACGCGCCAGTATTAGCCGACCACGGTTTAATGGAACATCTTTCACCTTCAGGTGTTTCTCAAAAAATGTATCCGGTTCCAGTTTCCGCATGAACATAAAAGGATACGGTAAACCACGTGCCCGTTTCCGAAAGAAAATGATTTTGGAGTCTCGTATTTAACTGTAAACCAAAACATTTATTTATTTAACGTCAAAAACTGCCAAAAACTGTGTGCAACGTAGTATGAGGAAATTTTTATTCCATGCACATATGCTTGAGTTTCCAGATCCTTACTTTAACTTGCACACGACTTGAATTAGGAATAAAGGTGCAAACGAGCGTTTTTCGCAAGAATAGATAAGAAAATATTCTCTCTAATGTAATAAAAACTTGCAAATACATATCAGTTACCGATTTTGAATATTATTCCTCATCGTGCCCTTCGTGAAGGAATCGACTTACTGCCGCCAGAACATGGCGAACGATTATTTGAATAACTATATTACTCATACATCTCTCTTCACAACATGCACAGGTAGATAAGCTACATTTTATGTGTACACGTAGGCTTCCGCGGCTCGAGTCCATTACTTCTAGGCTGTCCGGGTGACGCCGCGTCGTTGGCAGATAGGCCGACGATTCGCCTGTCATGTCGCAGGCTTCTTCAGGGTAGTGACGGGCTACCTCACTACCCTGAAGAAGCCTGCGACATGACAGGCGAAACGTCGGCCTATCTGCCAAGGACGCGGCGTCACCCGGACAGCCTGGAAGTACATTTTATTTGGGCAAATATTCCTACCTATCTTTCGAGCAGGGTTACCAAACTGCAAGAATTGGAGCCCGCGCACCCGCAGCAATGCCTCGCGTGCACACGTCGTTCTCTACAGGTTGAGGTATCTCAGTGGCGGTGGCAGGATTCTCGACATAGCTAGATAGTGTGACGTAGTGAAATGAGAATAAATTCAAATAACAAAAATAAAAATAGTATATTGAAAAGTTACAGACTAGTTACAATAAATTGCTAAATTTAAACACTCCGGCAACCTTTTCCTTCTAGTACCCTGCTTTACAGCAGAAAAAAAGCCACGCGTGATGCGAGCGGTCGGACTTCCGTCCTGTGACAATTACCGTCACATGGCCTGATGCCAAAATTTAAACCGGTCGCCGTCTGGCGGACCGTGTGCAGGAAGCACCCGAGATCGTCTGGCCCTTACACTCCGGACATCTCGCCCCCACTCTTACGCTCCCTGTACCTACGCGTACTGGGCCCTCTGATGTAAACTGAATGAGAACGCGGGCGCAGATGGCACCGCGTTAAATAGTTGAGGGCTACACCCCCACCTCACAAGTTCCCTAGATAGGCTCGCCTGCTGTCGCAAGCGAGGGCTCGCTTGCCAGCATCTTAGGAGGGGGGGATACACCCCCACCACACAAGATTCCCAGGTAGGCTCGCCTGCTGTCGCAAGCGAGGCTCGCTAGCCAACTTCCTAGGAGTTTACAGCCTAAGGTTATTTTTGGCTCTGCCACGCTGTCTGCGTCAACTGCCAGAGCGCAAAATCCCGGAAGTTCAGGCTCAACCCCTTCCTCCCCCGCAGCGCACTTTCACCGACCTAACGGTTCTGGCCCTCGTGTTAACGACGCCACAATAGCGGGGTCTAATTCAGCCCCTGTCTGGATGAGAATTAAAGCGGCCGGCTGCTCTGATCAGTAGTTTTCCTTGGACTCTTCGATCAGCACCAGCCAAATGCCGGAGCAGTATCCTTACAATCGGGCAATGGATAGCGCGCGATATTTTTCACATAGTCCTTGCCCTATGCTCTCCTTCACATACATTGCACAAAGTCACATGTCGTGAGAGCAGCCTGGAGCTTTCGGGCTTGTTCCGGCTGGGGCGGTGCCCTGCTGGTGAGAGATACCTGAATGGGGAAGCTCCGCAAGCCGACATGTAATTCGGCGCCGGACCTCACCGGGTCGGCACAGGGGGAAACGCCGCCCCTTCTGTGAAAAATATTACCCCGGAAACACGAAATACTTAAGCAATCAATCGTTTTTCTCCAGACGGAACGTATCTCTGCCGAACGTTTCATCTTGCTTCCCCACCCCACCCGCCCACCGATTCAACAGCAGGACAGCGGGCCACATTGCCAGCCCGCAGATAAGCGATGGGCCGGAGCACGACAAGTGGACTGGCCAGTTGAGCAGCCCTGCTCCAGTGGATCGTATCTAGAACAGAGCTACACTCACAGATCTGCAGGATACGGTCAACCACGAACGCGGATTCCGAAGAAAAGCTAGAGCCGACATATGTTCTTCGTGGTAGTTCAACCCGTCCGGCTGCGGCCACAGAGGCTCGTATTTGCTTATTCCGAAAAAACGGGACGGGTAAAAAATTCCATGCAAGGCGAATGAAACTAGGGCCATAGGAAAGGAATAATGAATCGTTCAAACTATTTTTAAATAAGTGACAAGTATTAAAGGAATCATTTCGAACTTAAATTCTTCCAAAGTATGGACTTGTTGAAAATCGTTTTCGGAAATTTCCATAGGTAATGGTCTTCTTCCATTCTGCATTTACTTCAATTTTATCTTATAATTTTTCGAAAGAATTCACATCCAAATACCAATAATCACTAAAGGACACTAGGTGACACAGAACGTTTTATATGTGTGCTTTTCTCTAATTATTAGTTATGATTACATCTGAATAAAGTACTTTAAGCTGAAAAGGAAAAAACCTTACGTAGATCCGCTTCGAATGAGCTGGGGTTTAATTCTGACGTGAATGACAGCTCGGGTTACTCGCATTTGTCGTCCTGGCCTCATCATGTCTTGAATGGCTAGAACATCGTCTCAAAACTTCCAAAGTACTACAAATAATTTGTTTAAATAATTAATAAATGCGCAAAGAAAGCTTGAGAGTTTTTGCAATGAAAGTTTTCAGGTAGGTTGAAAGTAACGGATTAATATGACCGAAGTATTAATATATTAATAACACCGTTGTTTGTGGAAGTAAAAATCATTATGCAATGGTAGGAGCGAATGTGGCGCCCAAATAGATTGATTGATGTTTCAAGGCTTCTTAACTGACACCGAGGGATAGGATGCGAATGGAAATAACCGAAAGATTTGTTACCATGCTCTCCCATATCTATTCCACGGGGTATTGCTTCGACATTTGTCTGAAAGTGATCGCATTCAGACGCTGTCTAGAGAAGAATTCTAGTGGCCAGCTGCAAGCAATCTTTCCTACCTCTTTCTACGCCCTGCCGGAGTCAACAATGTGTAAATATGTTAAGTTTAGATTTAAGGAATTTTTCTAGAAAGTTCATAAATTCAAAATCATTTCAGTGTATTTCATTGCGTTATGCATGGTCGGCCTGATATCACTCCTAGTTCGATCCCCGCTCACCCGTTTCAGAGCAGCCACGCAATCTCCCGAGATCAACAATACGGGAATTTCAGGCGTGCATCTCCCGAGTAATGAAAATATGGTCCGTAACCATATTAAAGGTTTTAGTTATGACCCTTGAGGACTTGCAAGTTAGACACTCCCGGTATAGTCCGCTGGTGATCCTGGGGGGGCGGGGGAGGCATGACCCCCAAAAAGGCCACGAGTTTTCGTTTTCCTTCCATTGTGTAGCAAAATTGATTTAAATATTTATTTATATTCGAATGATGTAAATATTTGAACAATAATATTGCATAGTATCATATATAAAATATATAAATAATGTACAATATAATAACAAATAGCTCGTGGCTAGCTGTTGGTCAGCGTGCTCGCTTTCCACTACGAGGCCCCGGGCTCTATTCACAGTCGAGCCAAGACTACAGTGTGCGTTTTCCTCGCAATGTCCCAATGTATGTTGCTGCGTGACGATTAGAAAATTAACTTCCCAGGTTGAGAAGACCGGAACACGGCGTGGGGAGGTCTACGTGCTAAGCACACGTGCCCCCTTAACCCACGGCAGGGAAGTCGCCGGTAGGCCTGAGCCCGTTCACGGGCTGTCGCGCCAAGTACATACATAGTAACAAATATGTATTTTGTATACCAGCATTATAAACGACCTCATCTGTTTCAAGAAATTGTTCATAATCGGGCATTTTACGACACAAATGATGACGTATCAGATCTTATGGCAGGAATGATTGAGTCATCACACATTTAGCCAATCGCAGTGAAAGAATCGTAGGGAGATTGAGGTAAACGGAAGAGCCGACCAAAGTTATCTTGCATTAATCTCAAATACCCAAGACGTCACAAAGTTGTTAAGCAAAATTACGTTTAATTCTATTGTAAATTTATAATGCTGTTATACAAAAAAATGGCGTATGCAACTCTATTATGTGACTCTATTATGTATACTCTATTTTGCTTTATTGCATTCGTAAATATTTGAAAACTAGTTTCAAACGACGCTCGTTTTCAAAACGTGTACTCATGCAATAAAGCTTAACATTATAAACTACTTGCATAAACTACTATTACTCATTAACAAAGATCTATGACGGCCCCTCCAAAACGATTGAATTGAATTGAATTGAATTTGCCTTATTTTACGTGGCGAGACTCGGGCCATCAGGCCCGCTCTTCCGTCTGACCACGCAAATTTCGCTACGCTCCTTTCACCAACTAACAGAGGAAGGAGGTATTTCTTGGGCGAGAAACAGGCGATTTGAATTTAGCTCAGAGGCGTCATTTAGGCTTGAGGATCGTTTACATGCAAGTAAATCTACTAACATGGGACAGCCGGCTTTACTTCCCCTCCGAAGGAAGGCGTACGAAGGATTTTTTTAACGATCGGCCGGATCCGCCCCTGCTAGTCACGCCCTCGCTCCTAACGCAACGCGATGTGACGTGCGGGGCGGCGTCGGCCGTCGCTTGTCGCCGTGGAGACGCGCGGCCCGGTCGAGTCCGGCACCCGGTCCAAGGGTCCGCCAAGGGTCGAGGGGCGCGTCGCGTGTGTTTGTGGCCGCGGCGGCGATTGTTTGCCCGTGGGGACGTGCCGGCGCGCGCATGCGCTCTCGCGCTATCGGAACCGGAGATGAAGAACGATTGCTCACCGGGGTGGGGTGATAAAGTCGTGGCGGATGGTTGTTTTTTTTTTATAGTAGTTTATGCAGTTAGTTTATAATGTTAAGCTTTATTGTATGAGTACATGTTTTGAAAACGAGCGAGTTTTCAAATTTCTACGAATGTAATAAAGCAACATTATAAACCGAGTTACATACTATATTTTTTGTATAACAGCATTATACATTTGTAAGAGAGTCAAACTTAATTTTGCGAAACACCTTCCCTGTGACGACTCGGGTATTTGACATCGTGCGAGTAAACGGTAGTTTACCCCCGATTCTCTCGCTACGATTGGCTGATTGTGTGATGACGTAATCATTCGTGACATAAAATCTAATACGTCATCATTTGTGCCGTAAAATGCCCGATTCTGATCGATTTCTTGCAACAGAAAAGGTTCTTTTATAATGCTGGAATATAGAAAACGTATTTATTTGTTCTTGATGGAATATATCCTGTAGTACAATTACTTTACAGATGTGTTTTTCGACTTATTCTAGTTAACATATCTAAGCTAACTTAATCTATACATTGGGGATCTACCACTGGGAACCGTGGGGAATCTATTTTTTATTTGGGTGTGGGTACGATTTTTCGGTAGTTTGAAATGGGATGCTGCTGGGATGTCTGGTAGATTTTGATAGAAATTATGTGATGTATGGGCTATTTGGTTTATTATTGTATTGATGTTTAATTCGGAGTGGAGTTGTTTATTACTTATGAACCAGGGGCATTTGTGATTAATCTGATAAATTTGTTTTGAATTACTTGGATTTTATTGACATTTGTGGAGGCAGCGTTTGTTCATACTGGACATGCGTATAGCATTAGTGGCTTTACTATTGTTATGACAGGGATTTGTGCCAGTTGATTAGTGGCCGGAGTTGGAGTAATTTATTTCATTAAACATGCTCGTTAAATGTACTTGTAACAAAATAAATACGATGTACATAATACCAAAAGGATGGAAAAATTCATTACGAAATGGATAGAGAAATATAGTTGCCCCCTCCCGTTGTTTTAGGCTGCGCAAAGTTTTAAATTTTGTATAAAAGAGATCCGTAAATATTATACACTACATTTTCTGTAAAGTTCATTTATTTTGTTAAATATGTTCATTAACGTATGTGAAAAAGAAATTACAAGTTAAAAAAATCGGCCATTATTGCTAAGTCAATGAATTGTTGCTAAGGCCATGTATGCTACAAAAAAGTCATTGCTAAATATAAAAGTGGCTTTAGTTAACTTGACAATAGACATCCGTAGTGTGTAGTGTTCGATACAATTTTCATGAAGAAGCTTATAATTTGTAATATAATTAACATATTACAACACGTTCAATCAAACAAAATGTGCTGTGCCATATTATAGCACATGTTTAGTTTTATTCCCTTTATTATCCCAAACAAGACACGTGGAGTGTCCAGGAGGAATCGCAACTAGTCGAATCACTTCTGATGAGATGTTTTCTTAATGAATGGGGGATCAGCCCATCTCTGGGTTTTCAGGACGGTAATGTTATCTGTATTGGAAAGGAAAGAGCGCGCGCGATCTGTGGACTTTGTTTGTAGTCTGTCGCAACGTACGAGAATTAAACAAAAAGAGCCCATGGAAAAGGACCAATGAAATTACCCGTCCTCTAGATATATCACCCAGAAAATTGTCTACATCGATCCAATTACTTAGCTGGTATTGTACCATCTGAAAACTAAAATTTGATAAATTATTCTCTGGCAAAAGGTGTAGTTTATATTTATCTTCCCTTCCAATACCAGTAGCCATCTCGATAGAACCACGTGGGGGTTGCAGATCTAGTCCTCCATCGATTATCTGCCAGTGCGTGGTTTCATCCGATCAGTAGCAGTCCATACCATTGGCTGATGTTAAGTCCAAGGAGGAGAATGAATATACGTAAATGGGCGGTCTACTACTCGGACCAGCTGACCTCGCTAACATCCATATTGTGCGTTGAGTCGTAACCGACTTTCCGGGCAGCATTCTGGTCCAGGTGCTATCTTTGTGTGGGTCAACATTAGATTATCAGAGAACCACTTAGCTACCACTTACTAGTTATCTTTCGGAAAATGAACCTGTAAAACTTTCTCCACCTGTGATGGTTAGATATTGACTTCGAAATTTTATAGTTCTCGAAGTTCATTTTGTGTTTTGAGCGATATGCTTTGGAAAATTTCGATTTTAACATAAATAAAAAAGTTAAACAACGCAGGAAAACATCTTGGGGCTACAACTAAACATTACATTAATATTTGCAATTACAGCCTTTCAATTTTTGTAAAAAACAAAATTATAATTAAAAAAAATAGAATACATTGACTGACAGGTGATGTCATATTCTTTTTGTAAACACTTGTACTACGACACAATATGACAATTTAACAATATTTTCATTAATCAGCGAACAACTCTTGCGCGAGAGAGGAAGTGCGTTTGCGTATAAAGCAACCAAGAAATATTCGACACGAAGTTCGTTTGACCTTTCTCCTCCGGCAGACATTAAATGACTAGTAAGCTCGGGCTCTGAATACTAATGACGCAATTCACTGAAGCTGCGCATTCTCGTAGCTGTTGCCGCGTCTGCTGGATGAGGGAATCTACGATGTGAGGCCTGGACCCCCTTGCTGCTTCCGGCACGTTTCGATTGTCATGACGTCACGAAATTAAACAAACACGCGCTGCCACGCGTGCTCGGGGAAGGCGCGTACTTTTTGAATTGAATTGAATTGAATTTGCCTTATTTTAGGTGGCGAGATTCGGGCCATCAGGCCCGCTCTTCCGTCTGACCACGCAAATTTCGCTACGCGTACTTTTTGAATTGAATTGAATTTGCCTTATTTTACGTGGCGAGATTCGGGCCATCAGGCCCGCTCTTCCGTCTGACCACGCAAACTACGCTCCTTTCATCAACTAGCAGAGAAAGGAGGTATTCCTAGGGCGAGAAACAGGCGGTTTGAATTTAGCTTAGAGGCGTCATTTAGGCTTGAGGATCTTTTACATGCAAGTAAATCTACTAACATGGGACAGCCGGCTTTACTTCCCCTCCGAAGGAAGGCGTACGAAGGATTTTTTCGAAAAAGCCACGGCTTCGATCGGGTTTGAACCCGCAAACTTGGGTACAACAGTCCGGTACGCTAACCGTTACACCGCTACTTTCCTCGGCGTGCACGTTCCGTGGGACGAGGAAGCGGCCCCGGGCTTCCCCTGCGCCGCCTCTGCCGCCGGTGGGCGCACGTATCGGCCGAAGCGATCACACCCACAAATTCGAGCAAGGAAACAAAATTCAGATCTTGGGAAGTTTTCCTTTTGTAACAGAACAATTAGAGATTGGAACAGTTTACCTGCAGTTTTCAAAGAATTTCCTCTCAGTGTCCGAAGTTTTAGAAATAAGTTAGAACAAGATAACAGTAACAGATATTAAATGAGTAAGTGCTGTGTAGTGCGGTGAAGTGCTGTGAAGTGATGGTCAGTGTAATTCAAAGCAAAAGAGTGTAGTGTAGTGTAGTGTAGTGAAGTGAAGTGCGGTGAACGCGATCAATGCTCTTTTCAATGCTGCTTTTCGTCTTGTACTGTATTGTACGGTATTATTATTATTATTATTATTATTATTATTATTATTATTATTATTATCATTATTATTATTATCATTTTTTTTTCGTTAATCGGCCGACTAGGACCACGCAAGCAAGCATCCTGCATTTACCGTGGCTCAGTTTTTATTTATTATCGCGGTAGCAGGTGCTTGCAACAATTCTTAGGGGGGACCAGCATTTAGCTGGATCCGATTTTTATCCCCCATGGTTGTTAGCCCGGGGGTATGGAAGATGAAAGATGATAGGAATGGATTAGGAGACGATAGGTGATCGTGGACTTTTGGAACCATCCCAGCATTCGCCTTTATGACCGAGGGAAACCACGAAAACCCCGGTCAGGATGGCCGGCCCGGGAATCGAACCCGGACCTCCCGATTACGAAGTGAGCTACGCACGTCGTGCCCTCAGTGCGCTACGCACTGAGCCACTTCGCTCGGTATTATTATCATTATTATTATTATTATTATTATTATTATTATTATTATTATTATTATTATTATTATTATTATTATTATTATTATTATTATCATTATTATCATTATTATCATTATTATTATCATTATTATTATCATTATTATTATTATATTAATATTAATGTAAGTGTTGAAATTTTTGCAATTATTGTCACTTAACTGCCACCGGGTCATACCCATTTGCAGTTCTAATAAATGTATGTATGTATGTATATCGCCCGGCCACGGTCACGGCCAACGCCACGAACTGCCGCCCGTTATCTGTATCTCCTCTGCTACATTTCTGCTTACGTAACACGAGGCCGACGGAACATGGTTTCTCTGATGTTGGGAGTGACAAAACTACTCGTATGACTCATACGACAAAAAAGAACGCTTGGTGGGAAGAAATTTAATCAAATATGCGAATATGTATACAAATATACCTAGAAATAAATATCTGCTCTTTGAATTGAAATTATCATACCACTTACTTACCATTACTTACCATATCTAACGTTACATGTTATTTCCTCCTATAAATTATTCTCCTCTGTATATAATACGAAAAAAGAAATGTTATTTTGTAAGAGACCACTTATAATAACCCTTCGATACATCGTGTGTGCTACTGATGGGTACGGAATTACCCCCAGGCCTACATCAAACGGATTTGAGACGAAAAAGTAAAAAAAAAAAATCCCAGATTATGATATAAGGAAAAAAAAATAGCCGTATATGCATCCCACAGAACAAGTTACGTTGCAACACATTTTAGCATTGAGTGTCACTCGGAAACGATGCGTTTTAGAGCCTTTAAACCTTGGTTTTTGTGTCCATAAAGAGACCTAAAGGGACACCATTTATTTGTTATACCAGAACTTGCTTACAGAGATCTTTTCGAGCGTTGTTTTGCATAATTGAAGGTACCTCCACTTCGTAGAACGAGTTGTCAGAAACGTTTAAAGTTCCAAAATTCGTCTATTTCCCCTTTTAAACAGTGATTTACAAACTGCGTAATGTGCGCTGGGGTAGAGGTAACCATCTATAACACAACATCTTTTCTTCTTATGTAATAACGTTCCGCTTTTGTGACATACGGAGTAACGAAAAGTTAGTTACGCCATCATAAGAGTGCATGGTGTGAACAACTTTAATTAATTCCCCAAAACATTTCAGTAAGAGTGCGTTTGTGTAAATGAAATCTGTTTATCCTTCTAATTCAGTGGCGCAACTGGGATCTTTCGTATGGGGTTGTAGGTGCAGAGTCCGGTCGGCTTGATGTTTACATACATATAAAGAATTTTTTATTTATGCTGAATGTAAAATTGGTTTTTATTTTTAGTAATTCACAACGTATTATACTCAAATATTATAAACACTTCCTTTGCTAAACAAAATTAGTAAATTTGTCTATTTCTGTAAATGTGTTGTCGGCTTCGAGGGGAGAGACTGACGCTTCATTATCTTCCCCCGTGAGTGAATCATTGCTCTAAATAAGTATACATTATTAGATACAATTACCCAATATTGCTCTTTTTTTAATCTCTAGCAGGCAGGGGATCAGAAATACAAATCAATCGTAGCACTTCTGAGTCTGAGTAAGTGCTTTTGGCTGTGAGAGCGAAAGATACACAGTTCTATAGAGGAGGGGTATACAATGTGAACAAAAAAGACGCGAATGCAGTTTCAGAAGTTTTTATAATTAATGGGAATTATTTACAAATAAAAAATGTGAATGCATTCATTAGTGAATAATAAAGAATTCTTCATTTAAATCGATTGATTAATTCGGTGTTTTCGGGCGCGGAAACTCTAATGACATTTATTCCCTTAAGTGTAGTGCATTTTTTATTTCGGGAGGCGGCGGATGGTGAGGTCCTGCGCCGACCTACACGTCGGCTAGCAGGGTTTTCCCCAACCAGGTATCTCCCACCAGTGGGGCTCATCCCGAGCCGGGACGAGCCATTGGCTCCCGACTGGTCTCCCAACATGTGAGGTAGTGTAGCGCATGGAAGTGTGTGTTTCGACCTATGAAGCTCGTGTCGAAAACCCTGCCATTGTCGTCACTCGAGCCCTACGACATCCCGGTCAGACATCAGTTGCTGCCCTGAGCCACCTAAAAAGCCAGTATTGAAATCGACACCATTTTGAATGAAAAACATAAAATTCCGGAGTACTGAACTCGCATTCTCCCAAAAACATTTACCATGCCTTCCGCCGACCCTGCTAAGCATTTAGTGGGTGCAAGTTTGCTAATTCACGGTCACGGCCATTGCCATGCACTCGCGTCTATTATCTATATCTTCTCTATTGCATTCCCGCTTACGTAAGCCACTAACCAGCTCCCTATTGTAAAGGCCAACAACTCCGCTGGCTGACGACCGGCGCCCGTGGGACCGCTCCAACCAGCGCTCGATTCGCGAGTTGGATGGGTCGCACGGCGTAATCTGTCAATTGAAAAGAACATTTAAGACGCGCTCTTTGTGCCGGACGATCGGGCTTCTTAATAAAACACGGCCGCACTGCTTTTGTTTTGTTTTGCGTTGGAACGTCGATATCAAAGCGATGGCATCGTGGATACGAGCTACTTGAGAATGCCATCGCCAGCCCCTGCTTGCATGACAATGCGAATAGAAAAACACTTCGGTGGAACCTTTGTGGCGAGTGGTGGGTATTCGTAGATAGCTTTCTTATCGTAAAGCTTTGTCTGCCGAGAGGGCGTTGCGGTTACGTAAGTCGACTGCTACTAAGTGGACGTCGGACGTGTCGTTTGTTTTATTCCGGTAATCGTGTGTGTGTGTGTTTGCTCGATCATATCGCTGTATTAAACATTCCATTGGTAATGTTAACCGTTCTTTCCGTGCTAATAGAGCATACAACAATTTTTGGAGTACAAAAGAAAATATATAGCCTCAACCACAAATTTATAACAGCTGGTAGTAATATTTCAAAACAGTAATAATATTAACAGTAATACATTTATTTAAATACAATATTTAAATACTTGTTAATAAGAGAAGAAAATTAATGTATTATATTTAAAAAGTTTTATTTTCATTTCAGAATTGTGGAAATAGTTACTACATTAAATATTACCAAAAAATTGCAGCCAATGAATATGTAAGTATTAAACATAATATATTTAATTATAATTACATTGTCAGATCAATATTGTAATATGAACTGAAATAGAAATATAATACAATACTATTCTGCAACCGCGGCACATTTGATAGTTCGTTCCTTTTAGTAGAAGATACGGAACAGATATACAAAGTGAGGAGGGCTAAATAACGTGAAGGATTTTCCGCCTAATGAGTGAATCTGATGTTCCGAAAAGCAGCTCTATAATAGCCTCTTTCGGACAGGGCCACCATGCTCATTAAAGTACCATCAACCACTGCAACTCAAAGCTTGATTTATGGACAGACAAAATTGGCACTTGACTTTTATGGGCAGCACAAGCAACGTAGTCTGTGGTGAATTGAAATGAGGATTTTACATATGTAGAATTCGATTTCAAACGTGTCAAACTTCAATTATGAAGCAATATCATATTTTACCCCATATAGGTTGTATTGCTCTGTTGAGTAAGGAGGGGCACAGACTTCTTCCAGCTCAATGATTAATTTTCTCATGACTGGATTTTCAAAACAATTTAGAAAATTTGTGCCCAGGAGCTGAAATATTTTCTTTTCACAGGATTTCGTTAAAAATGTCTTGGTTACAATGAGATATTCAAATAAATGTTTCCCAACTCATTTTGTTTGGAAATTTCCTTCAAAAATGAATATTTCACGCCACATCAATTCACTGAACGTTTCTCAATCTATCTCTGAACACTATAAATAGAAGAATTACTGGTCATTTAATTACGAGAAAGAAAATTGTCACCATCTAGATTCTATTATCTACCTATCTTCTAACATGTAAATCTTCCCAGCATTTGGGACAAATTAGTACGTATCGCAATTCTTCGTGGAGGTGAAGTAACATGTAAGAGACTACGCAAGAGGTTAGCAAAAACGTTAGCAAAGCACTGTTGACTGATGGAAATCTTACGAATAAACACAATTTGTCACATTAGGCACTTCGTAATGGAATATGCCAGCGTCTATGAATCATACATTTTAAAAATGAACTTCATCTACGTAAATCATTGCTAATTCGCGAAACAGGAGATCAAGACGAACTTTAAAATTGTGGAATAGTACGTATATAAACCATACAACAAAAGCACAGGTTTAACTTCCCGCAGTCCTACTGAGGTCGCACTTTCATCAAGGACTAGAACGTATCTAAAGGAGAGGAGAAGGCAAAAGGTTTCCAACTCGTAAATGTTTGAAAAACTCTCAAAAAATGCTCTGGTAGACACATTCTTCCTGAGGATCCACTTTCAAAGCAATGTAAAGGAGTGAACGTTAGTAATTATTGAAAGGTGTGCAAACTCGCGCAGAAGGGCGGTTTGTAAACACTCGTATGGATCACAACAGACACGATGGAGCGCCGGCCACGAGGGAAAGTTATTAAATCATTGAACATGTGAAATACATTCCAATAAAATAAAGTAAAAACAGAATTAAAATTAAATATAAAACAACATAATAATACTGTAATACTGTCACTAGTGGTAGGCGTTGTCTGCTTCGGTAATGGTCTTCAATCAGGCTAGTAACGACTGGAAGTAAAGACTACAAACATGTCGGGTGTATGTAATCGTCGCGAAAAAGACACCCGTAAGCGGTACCACCTGATTTACAGATGGCGCGGCGTTAGTAAAGCGAAGTCCAAATTTGAATGTGTGTTTTGGGTGTGCAAGAACTTAGCAAACTGCACTGATAACACAAGCGTAGTAAGATGATAGAGTGGCAAGTGATTGAAATGATTCAAAATATTAGCAATATCGGAAACGTAGAAACGTTCGTGTACAGATACGTCAACCACATCAAAACGCACTGATCTGAGACACACCTCGCCGTGCAGTTAGCTGCACGGTGAGGCAAGGGGTGTCGTCTGAAAAGCACTCGCACGGAGCACCTACCGTCATGGAGTAGGCGGCGACTGCGGGGGGCAAGGCGACGGCGGGGCGTCGACAGGAGGCGAAAGCGTCGGCCGTCAGCGTCAGGCCGTTCTGCCACAGAGCCAGCGAAAAGGTCGGTCGCCTGGACCACGGGGGCACCACACGTTCACAGCCCAATGCGTGGTCCTGTGGTCGTCGCCACAGGTTGTCGCCCGAGGGTTGGGTGGTTGTCGGCCGGGGTGGTTCGCGCGGTGGTCGCCGACGGGGGTTGTTCCCGTGGCGGTTGTCAACCGGGGTGGTCTAACAGGTGGTCCCCGGTCGGGGTGGTCTAACAGGCGGTCGCCGGCGGGGGGCGGTCGTCGACCAGGGTGGTTCGCGCAGCGGTCGTCGGCTGAGGTGGTTCGCGCGGCGGTCCTCGTGGTTGTGAACAACGCTCCACGCCGGCAGCGGCGGCGCACAGGCGAGCACCTCGGGCACAACACTGAGCGCGCGTGGGGCCTCTGCGGGCATTTCACCGGCGCGCCGTCTGCGCCGCGCATGCGCACAACGCAGCGCGCGCGCGCGAGCGCCAGGCAGTGACGTCATCGGGAGCCCCGCGCCGCGCGGCCGCTGCAGCTGCCCGCCGCCGCTAATGCTGATGCTGCTGTGGTGATTCAGACGCGCGAACCCGCGCGGATGCGGCGTTTAAACGCCACTTGCAGGGAGGTTTTAAACGAGACGGTCGAGACAGCGAAAGGGGATACACAGGTCACATCACTAGAGCATTGGAAACTTTTGATAAATTCCCTACTCGCGAAGCGACAGGCGAAGTTGCTTTGAAATTCCAAATGCACGAATGATATTGCCTAAACTATCCTACGAATTAAAAATGTTTCAAGAGTATCGGAATTCACTAAATATTTAATATATTTATATTATTCGCACCTTCACTACCCAAGATGTCTTAGGAGACGAACTGTCACTGCAGGGACTCTGGTGGGAAACCCTAGGTTTCGAAAGCCCACGGTGGTAGGCTTTATGACACTAGGTACCTAGACCAAGTTCAGTTGCTGTCTGGAAGAATATTCTAGCGGCCGGCTGCTCTGATCTGCAAAGAAACGTTGTTTCTTTGATTAACACCAGGGAATGCCAGAGCCCTACCCTAACAAACGAGCCAAGAATTGCGCCCAATCGATCCTTCTTCTTCTTTGTAGTGTCCTCACCCATTACTTACACACACATTAACATGCACTACGATACCACACATGTCGGGACACCGATCGGGAGCTCAGAGTTTGTCTCCGCTCGGGCTGCATCCCGCTTGCGGAAGATACTTGGCTGGGAGTCGACGTAGGTCAGCGACGGATCTCGCCATCCAGCGAGGGAAGATAACCTCTCATTCTACAAAACATGCACAAGACGTACGGGACTAATGCATTTATTAGTTGACGCGCCCCGAAATACAATCAATTATTCGCAGTTTCCGTGCACTCCTCCTATTACTGATATCGCTGCTTACGATAGCCAGTGCAAAACTCACATAAACAATATCTTCAAAGAATCTAGATATCTATTTTTTTTAATTCAACGCGCGTCAACTGTCGAGGTCATTAATCCCGTATGTGTAGTGCATTTTGCAACTCGGAAGATGACAGTGTTTCTCCTCCACTAGAGGAAGAAATGCGGCATCGAGTTTCCTATCGGTTTGCGAAAGATATCTCTCCAGGTAACTTTCCCAACGAGACATCGTCCCAAAATGTGTGGTAGTAATGTGTGGCCTCCCAAAATGTGTGGTAGAATAGTGCATGTTCATATTGTGTGTGCGTGTGTGCGTGTGGTGGGGAGAGGGGGGAAAATAATGAGAGAAGAAATATGGTGTGCGGTCCGAGTCCCGTTGGTTAAGGTACTGCTCCGGCATTCGCCTGGTATTGATTGGAGACACCAAGGAAAGCTACAGATCAGAGAAACCGGTCTTTAGAATTCTTTCCCAGGCCGCAGCTGATATCGACGTGGCTATAAACTTAGTGTTGAAAATTCCCCATAGTTAGGACCTTTCAGAACGGAACAAAATAGAAGCAACAGTTGTTGGTCAGTGCCTTCTCTCTCAGTGGCATTTGAGTGTCTGTGATTTCAAAATAACAGGGCGTATCGTCATTAACTAAAAGAAAATACGGTTTCGTGGGAAAACTTTATTGTAGCAGACGCAGCACATTTTTCACTCTTCTTCCACATAATCACCACTAGTATTGAAACATTTGCCATACCGTGGGATCAACATTTGTATCCCTCTGTCGTAGAAGTCTGCCGTCTGGGATAGGTACTAGTGATAAACAACCACCTGCAACTATGCGTCACTGTGATATAAGTAAATTTATCCAGACAGAAATTTATTGAAGTGTATAAAAATATGGAACTATTTGAGGGTCAGTCTCGGACTGTGGGGAGGTTGATGAAGCATTTCCCATCGAAACTGTTGCAGATCAGTCATGAGTCGAGCCATGTGTGGTCAAGCGTTATCGCTTATCATGCAGGAATACACCTGCAATGAACATCTTGCGTCACTTGTATGAATGGTCCGCCGCAAATTGTTCAGTAGTGCGCATTTACGTTCAAGGATATTATCAAACACTGTCACCTAATCCTGGCGGTAGACTTCTACGACACACGGTACAAATGTTGATCCCACGGAATGGCAAATGTCTCAGTACTGGCGGTGATTACATGAATAAATGTGCAATATCTGCTACAATAATTTTTTTCTTCGCAAAAATGTGTTTTGTTGACGACCTGGGTTAATTTACTTTCTGTATTTGCCTCCTTTATAATAAAATTGCGAGGCTTCAAAAAGTAGAATTTGTGAGGCACAATACGTACTTGCTGGGCCTTGGCACGGTCTCATTTGCATGTTTGAATGACGTAGAGGATTCTACCGCTGAAAGAGACGTAGATGGTGATGTTGCTTGACATCAATACGCTGGTATATAATCAATACTAATAAGGAAGTCCTTCAATTTAATTCCGCTATCGTTTTCTAGCCTTACCGTTCTACCCGTTTCAACATGAAAATGCATACGTATCTATCTCCGATTTCCATTATTTGTATCATGGAAGTATATTTAAAATACAATAATAATAATAATAATAATAATAATAATAATAATAATAATAGTAATAATACATACATATATACATACATACATACACACATACCCACATACTTTCCACAATCAATCTGTTTTTGCCGCCGTGTTGTTAACAAGTTGCAACATGCAAGCCACGCGTTTTAGGTCGTGTGTTTCAACTTTCTGCTACAGGAGTGAAACGTCACAGACAAAACTATTGTTTCTTCATTTTCTGTGACGTAATACTTCCTTGGCTGTCATTTTACTTCAGCATCATTCATTATTAGCCACTAATGTTCATAGTAATATTGATATAATCTCTTCCCTCGGTGCAATAACAATATTGTAATGAGAATGGATTTTGTTCGCTTAGAGATTAAAAGCCGTTCAGCCAACTTCCCCCCTGTTCAGTCTTATAATTATGGGTCTTGTGTATGCGCTTCAAATATAATTATCTCTAAAGGCAAAGGTAAACGTATGTCGTTGTTTAAGAGAAAACTTCACGTGTCCAATAGCATAATTGAGAATGTTTTAGGAAGAGTTGAAATATTTTGTGGCAGTTGTACAGAAGGACATTGTTGCGCCACGCTGTTAAGATGAAAATAATATAATCATCCAAATTGTTCTGTCAGAAAGAATAATATATTGAGAGTGTACATTGTTGGTAACGAGACTCAGGGGTATTTTTTTGTTGTTTTGGAGCATTCATTACAAGGAAAGAATGTGCCATTACATTATGTCAGTGCAATTAAATTCAGCACTTAGTTTTCATTTAAGAAAATCAGTATCTAATGTTATAATAAGAAAATGTTTTCGCAATGCTGCAATACATTTCAAATGTAATTTTAAATTAATCTGCTCAAGCTATCTATAAAATTTTTCCTATCATTCTAGCTAATAATTTACTATTCCATCTTCTACTGGCATTCCAATGAAATAGTTTGTAATTCGTTTATCTTAATATCTTAATGGTGAATCAAACAATAAACATTTTACGTCTTGGAAATGTAATAATTTGCTTTGCATGGTGCACTTGCACTCTACAGATGCGTGTCAGTGTGTATGAAACTCAATCAACACTCAATATGTGCAAAGAGCTGGCCAGAAACACACAAAAAATCGACTCAGCAGCCAACCCTACCCAACGCACAGCAACCCCAGCCTGCCTTACTCCTCCACCGCGCAGAACAGAGACGAAGCGATCGAGTAGTTCGTTCACAATACAGTTAATTAATTGCCGGGTTAGCCGTTATTAATTGAACGAACGGGAGCTGTGAGGCTTGCTTCTTGCACGCCACACTCCCCCCTCCCCCACCCTGCTTCACCACCGCGTCGTCTTCTCGATTGTTCTTCTTTCGATTGTTCTCGCTCTCCTATTGAGCGCCTTTTTGCCCGGTTGCCCCGCAACCGTTTGTTGGCGACCGGAACGCTCCGTGAGGGATTCTCGCAAAGAGATCAAAGGCGAATTCGCATGATTTGTAATCCGCGCAGAATCTCAATTCAAGATGGTTGGCGTTCTAAAGGCACGAGGAAGAAAATAAACCATGTAAACAATCTCTTTCTTCGTGTTTCTTTCGAGAAAATGAATTTACAACACGGGAGCGGCGTATTGTTCTCAAGGGGAGAAGATTGGAAGTTTCAGTGGTGTTCTTGACTAAACGCCAATGTTTTGAGCTCATTATCTTACTGCCAACTCTAATTTTTATTTCATTGTCGTGCTAATATACGTTCTCTAGAATAAGTTATAGAACAGGATGAGAGTAGAATAAATAATGTTTGCTTAATAAACTTTGCTGAAGACACATTAGTGTACGTTCTTATAGCTTTTTTGAGAATGGACGAATTGAATAATGGATGACTGACGCAAGTACTATAAAAACTTTGTCAACTACGTGTTTAGAACATAGACACACTGCTTCCAGGTTTACAACTTAAATTGTAACATCCCTTTGAAAACTCATAAAATATGTCAACTTTGATAAAAATTGATACAATATGTCCCTATTACAAGGATTAAAAGAAATGTATCTATTTTTATTTCTAACTCTTCAAGCGATAGCTGTTTAAACCTCCTTGTAACGGAAGCACTGTAATGTTTGTGGATCTTCGAAAGTGTTAAAGTATACAAAAAGTAGTCTGCAATAGTTTTACAAGGCTGACTTCTCTAGATAACCTTATCTACTGCAAATAGTTTGAGGGAGATGGAGAATAAGAATGTCAATCAGTAAAATTAAATGAAATGAAAGACTTAAGTCTACTCATTAAAAGGATGTTTAATAAATATTAAAGAGGTATAGACATACGACACACTCGTACGTCATACATTGAATACATTTTCACCTAGTTTTGTGTTTTTGTTACGTAATTCATTTTATTTTTAATTTAAACCCATTCCCTTTATTGTGAATTAACTGGGGAAAATTATTGTTATATTTTATAGATGTATAAATTATATAAATTAACTACGCTTATCATAGTTTTCTATTATTAAATTATATTTACGTCAAATTCGAAATTATTTTGATCTGATACGTCTTCAAAATAGGCCCAGACGAGGGTCGTTTGGAAAAATGTCATGCAACAAAAACATGTTATAGTATTACTACTGATATTTTTACTACTGCGCCTCATTTTTGTAATTATTTTGTGGATTAATAAAGCGGTTACTCGATTATGCATGCGTCACGCCCGTAGAAAATACTATTGGCGCTCCACGCATCACTAACTGGAAGCTAAATTAAGCGTCACGCGCACCTTTTAAAGAGGCGTAGCTCGGCAGTGCGTTTGTAGATTCGTAGTGGTAGGAGCAGTAGTAGTTTGTAGGAGCAGCAGTGGTTTTGTTTGACAGAATCCCGTCTACCATAATATATATAGGAACCTACGAGACTACGTAGAATTACGGTATTCTATGAACCCTTGGATATGTATAGGGTCTTCTTGTATCTCCAAAGCTGTAATTGAAATAGTTCCTTTCAGGTACGCGTGGGCGACGTGCTATCTCAATGAAACTGTACGAGGAAAAGACCTAGTATAAGGAATTCCTCAAGGGTCGATACTGAGTTCCAATCTGTTTACCATCACCACATACGGGATAGCGTTGGGCGTGCCCAGGAAACAGGACGCTCTTGTAAAATCGCATCTGTTCTTGGTAGACATTGCAATCTTCTTTTCGTCCAGCAGGACCACTTTCAGTCAATACCCTCTCCCATTTACCCTAAGACTTTACGAATGAAGAATTTTCACCTGTTTGAACCTGTCCTTAATTAAATCCATAAGTTTGCACATTCACAATACACCACTTTCATGGTTTTCGAGATTTTCATCTTGGAGAGCAACAGCTCCCTTTCCTTAATTCAACCGGGTCTCAGACAGATCGATGGATCTCTCCCGTGGTCTGCACACGTGCGTAGGCTGGCAACCAAATATTCTTCTTTCTTAAACGTCGTGCGAACTCTTTGTCTGTCTCCAAAAACTGCCTTCACCCCTGGTAAGTTGTTGGCATTGAAAGAGTAGTAACGCAACTAGACATCGCCTGCAACAACATTTTTATAAACGACGTCAACGTGCCCCATCTTTGTTTTAGAACACTATACAAGAAACTGGGCGTGTCTCGAAACTTAACACTCTAAATGAGTTGCAGTTTTTTTTAAAAAAAAAGGCTTAAAACCGCTGATATCACGCGCGTTCGTTGCGTCGCGGCGTGTTCAGGGTTCCGCATTCGCACTCGGCGGGCGTGTCGTCTGCACTCGACGCGGTGAAGTGTTTATGGGGCCGTCGAGTCCTCGCACGCGCCGCGCCTGTTTCTCTCCGCCCGGCGACAGGAGAAGATAGGAGTCCCCGGGCAGCGCTTGGCGGGAGATGCCTATCAGAAGGTCGCAGCGCCGCGCCCAAGGACGTGGTGCGATGCTCTTTCTTCTGGTTGAACGCTGAATCTCGCCCACGCACAGCTATTCATTGTGTCCCTAGGCGAAAGCGGCGGCGATGGTGTGACGGCGGCGGCGACGGTTAGCTTACCGGACTGTTATACCCAAGCTCGCGGGTTCAAACCCGATCGACGCCGTGGATTTTTAGGGCGACAAAATCCTTCGTACGCCTTCCTTCGGAGGGGAAGTAAAGCCGGCTGTCCCATGTTAGTAGATTTACTTGCATGGAAAAGATCCTCAAGCCTAAATGACGCCTCTGAGCTAAATTCAAATCGCCTGTTTCTCGCCCAAGAAATACCTCCTTTCTCTGCTAGTTGATGAAAGGAGCGTAGCGAAATTTGCGTGGTCAGACGGAAGAGCGGGCCTGATGGCCCGAGTCTCGCCACGTAAAACAAGGCAAATTCAATTCAATTCAATTCAAAAAGTAGAGGGATCTTTCTGGAGGCTACAATCACCGGTTTTAAAAATAGAAACGGCTTGTAAAAAAGAAATTGATCATAAATAGGGAATAAAAATCTTTTGTATTCCACATAACCACACTTGCGGATGAATAGATCTTTTTCATCTTATTTTTTTCTTTTCTTTTTCTTCTCCTTTCCTTCTTTATTTTCATTTTTGTATTAGATCCCTGGGGGAACCGTCTATTGGTGAACAACTGACCAACTGACGTTTGTCTTGTCGTAAGATGGTATTGCCGCCAATACAAAATTTTTCAATTTTATATTTGCTTCAGTATCATTTGATTTAAAAATATCACGTCTTCAAGCCGACCTTCTGCCCACCACACAAGGTTGAAGTAATGAACGAGTGCAGTAACATTGAAAAATCCTTTCAGTTTCAACAATTCATTAGTAGTGCAACATATTGATATGGTTGCAATTTGTCAAGGTAAAAATTTTAAAGGAAGATGCATTTTTTATGTCTCTTACTCGGGGTGTTGTGGATTAAACATAACTTTTCTTGCGAGCTATCAGACATTGAAGAGTCATCCTTTTCTTTTTTCTTTTTTTTTTTTTTTATTCTACGATCGCTGAACTGTATTTGAGAGTTTATACCCTGTATCTTTGCACTCCGTTTATTCAAAGAAAAGCAATCCTTACTTATGCAATATTTTGACAAAGCTACCGACTTTGTTCTTCAATAAAAAATTAGAACAGTTTCATATCTTAATTTATTTGTTTAAAAATATGTGTACGCAATTTTTTTAGGTAGATTTTTGATAAACTTTTATAATTTCTAGTATTTCAAATATTTTATATCCAGAACAATGGATAGGCTTATAACTCTTGAGAAAACATTTGAATCTTATTTTTGAGAACATTTTTAAAATGTTAAAGCTACATAAAAAGAACCCTCAAAAATAAAAATATCCGTTTTATATTCGCAGGGCCTTGAGGTCGACAAGATCGACCGGGGAATATTAATTTTCGAGAGAATCGTCTGTACGATTTAGTTCTTTGCGTTGACTGATGGACGTTTTGCCGTGGACAATTTTTGTGGGTATCAAGGACTCTCGAAACGTGTACTCTGACTTGAAAACATGTTAGAGGCAGTAATTTACTACATATAACAATAATCCATATAATTTTTTAGTTACCAGGGTCCCACAATTCAAGTTTCTCTGATAAAGAATCGCCCCTTTCCGCTGCAGAATTACAATACTTTCTTTTTACTACGTAATTATGTAGTCGGCGAAAATGGAAAAAAGTTTCAAAATTATTGACTTCTTCGAACTTGATTGTAATACTATGAACACTCCCGAACCACCACTCGTAAGTTGATATTGTGGCGTCGTTAACACGAGGGCCAGAACCGTTAGGTCAGTGAAAGTGCGCTGCGGGAGAGGAAGGGGTTGAGCCTGAACATCCGGGATTTGGCGCTCTGGCAGTTGACGCAGACAGCGTGGCAGAGCCAAAAATAACCTTAGGCTGTAAACTCCTAGGAAGCTGGCTAGCGAGCCTACCTGGGAATCTTGTGTGGCGGGGGTGTATCCCCCCTCCTAAGATGCTGGCAAGCGAGCCCTCGCTTATGACAGCGGGCGAGCCTATCTAGGGAACTTGTGAGGTGGGGGTGTAGCCATCAACTATTTAAAACGGCGCCATCTGCGCCCGCGCTCTCATTCAGTTTACATCAGAGGGCCTAGTACGCGTAGGTACAGGGAGCGTAAGAGTGGGGGCGAGATGTCCGGAGTGTAAGGGCCAGACGATCTCGGTGCTTTGTGCACGCGGTCCGCCAGACGGCGACCTTTAATTTTGGCATCAGGCCATGTGACGGTAATTGTCACGGGACGGAAGTCCGACAGCTCGCATCACGCGTGGCTTGTTTTTTCTGCGGTAAAGCAGGGTACTGGAAGGAAAAGGTTGCCGGAGTGTTTAAATTTAACAATTTATTGGATCTAGTCTGTAACTTTTCAATATACTATTTTTATTTTTGTTATTTGAATTTATTCTCTTTTCACTACGTCACAATATCGTGGTCCCTTGTCCCTCGGTGATCCGCTCCGCGCTGGTTGTTGTGCGTGTACGGTTTGAACTGGCTGCCGGCGGTTGCCAGGCGCCAAGCCTCGTCATTCACGCTTCAGAAGAGGTGCTCGGTGTCGTAACAAGCGAACTAGACCTCGTTTGAAACTAGCCTTGGGGCAAGAGCTTCACGCAGCCATTAGAGACCGACTTCAATATTCTCAACAGTTTTTGAATATCCCATAGAGTTAATAGGGTCTACGTTGACCCGAACTCGACCTGCATGAGTCAGTGTAGACAAAAATGGTGAATGATGGACGAAACACTCCAGGCGAACGAAGGGACAGCTAGGATACATGAATTTTAAAAAGTCTGCCAGATACAGACTTTAGACAGAAATGAAAGTAATATAATTTATTTAAAAATTACTTTATATTCTTATACATATTTGAAGTGGCAATGTAGAGTTTCCTCTTTGATCTTTGAGTGGACATACGTATTATTGTAAAGCATGTACCACTGAGCTGCAGGTTCTTTTCTCCAAATATTCCTTGTTTTTAATTCTCTGTGTCAACTTTTGAAGATTTTCTTTCATTGATGCATTGCAAGCATTTTATCATTAATAAAGTTGCATATTGTGCTTTAGATCGTATTTCTTGCTCGTTTACCGTTCATAAATGTTTATTTCCTAATTTTTGGGTCAGAAACATTCACCACTCTCGGAATTGCGCGCAATTTACAAAATATAGTGTTTTCTTTTTTGTGTACGGATAGTTATTCATACAATTTCTTAAAATAAAATAAGTCCGTAATTTTCTGAAGTAATTTCAAATCACTTGCTCTCTCACTCATTTCTTGGGTTACGCGAATCTTGAATATTTCGCGTTATAATCTTGAATATTTGCGGATTTTCTCACCTGATCCATTTTGATATTTCCAAGTTCTGTTACCCTACCAATGTAATAAATCGTTTAATACTTAATAATCGTGCAAAATCAGATGGCCTTCGATCTTCAAAAGATGGTTTTCACGCTACTTTTAAAATCGTCGAAATTTTACTGGAAATTTGTCCTAGAACTGACAGTGAAGATGATGCAACTTACATTTTCCAAAGTACTGAAGATATAAATGCAGCATATGCAAATGTCCTGATTAGATATACTTGGTAACAAAAAGACCTCCCTGAAATGGAGTGCAAAGATAAATATTGATAACAAAAGATTGAAGAATAGAGTGAGCAGCAGATGCCCTCTACATGTTTGTTGGACGACACTTCAGCCTAACCAGTTCAAACTGACTGATTCAAGTTCTTCCAAAATGTGTGTTTTTGTACTAGTATTGTGTGTGGTATCTCCTTTCGATAGCTTCTCCAGTAAGATTAGTTAGTAACACTGAATGCAACAGAGGATGCGAAACATTCTTTGTTAACAAAAGAGGCCAAACAAATGAAGTTTGTTCAGGCGACACGCATTATCATTGCCACAGCATGTCCTGTTATGCCACTACGACCGGAATCACATCATGAGAACAAATGACACGAGTAATATGCTGATGTTGGTGTTTTTGTAATTCATGAAATTGTGACAAATATCAAATGGAATCTTTTTATATAAATAAGATTTAAGTGAATGATTATGATTTCAAAATAAATAGTTTTTATAAATTCATATGTTTATTTAAATGATATAAAACATTCAATTGTTCGTACAATATTTTTTCTTTCCGTTTGTCCGAGCAATTTACTTAAAGGATTAAATAGAGTTTTGTTGTTTTTTTATTAAAAAGTTAAGTATGTTGACGGCAAATTTAGGCCACTTATTTCAGTTATTTTCTATTAGAATAAATAATGTTTGTTTTTACACAAATCTACTTTTATTCCACACTTAATGACATTTAGAGCACATTAATTTGAAAACAAAAGAGAAGTGTATAAGAGATTGCGTAATACTACCCTGTCCCTTTTACTACCCCCAGCAGGCTCGTAAAACTATACCCGCACGAGCTACTTGCCCGTCTGGGAAGCCCGCGGTACTGCTAGCACGGGCGACTTCCCCTACCGCTCTCATTTCCGTTTTAAATACGGAAACTACAAACGCGCAAGATGAAGCAGGAAAACTAAGAACAAGGCGTGCTCCAAATATCACGTTGCTTGATGTAGAAGTATGTTTGCCTGATATTTCCTATCAAGCTAAATAGATTTGAATTATCTTTATATTCTGTACTATTTATTACTGATCCAGTATTATTTTCTTTTTAAAGTGTTTATGAGGCAGGAACATGTTTGATCTGCAATTTCTTTGCTTCTTTCATTTTGTATTATATTTTATTAAATAATTCTTTTGTATTAGCAATGATTTGAAATAAATTAACAAGTCTTTATAAATTAATTAGTTTGTGTTATGGGCGAACAGATCTTTTCACAGGTCTTTTGTTTGTTAATCCTCCTAATCTACATGTAGGAAGTCAATGAAGTTATTTTACTCTTAAGTAAATGTGATTATAAATTCAAGGTCCTCTCGATTCAGTAGGTTTAATTTTATTCTCAACTGACAATTTGATCGTGACTGATGTATTCCTTTTTAATGAATTTCTTTGCGTTCGTAGAGTAAATGGGAATTAATATCGCTTTCGGAGCAATAACTGTGTACTGACTTCTCAAGATGACTGTCATTGTCCCAGTATCCTGTAATGAACCGATATTCCGGATTTTGTTTAACGCTTACTTCTAAATGTCGCTGTCGCTGCTATTGTGGCGTCTTTGCCGGGGCAAATAATTACAGACGTGAACGGCTTGTAAATATTTAGTATTTATTAGAATAAAAATACTCCGACACCATAATACTATATACAATATTTACAAATAAATTTGACCGTTACAAGAAGGAACCTTCCCTGGTTACCACCACCGCTGGCCCTATAATTAATTACCATATCCGGTGTGATGCACCAGTACCTTACGCGAGCATACCTGCGAGTATGCCGCACCTACCGTCACGACGTAGCACGCCGGCTTCGGTTCCCCGCCTCGGTAGCCTATGCATTACAATGCAACGCCGCGCACAACCCACACGACGCCCTACCGACGCGCCCAAACCTGAAGAATCAGAAGAACAGCAGGAAGCTCTTAAGTCGGAGTCCGCTTATATACCCTCTGGGCAGGCTGACGGAACCGCGTCACCCGCAGTGTCCGCCGACGCGTTTCCGCCGGCTCCGGGGTTTCCACGTTGCCACCCACGACACGGCACCCCCTCTCTCTCGCTCCCCAGCCTTTGTGCAGCCCAGCGTCTCTTCCGCCAGCGCTGTCCACATGGCTGATATTTGGCACGTTTGTACTGGCGACAGATATGACGCCACACTATGGACGCAGTGCCCGCAAAGCTTAGAAAGTTAGCGACCTTGGCATACCAACCTTAACGCAATTTTTAAGCTGACAGTGATAACTTTTCCTTCACACCCTATGTGGTACCTGATTTGGAAATACCGATATTTTATAGTAAGTTTGTCTTGCATTGTATCAAATCATAATCATAAAGGTTTTTCTTTTCAAACTTTTTCAAGTTCTCCTGCTTGGATAGCCCAGGTTGTTAAGGCTGAAGAGCCCTAGCTGACTCGTGTATGAAAGGTCGCGTGTTCGAATCCTGGCCGGGGTATGGATGGTTGTGTGTCCCGGAAGTTTAGTTCAGTCAAAATATTATTTACGTAATATTTCCCTGAAGACCGTGACAATGAAAATGTTTTAATTTTCTGCACCAAGAGAAGAATGGACAATATTTAACTTCAAAAAGAACACCCAGAAAATTAAGATATTGAAATCAGAATCCTTTCTAATTTGAACATTGTGTAGCAATGTGCCGCACCACAACGAATCACATCTGAAACATCATTTCATTCATCTTTTATCACCTTTCATTTTCTGATGATCGTTTATCATCATCTACGCCGTGGAAGGCAATGGGAAACCACCACACTGATCATCTGCCCCGAAAAGGGTCGTAGACTCGGGGACCGAATCAGCAATATCATAATTAGGGGTGGATTTTATTGACCTAAAACATCGCCAAACATGATCAATAAAATGCTCTTGAAATGTTTGTAAATGCCGTAAAAACAAATAAAAATGACAAAAAGAAATTGAGCAAATCCTGTTCAGATGAACAACTCAAGCAGCTAGCTGATCTAATTAAGGCTTCTTTCTGTGTTCAAGTGAAGTCAGATTGCAAACTTTTTGACTGCTCTTTACTAGGAAATCTCTATCTTTAGTTATCGGGAAATCGGTTAAACCGTCAATGGCGCTGATTGGTGAACAGAAAACGTGGATTACGTACTACGCACGACAGACATTATAATTTCTGACCCAAGACAAGAATACGCTACTCAGGAATCATGTGGAAAAAATTGTTGCATGTCGTAAGATTAATTTTGAAGCAAGTACCATTAAAACTGATGAAATCAGCAAACCATGCATTAAAAAATCGTGTTGAAAGGTAACAAATGACTTATTAGTCGAAATTGACGAAAAATGTACAAAAAAAAGGGTAGAAAAATAGGTTATTTTCTTTTGCCATAAAATAAGCTGAACTAAAAGACATTGTTCTGGAGTGAAAAGGAAATTAAAATCCACCCCGTAATCATCATTATCATTATCACCACCATCATCATCATCATTAACAACAGCAGCAGCAGCAACGGAGGTGACGGCGGCGGCGCTTGTGGCAGCAAATTTTTCAATTACTCAATGCACCAACCTCTTCGGAGCCTGTTGGACCAGCACGACTTTGTGTCGGCGGCGCCGGGGTCCGGGCGAAATGCGACCTTGCGCCGAAACCACAGGTTGTGGCCACCGCGCGCCGCTCCGGCGCTGTTACATCAGTGGCGCCACACCCTCCGCGCCTGCGGTCGGCGGACAAAAGACGGCGCCCGAACAGCACAGCCGACTCGGCTTACGTTCGGCAGGCGCTCTGCGCGGCTTTCGGTGTCAACGCTTGGGCGATGTGTGGTCGAAGAGGGGAGCGGCAAGGAAACGGGAACTGAAATTGACTCGTGGAAGAGGCAGATTTCATGAGCTTGTGAAGAGGTCAATGAGAGATAACCATCAGCTACCATAATAGAGTTTTCAGTTACCCTTCGTTTAATATTTCGATGACAAATGTAAATCAAAGTGAAACCATGAATATCAGTCAAGTATTCTCTTCACATCTGCTGAAAGAAGAGTTCTGTAATTCAGATTGGGACAGTCTTCACGGACAGCTCACTGTGTATAACTGCGCTCATATATAATTGAAAATTGAGCTCTCATATATAAATGAAAATTGAGTTTTTGACCATATCCTTCACTGGTCTTTTCAGGTGTATGCCAACAACATGATGTCTGAAGAATATTCATTCACAATTTTTTTTCCAACGTGACACGTTTCTGAAAACAGACAAAGGGAGTGTCATGTGGTAAACTGCATTTACTATTTTTTGCAAAGGTTTTGTTTTGTAAAAGGACGAAGCCATTTCCAGATTACTCTCGTTTCTCGCATGTAGAGGTGTCATTTACGCTTACGTTGCGATGCAGACGTTAGAAGAGGATCTGCTATCCTGTTAGCACAATTTTCAATTGAAAATCTCTGGGAATGAAGATTTTTTGAGTTCTAGACTTTAACTGTTTCATGCTTTATTTGAAAAATCGACCGTGTTTTGCAGGATGCTATTTGTCCAAAGTAAATTAAACAGTAGAAAGAAAGAAAACTTCTAATAATTTTCTCTTTGGACGCTGCCATTTTTTTAAAATTTCACTAACTGTTGTGTGTTTTTTATTATTTTACGAACGTAAACGTTAACGTTTCATTGATCCTTTTGGATATATTTTAAAGCAATGTATAAATAGATGTTGTACAATAGAATAATAAGCGATCGCTTCAGTAACACTTTTCTGACTTCCATCATCTCACTGTCCTATTAAACGAGGGATAGAATAACCACCAGAATGTGGTGATGAAGCCGAAACTCATTCAGCCAAGAAGATAGGACACGCTTCTATCCACTGGCTTGGTCAAATCACAACTCTGTACTCAGTTGAATGCTGATTGTAGTGACTGAATCCGTGGAGTTATCGATCGAGCGTGGCATCTTGGCCCTGCACTATGTATGATATTCCGAACTTTAGAGGGAATGCTGAGATGGCCATTTCCTTGATTCTGGACATTGCGGATTACTCGTCCTTGATTATCAAACACAATGTCAGAAGCTTTCTTTGACTTAATAAACTATGCTATTTGTTATTATCCTCTAATTCTCGGCCCTTTGGCTAGTTTATAATCCTGTAGTTGCTGGTCAAATCTGAGAATCTAGAAGTCCCTCAGGTACCTATGCAGAATATGAGCGGTTCCCAGAAGTTTTGCCATTTCCATTTGGTATACTAAATTTATTATTTTATTTATTTATTTTAAATTTGCATTATACCCCATTGTGCTCTGATGATCAGTTCTCTTGGTATAATTTCTAGTATCCTAATTAGTACTAAAACGTAATATGAATTATTATTATTATTATTATTATTATTATTATTATTATTATTATTATTATTATTAACATTCAATGAAGCACATAAGAATACTGGACTCCCACGCCGAAACCTGTCAATCATCAGACCGTCCGATTGATCAAGTGACAGTAACCTGTGTTTAATTTGGCATCACATAAACGAAATTTTCCCCCATGTAACTAAGGTTAAAAACGATAATTATTTTGAATTTTTGCGTGTTGTATTTTGTTATTTTTGGTAAAGATTTAAAGTCTTTGAGATCATTTCGCAAGAATATTGACTGCAAATCTTACAACGTTACGCTTATTGAGCTATGTTCGAACCATTCAGCTGCTGGGAAAAGTCGTGATTACTTTTTATGAAAGAACAAGAAAGCTTCATTGTTGTAAATAACATTACGCTTATAGACACATATGCACCCTTGAGTCGCGATATTCAAGCAAAAAACGTTCACACGGTAAAACGCAAAAGATGTAGTAGTTAAACGGTTATTAGTTGAAAGTATGACGGTGTAATAAATCAGAGATATGTGTTTTGAAGCGTGTTTGTTGGTTAACTCGACTTTTGAACAATTCTAATATTGTGAAGTTCGAATGAAAACGTGTCCTCGGCCGTTGCGAACGGGAGCGACAGAGCAAGGAGCCGCCAGGCGTACGGGAGCGGCTCGCGAGCAGCTTGTGGGGAAAGCGGTGGCTGCTGCGGCCGGAGCGCGGGGACACGCACTTCGGGCCCAGCTGGAGCGAGCGGCGCGCGGCGCGGCGCGGGAACCGTCGACTCCCGGCAGCCTTGACCCGGTCACGCGCCGCAGCGGGCCCGCCCCCACTCCCGAACCCCCGTGCACCCGACGCCGCTCAGTGGGCCACCGCGCCCTGCACACTGGGCACAATTTCTTTAAAATTCCTTTCTTGTTTTACTAGGGCTCTTATCCACCCGACAGCCCTTTACGCTTCGATGGGGACGCATATTTGACCGTACACTAGACACTCACACACATGCAGGCTCCTCTGATTTCTGGTCATCAGAACACGACGCCGCACTGTGGGCCACCGACCCTGCACACTGGGCACAATTTTTTTTAAAATTTCGTTCTTTTTTACTAGGACTCTTATCCAGCCGACAGTCCTTTACGCTTCGATGGGGGCGCATATTTGACCGTACACTAGACACTAACACACTTGCAGATTCCTCTGATGTGGGGTCAACAGAACGCGAGGATCTCCGCGACAACACAGACATGAGACACACGGGACAAACAACAATGCGGAACGCGGGACTCGAACCCGCGATCCTTCGGGCTGATGTTCTAAGTCGGTTCACGCTCTTCGGCAATCCAGGTCCGCAATGGGCACAACTGAAAAGTTTATTTCTTAAGTGACGTATTTTCATTTCCGTTTCTTTTCTATTCTTATGAATTTATATACTCATAAGGATCTTCACCATCATGCTGCCAAATATTGTGTAAGAAATGGCGTGTCTTATATATTAAACAGTTTACAAAAGCTGTTGAATCCCATCTCGAAGAAAATGACTGCACTTCAGTACTTTCTGTTAGAAAAAAAAATTTTTTTTGGAGATTCGCCATTTTAAAACTAAAATCCTCAATTATGATGCAAAGAGTAGAGCGCTCTAAGCCAGGACATAATTTAGGGAAAGTGCGGTTCTCGGATAAGGGATAATAAATATAATGAATAATAAATATTATGTGATTTAAGGAGGATGGAATTCGAAATTATTTATCGGGCAAATTGATATGATTGGTCTACATTAAATGTGTGTGTTTAATGTAAATCATCTAAGGAGTTGAAGAATTTCTGCCTGTGGTAATTTATCAAAGAGTGAATTGTATAATTTAGTTTGTTAAAAATAACGTGTGTTAGAAATGTAGCAAGGAGCATGAATTTTACAGCTTATTTTGGAGTATCTAAATTTTAGAAATAAGAGAGTTGCCTTCATTGGACAAGATGGGACAAGCACACACAGCGAATTTTCTAGAACCGGTCTTCAAAGCAACGGTCCTCCCACGCAAATTGTTGTTTTTAACACTGCTCATGCCCTCAACACACTTCGCTGTTGGTAGATGTTTTACATATCTTGCAAAAGCGCTAAACCTAAGACACGATTTTCACTCCAAGCAAGGTAAAATCGTTTTGTGAGTTATTAATACAATGTTACAAATCATCCATCAGAAGGTCATGTGGTCATTCTAATTTAGGAAGAAATTTTACAGTCTAATTACAACTCTCGAAGCATAGTGCTTTCCGTCTTCTAATATACTACACTGTAATTTTGACGCGGAATCTACCTTCTCAAGGCCATCATGCAACATATTTATTAATTAAATATAATTTATACTGTAAGACTTTTTTGAATAATGAAATATTCCTGTATACTGTAAATTTTCCGTGCGTTTTTCTCAGGTGAAAGCAAGCAGGGACTTACCATTGCGCTAATGAACTTAACACCTTTCATTTTCTCGCAGATGTTGCCAACTCGGTCGTGCATATTCATGAACGAAAACTCGAGTTCCAAACAGTTCATTCGTGTTGCAACCACATCGCAAGGAATGTAGTGGGATCGAGAAACTCGTACCAGACTGAATGACATACTGAAATAAGAAAACAAATTCCATAGCAGTGCAAATATGCTTAATGTGGAATCAACTCACATCTCGAAATCAATTAGTCAATTCAAATTGTGTTGAAATTATATGAAATAAAATCGCATCTAAATGTTTCATATCAGACTTAACTGTTTCACGTTGAAACATTTATTTTTAATTAAAACTGGATTTGAAGCTTAATCCATGTTTATGAGCTAGTGATGAATACTTAACTCATCTCTAATCGTATGTTTAAAGCTTACACCTCTTTTACGTGGGAAGGTTTCCTTTCAGATTAAGCTAAAAATGGTAGAATGACCATGAACGTGACTGATTAAGGTACATTAATGATACTGAATGGGAAGTTGGTGGTAGAATAAGAAACTAAAGCCTGACGAAGCAACATTGTGCTCACACCCGTACTTACATGGGACTCTAATACGGAGAAATTCGTTGCTCCTCGTACTTGAAAGCTGCTTCTAGCTGCTATGTCACCTTGACCGGTTTGCCATGTTCTCCTGGGCTCAACCCATGTTTAAAGATTGTTAATTCACTCCCTCACAGATCATTGATACACGTGATTCAAAACTGCTTTCGAACCCACGAGGTAAGGGGGGGTTGTTATCCATGATGATGACATTTCTGAGAAAAGTGATTTGGATATCGTCGTCGTTTTGAAATTATCAAAGGAAGATTATACTGAAAAAACGGAGACTCGGTGACTAATGAAACTCTACCTATGATAGAATGCAATTTCCACATTTACGTTCTGAAATAGTCCTGCCGTGCGATATTGTATGCATAAGATACGTGAAACGTTTTTAGAAATCAACCACATGACGAAATTGCAAACGAAATGACTAAATATTGTCAACCATAACTACGGCACATTTGCTGTTTCGTCAGGATAATCGCTTTAGTTTGTAGTCCCATGCTCGTGACCTCTGGTCGAGTGTGCCGGCAGTGTTGTCACCATGGCGCGTGTCTTTTTTTTCTCAGAAGACCACTTTCGATACCTCAAGAACAAGATATCACTCCCGATCTATTCTGTCGTTATGTTTGGAATCCAGAGTTCCAAAAGCGATTTTGAATCACTTTAGTGTAAAGAACGAATATTATTTTATTTATTTATTTAATAGGTAATTATTACAAACAAATTAGCTTACTTGATCCTATTTGGCAAGGCCGAAGGCCTTTAAGCCATTACAAAACCTACATCCTTTCGCGTTCTAATCTTTCGAATTCTGGTATTCACCCCAAATGGTCTCTCCATCGCATCAAAGCCGCGGAAAAGAGACCATAAGGTACGGCTCAGGAAAAAAGCCCTGAAGGGGGAAAAACCTGCCGTCAGAAGCCGAGTACATACTAATCTATCCGACGTTTATTTTAATTATTTATTTTCTGGCGCGGGCGTCCCGCCGTCTCCTTCCAGTGCTTGGCCTCCTCAGCACCTGAAATCAAACAGCGCGACAGAAGATCGTCCGCACCAACGCCTCTGCCCTTACATTTCCGATCCCCCTTCCCTTCACCCCCTAATAAAGAACGAATATACAGTTAGTGGTGCACAGGTGACAAGGTAAGAAATCACCCTATCTCTCAACCGGAGATTAGAGCAGAAGCTACTAAGCGAACACTTTGCTCACTAGTCCCTTTCGCAAGGCAGAGGCAACATTATTCTGTCGTTAATACGTTGTAAGATCGGTTGGTATCTTTCTGTAATTAATGGGACAGGTGTCTAAGTATCTAAAGCTTTAATAACTTAAGACTAATATGCCGTTTGACACGACTCGAGGAAACCAATGGTCACCAATGCAGAGTTTTCGACCGGGATGTTCTCGGCGGTCTATTTCAAATACTACCTACGATAGGTCAAATTTAGTAGCTGCCAGGAAGAACATTCCACCAGGCGCCTGCTCTGATCGGTAGTTTTCTATGGTTTCTTTTATGAATACCAGGTGAAGGCTGGAGGAGTAGGTATCCTAACGGACCGCGCGCCATCTTCCCTTCCTCTTCCTTGTCCCCTCCCATAACAAACACATTTGCGTGCACATCACTACCACACATGTCGGGGACTAGTGAGGAGCTTACAGCTTGTCATCGTTGGGACCACGCCCCGCAGGCATCTGGAAGAGGGAAACACCCCCAATCCGATATATGGGACCCTCGCGTTCTCCTGGGGGAGGAACACTTCTTCTCTCCGCATGAAACATGCACTGCACTCACGAGACTAATAGCCGTAATAGATGTCTCGCCGGAAAACATAAAATAATAAATCATTCTTGACCAAGGCTACGATTTATATGGAACAACTCGTAGTACCTAAATAGGCAACACATAGAAATGGATAAAAATTATTCAAAATATGAAGTAAAATTTGGACTAGAGTTTGATTAAAGGATGGAAATTATTGAAATAAAATATTAATAAAATGTTAAAATTTTGTAAATGCAACGGTCAAACAACTTAATTTTATTATTAGTTGTCGATGAAGATTTGTTCGAATACTAAAATACTTAACATTATTGTGTTGGTGCAAGTAAGATTTAGTTCTTTCTTGATAATTGACTTTTCACAACACAGAAGATTACAACGAATTTATTTAAATGTTAAAATGTGAAACCGGAATTTTTATCTCTTAATAATGCTTTGTAGTAGGTAAAATGCCGATCAACATCAGAAGTACAGTCTGTCTTGAACCTTGCAAAACTTTGTGGAATTATTTCCAGATCTACTTCTAAATCTGATTTACTACTTTAAATTGCCCTGAAAATTAAAAAAATAATTTGCCAATAATAATTTTGAATGCTTCTAATATCATATTGAATAAAAATTATGCTAAGATATGAGAGTTCTCCTTAAATATATAAAAATATGTTCAATACCAGGAAATATGGAAATGCAGATAAACAAATAGACATTAGATCACTTCAAAAAGCCTAATTCTTAAACATGTGACAAACGTTTGATCCTAAGTAGTGAACAAACAAATATGTAATTCCGGACAATGCTGTAACGACAGCCATTATTTTATTACCCGTTCACCCTTCTCACCGAAAATTCTCGTGAGAAGAAATCATTTTTATGTGTCATTTCTTGAAAAATTGACATATTGCGTTGAACAATTTAACCTCCAATCCATTGTGTAATTAAACATTACCAGTGGCTTGTAAATTTGTTAGCGATAAACTGACTTTCGCAATGACTTACGCAAATCCGCAAGGTGTCGCTAGCACTAAACGTAAATAAGTATTCAATGATATTTATGAAACATACATGGTAGTTGCAAAACGTAATGAAAACATTGAAGAATGAAATATCCGGGTTAACAAAGAAAAGGTTACAACTATTGCCACATACGCAAAGAGAAGCATTAGCCTTACATGTTCGAGAATTTCTTAATATTTTGTTTCAACCAGGAAGCGCATATTATTTATTATTTATTATTTTCATTTATGTAATTGAATATTTAAAAATTTATTAAACTTGCCTACTGTGTATTAATCAAATTCGTATAAGAAGAAAAGGGGAGTTTTAATGTTTATTCTCATTGGCTAACTGCTACCTTGCAACTGCATTAAAACCTCCTGTCTTATTACAAATTCACACGCGAAGTTGAGTGTGTTGTCCATTCATCCAACTTCTCATCACATCTTTCATACCCCTATTCTCCTAGCACGTCATCTTCAAATATTTTTTGCCCTTGTGTGGATATGGAAGTGATGATAATAAAGGATAGGGATCGAATGATGGGTAACTGAATGATGATGGAGCAATATTGGCCAATAGAGGAATAAAGAACGGGGTCCCCGGCCTAACCATGTGAATACAAACCGCGAAACTACACTGTCCACTATGAATTTCGCTTCAGTCGAGACGTGGAATGCAAGCGCACTACTCTACTGGTACACCACAGGTCGATCCTGCTGATTGTGTAGTGTTTCAGTTACAAATCATCTAATGCACAATTAGAAAATATTTGTTTTGGATGATAAATTACTAAAGATATTGTCTGGTATCAATAGTTTTTAATCAGCTTATGATCATTTCGATCGCGTTGCGATCATCCTCAGAGCTTGCAGCTTCTGGGCCGAAAACAAAGTTCTGCCTAGAGTTCTGCCATGAGAAGTTGGCAGAACTTTGTTTTCGGCCCAGAAGCTGCAAGCTCTGAGGATGATCGCAACGCGATCGAAATGATCATAAGCTGATTAAAAAGTATTGATACCAGACAATATCTTTAGTAATTTATCATAATAAAAAAGGTATCTACATCACCAGCAATCCAATTAATTTGTTTTGGATATTAATTTCTATGGTATTTTCTCCTGTTTAAATACATCGCCGACGCACTGTGTGGAGTGCGCAGCTTGGTGTCTTGGTGGCCCACTTACGTCCCCCCACGTATTGTGGGCGTTGTTTGGGGCTTGTGGAATTACGCAGTCGCCGCGGCCCGTGATTATTTTTTTTTCTCCATCACTCACCTCTGCCTTCTCATTCATGTTTTTTCTTCTGTCCTTGCCCTATTTGTGGGGTTTTACGAATAGTTGTCCCGATCAGTGGCTTCCTCATTCTTGACTTTTATTTTAGTTTAAATTCGGTGACATTTCGCTAAACAGCTTCCGTCTGTCCTTGTGATAGTTGCGGCAAAATGTGAATAGTCATGTCCTTCGTGTCTTTCTTTTCAAATTACGATATTGGTATATATACTGTAATGGTTCATATTTTTCCATTTATTGAATTAGGTTCATGAGGAGAAAAATAAAAATATCCGTTTATTTTTTGTAGGGGCTGATGTTTCTATGGCGTACACTGTAAATTTGAAATATGGCAACTTACGTGTTTATTAAAATTAAAACGCTTTCAATTTCAAAATAAAAAACATTTATTTATAATGACAACAACAACAGAAACTTAACACAATTTGTAACTAAACACAATACTAAATGTCCTCTACTATACACAAAGACATCACGTCCAATCTCGTCTACACACCAAGACGTCAAACATTCGTCTTCTGTATTCCAATTCGCCTTCAAGTCTCTTCTGTATTCCAACATGTATATCTCTCGTCTGTACTCTGACGTTTAACTTTTCTTCTGTACACCAACACGTAGTATATCTTTCGTTTACCTTTCGTCGAACTTCCGTCCGTGCACCAAGACGTCTACCTCTTTTCTGGTTGTTTATTTTATTCTTCTGTATATCTTTCCCATCTCCATAGTATTCAACTTATGTCTACTAGACCGTGTACATAAACGTCTTTTCGATGTCAAGTGTATATACTGAATCTTGAGTCGTTACTATACATTCTCTGACAAATGGTGAACATAATTATGAAAATACATATGTTGGCAACAAAGAACCAAAAAATGTGAGAAACATGTATTCACAATATTAATAAAATTAAAATGCTTCATAAATATTTTGCATACAATGACTGGAAATGTGTATGATTCACATGTTGTAGGGAACCTTGACCTAAATTATGTTTTCCTTCCAATTGAGTCGATTTATCTTAGGGATAAATAAAAATAGTTTGGTTGTTGGATTTGAGAGGGAAACTAGCTTAGTACTTTTTATCCAAGTACTTGACCTAAGAACCCTTGGTCTCTCAAATATTTGTATGATCTACAAGAATGCTTGTTCCAATAATAAACAGATATATACACCTTTAAGAAGTATTATGTAGAAGTGTAAAGATAAAAAAGGGAAAATACCATTGAGCATTAGTGACGAGAGAATTTAAATAATGGTAGGAGTGCATTTATACTTGTACGTTAATGTGTATGAAATTGGTTTAAAATGAATAACATTTTATTCACGTTGTGGTGTTAGCGAGAGCGCTGTATGCGCCAAAGAGAAATAGTTCCAGTTCTACACAACCAGATCACCAGTTAATCGTAAATAAATGAAGGCCAGCGCGTCCATAGCACTTCTGTGTCGCCAAGCTTTCTCCAGGTCGCTGTCTCTTTCCTCGACGATATTGGCCGTATTAATCACTGCTCGAGCCCTTTCGCTCTCCACCTCCCATTGCAGTGTCCTTAATTCAAATATACGAGCTTCGTTGCTGTGGAGAAAGTATAACGTTTTTAAATCCAAAGTTTTCAAACTCGGTGCCTCTCGAGGTGTGTATGGTTACTTGAATAATTAAGAGGCTGAAGTTTAGCGCAAACATTCACGACAGCATAGCATGACAAAGTTTACGTCTCAGGAATTTGCGGTCACCAGAACATAATCTATTCAGCGAAAAGAAATTGATTATTCTGATCAAAGCCTAGACTATGGTAACGTACGTAGTATTTACTTAGTACGTAGCAAGAGTTATGAATAATAATTTAAGACTATTCCATCTGCCGTCCAATACATATTCTTTTGCTGCAGATTAGGTTTCAAATTAGGTTAAACTTATTCCATTGCAACAAGGGTAATGGAAATATGTAATTACATTATTATGAAACTGTTATTTCATCGTTAATTCAGGATAGAGAAAAGTGTGTAATTGCTACAAAAATGGAAGCAGAGGTGGGGGGCTCAATTCCCGATTAAGATTTTTTTAAAGTGTGTCTTTCTGTCCTTAAGTAGGTATAATGTCTGCACGTCCGTCTATGAGTGTGTCTCTACATTGTGTATCTACTAGTGCCAAAAGCGTTCTGCAAATATGTAAAATGAATATTCTGTTGTTGATCTGACTTAGCTGGAGGCGCTGCGAATATGAAATATTTTAATTTTAAGAAGTATTATTGGCTCCAATGTTTTTCTGCAAATTTTGTGCTTGGATAGAGGAAAGTGCACTTACAAATATGGAAGACTAATTTTCATTAAAACCTCTAAATTTTTAAAAATTGTAAATGTTTAGCATATTTGGGATTCTGTCGAACACTTTTATTATTGAAGGTAGATAATTCTTTCTATGGTCAATCTATTCTCAAATATTATGTATTTAAATTTTTGTGAATTTATTTTTCAAATTATTTCATTTTTTGTGTAATTTTGAGTCAAGTATTTCTATCTAGTTTTTCAAAAATAGAATAACGTTTTCCCAAATCCAGTACTCATTTTTCCTTTAAATATTTTTGTGTGGATATAAATCACAATATGTAAGTCTCATTTTAATCACCTTTTAATTTTTCAGAATATATGTATATATACATTTTAACACATCGCAAGTTTTTAATGTTGACCTTACATAAGTATTTTATGAAGTTTCCTGAAATTAAAAAAGTTTTTAATTGTACATGAGATCACACACACCAAATGACAAAATTCTATAACGCTCAAACTCAAAAATTGCCCCTAATATCTCCCAGAAAATGTCCATATGCAAAGAAATTATGTTCTTTAATGAAAATGTTAAAGTATTATTTAAATTCAACAATCGGAGGACCAAAGGATTGTGAATGTGGAAAGACACGTGTTTGTTTTAAAAAACACAAATTGGTTTCTTACTGAGTTCGGAGATGAAATATTTGTATGCTAAAAAACTAAAATCGTTTGCTATTGACACAGATCCTTTTAAATGTCACTAAAAACATTTGATTTAGCGAGATCAAGCACACTATTTGCCGTTTAATCAATATGAAATGTCAATTGAAATTATAAAGTAAATTTAGAAGATTGAGATTAAATTTAGATACAAGTGCCGAGTTTCAACCGGTTACATGAAGTATGATTAACGCGCGTCATCTAAAATTTAAGCTGTACGTAATTTTCAAATTAATTATTATAATTTTCATAACAATAATTCTAGAAAGTTTTTATTGTGTTGTTGCACCGCTAGTTTCTAGTAATAGCTTTCTTCAATTTGATATAACAAGACATAATATTACATTTTTCGATCTCAAACAACTTTATAATGTTGGTATGTGACTTCTAATCTCTATTGTTATTTATTACCTATTGTTTTCCATACATCCCAACACAAATTCAAGCATGGCATTCAAACAATTTTAATTAATACGCAAGATAAATAGTTTTCAGTATATTCCTCCCTGTGATTTGCTGCTCATTAAGTGGTTTTGATCTTATCTTGCTTCCACCAATAGTAAGCAATTAATTTAACGTCACATGTTTGGGATACATAGATAAAAAATTAATTGCTTCAACTCTAAAGAAAACAAGCGCTACATTGATACGGAATTGCTTCTTTTCACATCCGTATTTTGTCTTCTCTGTCTCTAACATTTAGATATTTCCGTGGTGAATTCCGAGGTAGTAGCAGATGTCTTGAGGTAATCCATAATGTGATAAAGAAAATAATCGTCCACAATACAAAGTACATTCTCACATTTAGATATTTTCTATAAATAGACCTTTATTGTAAGTGAGGTAGTGACGTAGGCAATTTCTCAATAATATACTAATTATGGAACGTCGTAACTAGTTGTGCAAAGTTTTAAGAAAGCTTTTGTATTAGTTTTTACACCCCAATTTTCAAGCTGAAACAATTTACATTAATTTTATTTATTTTAATTTAATCAAAACATAAAACACAAATACTAAGGATTATTTTGATTAGTTTTCATTGCCATTTCTTCTGTAAGCAGAGTGAAATAAATAATCGCATACAAAAAAATTCCTTTTGGAGAATATGTTTAAACAGTAGCAAATGCATTCTGGCATAGATCTTGGAGCAATACTATTTCGTTGCAGGAAATAAAAACGTATTGGAAATGCATGTGTTAAGCTCTCGGAAGAAGACGATGGAATGTGCAAAAATATATAGTTTCAGATACATGAATAATAAATCATAATTTTCAGTTATGCTTAGGAGTTAGTGTTTCCCTAGGGCTATTCTAATATCATATGTTGATTTGGAAGGCAATTTATACTATGTAAGGGAGATGGTGCTTTCCTAGAGTTGAGAAAAAAGAAACAACACACATTTAGTCGAAACGTTTGGTGTTGCATTCCTTCTTATCTACATTTCTTATTTCCAATGCTCGCAGAAATTGAAAAGAAAATATCCGGTCATTCGCCATTCGAGTTGTTTGTATGATTTTGCTAGATACCTAGAGACTTGGTAAAAAATCCAAAAAAGGCTATCTTCCTTTTTCCAAAAAACCCGTAGAAGTTGAAAGAAAACTGCACCCTTCGGCCATGAGACTCATCTATTATACCGTGACACTCCCAGGATTTCAGAAAATAACAAAAAAATTAAGTAGTTTCAATTTTAACTGTAAAATGCAAATATATTGAATTATGTTATAGCATCTATTATCAAATTGCAAATACTGACTGAATTCTCATAGTGCCACTGCTTGCGACAAAGCATTTGTATTCCTCACGTCAAGATGCGGTACCAAGGCTTGAAGGGAGAGGTCGCCAAATATTAATTATTTCCTATACACGTCTTACGTTTCGGAAAAGCAATTTTTTGGTTCTTAATGTAAAATGTGTATGCGCGTCCTATATTGCATTCCTTGTAAAGACAGTTTTTGGAGAAAAAATTAATTTGTTATAGCGTTATATGACAGTATTTTATTTGTTGTACTTGACCATTTTCCTTGCTACTTCTTGGAAAACCATTTTGTGTAGTTTTGTTCAGTAGGATTTTTTGCTGCTGCAGGTCACTAGCTAATTACTCTCATTACTTTCATATTGAAGCAAAAAGACTGTGACATAAAAATTTGCTCAACTATTGAACGAAATTTTGGAAAACTAGAAAAAAACTCATTTTACAGAATTCCTGTTTAGGAAATAACTGAAAAAGAATGAATAATTCACACAAGATTTGTGTAGACAAAGTTAAAGTACTCCGTGGCAGAACTTTGCACATTTCTTGGAAATTTTACAATTTTTTCAACGTTGGTATTATATTGAATGATTTCATTTAACATTCTGCATAAAAAATGTTGGCTGTCTTTAGTAGATCACATACTGACGCTAGCAAAGATATTTTGTGTGTACCGAACACCAGTGTCAAACGGGTTCTTTACCAATCGGAGTCAAATACCACTCGTGTTATTTGTATGCAATAGTCACCCTCCTGTCTTATTAGATAACGGGAGATACATCAGGCCTAAAATACCGTTTAGGCATTGATCGTCTGGGTAGCTAAGTGGTTGGAAGAACTGGGCGTAAATCAAGAGACATGGATTCGATTCCCAGTCGAGGTGGCAATTGTTTGAAGAAATTACTTTATGTAACAATTTGACACATTCATTTGATATTGTTCATTAGAGATTTCATATTATGTGTGCATTGGCAAAATGTGATTTCTAGAGCCCAGAAGTTTGTCAAAATGTGTTACAAATATATGATTTTTTAACAATAGAAATCACAATTGTACTTCTAGTATTGTTTTAGTAGATTTCCAATGTATATTTTTTGCCTACATTAGGTTCTAATGCCTATTTTTGGTATTTTGCCTTATTTTTTGCTCTTTTCTATCTTTCTGCCATTATTTTGCTTTTTATCTCCTGGGACCGATCTCGATCAAGCTACAAACATACCTATTGGACAGCATGCCGAAACGGTCGTTTTGTCTTTCCGTGGAAGCGAAGGCTCCAGGACCAGCTAGTGTTAAAAATCTGAACGAAAAAGGAAGACGATACTAATAACGCCCAATTCCTTTCATGGACATCGACCGACTTTCAAGGTATCTCATCCTTCGTTTTGTATCTCTTTGAAGGACAGAGCTGTCTCTAAATGATCTTTCCTTCTCTGTGTACACAAGTGCGAAGAACGAAACTATAGTTCACATTTCATGATTCAAAAGGGAATCAACAATACCATTTCAAACTAGTGGTGCTACAGAATGGCACGGACTTTCCCGTATTAATTTTCTTTTTTCTTTGGTCTCGGATAGCTACTCGGACTTGCCACATACTCTTGCCAACTGCCATCTAACGCCGTCTAAACAGCGACAATCATTATTCAAACAGCACAATTTCGCGACTGAAGTAGAAGAGTTAACTATTTTACAGTCAATTTTACCGAACGGAAAAGTAAACTATTGCAGTAAACGTAAACATTATGAATGTATCAAATAGGCAAAAAAAGTATAACTTCACTTGTAAATGAACGGGCTCTCTCGCGCCTGTTTGTTTGAACATACCCCTCGTGCATTACTCGCTTATTCACTCATTAGATACATTAAAAATTATCATACGCTTCTCACCCGATTCATGGAGTGTAATACACTAATTGAACCCGTAAAAACATTGCGCAATTTTTAATCATTGTCTTAAAAGTAAAAATAGCTTCATACTGGAACCCCACTCCAAACATTTCTCACAACCCGTACGGTGAAATAGTGGTAACCTCCAAAAACAAAAATGTCCAAAAATAAGTTATATTGTAGAGTGATCACTATTGTGGCACGAGCGGCTGCTGTTTTTACGTCCATCATAAACAGTGAATGTCTATCTTTCCTTTCCTTTATTATTCCGTATATACATAGGTATGTACGGAATAATATACGTACGTAGTATAGGGAAAGTTAGGTAATGCTGCGAGGGAAAACTGCGGATTTTTGGCAAAAAGAAATCATTGCCGGGCTCTGATAAGGGAAAAGTGGATAAATCCAGTTGCCAAGTTTCCAGTATCCAAGTACGTATAAACGGATTCGGTACTTATATACGTAGTGTAGGAAAAGTTATGAAATGTTGCGACGAAAAGTGTTGTTATTTTTAGACAGAAAAACTCGTTTTGTGGCTCCCTGATGCCGTAAAAGTGGATTTTCCTTCCTCCTGTACATAGTGATTTACTTTCTGTAATACTTAGTATGGTGAGAATCCACGTTTTGAGGTTCCTTCGTACCCAAAAAGTGATTGTTCAAAACGTTCGTCCGTCTATGGACAACATAGCGCCTAAACTTCTGATAGGTTTTTTTTCAAACTAAATATTCCCCGTTCGAGTTCACACGGCTCAAAGTCCTGCGATTTCGAAAACATGTCTTTAAATTTTTGAAAAATTTAAAAATTGTAAAAATTCTTCAACCATTCTTATACGAGAGAAAGATAGAAAGAGAGAGAGACAGAGACAGAGAGAAAGAGAGAGACAGAGGGAGGGACAGAGGGCGGGACAGAGGGCGGGACAGAGGGCGGGACAGAGGGCGGGACAGAGGGAGAGAGACGGAGAGAGAGAGACGGAGAGAGAGAGACGGAGAGAGAGAGACGGAGAGAGAGACGGAGAGAGAGAGACGGAGAGAGAGACGGAGAGAGAGAGACGGAGAGAGAGAGACGGAGAGAGAGAGAGACGGGGAGAGAGACGGAGAGAGACAGAGACAGAGAGACAGAGACAGAGACAGAGAGAGACAGAGACAGAGAGATACAGAGAGAGACAGAGAGAGATACAGAGAGAGATACAGAGACAGAGAGAGAGACAGAGAGAGACAGAGAGAGACAGAGAGAGACAGAGAGAGGCAGAGAGAGGCAGATAGAGACAGAGAGACAGAGAGACAGAGAGACAGAGAGACAGAGAGAGACAGAGAGAGACAGAGAGAGACAGAGAGAGACAGAGAGAGACAGAGAGAGACAGATAGAGAGACAGAGAGCATAGTTGTCCTGCGCTTGTTCTCTTTTCGCGATGGCGTCCCTCGCAAACGATCTCGAGCAAGGCGCGTCGTTCGCTATGTGCGGGCGCCGTCTGCGTGCGGCGCGGTGGGCGGGGCCGCGGTGCGCTCGCGTGTGGGCGACAGCTGTCTGCGACCGCCGCGGAGCGCGCACGACAGCGCAGCGCCTCGCGACGCGCACACGTGCGCGCGCGCGAGCGCGGCCGCTACTCGCATTGTTTCACGTTTCGCGCTGGAGACGGAGGCTCGAGAAGTTAGCATCTTGAACCCTTTCAGAACACGCCCCCAATGGAATGGTGGTTAGCATCAGGGTTGCCAAATTGGGCAGAATTCTGCTTTTTGGGCTGGAAAACGGCTCTCTGTCTCTCTCTGTCTCTCTCTCCTTCTCTCTCTTTCCCTCTCTCTTTCTCTCTCTTTCTCTCTCTCTTTCTCTCTCTTTCTCTCTCTCTTTCTCTCTCTCTTTTTCTCTCTCTTTCTCTCTCTTTTTCTCTCTCTTTCTCTCTCTCTTTCTCTCTCTCTTTCTCTCTCTCTTTTCTCTCTCTTTCTCTCTTTCTTTCGCGGTACAAAAACTGACTTCGCAGAATACCGCCCAATACGCGGAAATGCATCAAAACATGTGCTTTGGGGCGGGTTTTCTGTTTACGAGGAAATTCTAAAAAAAAACAACCGTAATGAAGTTGACAGTGAGTTTGATTTTTTAGTTTTTTTTACTTTATGCATGATTTTACAATAATTATTTGTTAATGCATTTAAATTTTCTTTGAGAAGTGAATAATTTAGTTTTTAAACCTCTAGTACAGGGTATGTTCTAAAAGTAATAGCTTCTTTGTCGTAAGTATATAAATAAATCACATTGGCAGTACTTGCAGTTCATTTTAGAACACGCCATTTAAAATTAGTCGTCTTTTGGAAGTACGGTGTCCTTGACAGCATTTTCCGCTAAGCCATAGGTAACAAACTTTCATATGTAAGAATTTCTGGGGTAATCTTTTTAAGCGCGGATATTTATGAGAAGCAAGGAGAGTGAAAATGGGAAAGAGGGGAAATTATTTTATCCTTTAAAGTATTGCTCCCATTCGCTGTAGACATGAGAATAGTCATAACTAATTTTTAAATATTAATGCCATAACTTGTTATTCAAAAAGTATTTTTTTTCATAAATTATTAATTAAAATTTTCACAAACAAAAAATGGAAATCAAGTATTTCTTTAGGTCACTACCTCAAAAAGACCCTCTAAATACGTTATTTTAATACAAATTCAAGTTTCCCGTTTGAAAAGTTGATTTTTTTCTTATTTGGCGTATTTACTGCCATCAAAAGGCGGATCTTTGTACGAAGCATCTGGCAACCCTGCTTAGCATGGTAGCTTTTAAAAATTCCGAGTTGGAGAGTACAAAGCCGGTTGGGGAGTGGGGATTTTCGAAGGGAGGAAAGGTATGTCACACTTGTTGCATGGCGGTGTGAGAAATAATTCTGTTCGCCTTTCAGAATATGTTCACATATTTTTGGATAAGGCTACTTAACCAACTTTTTCCAATATCGGGTATCTATTTCCAGTATCGGGTATCGGGTATCCTTTTTCGGGTATCTAAGAAAAGGCCTAGGTATTTTATGGGTTTATTATGAGGGTGCCATTGTACGGGTTTTTGGTACAATTATAAGGGGTGTGGGAGGATGTAAGGTCTTAAGGAAAATATTTTGGCTGTAGTTTTTGGTTGGTTGGTTTTAATTTTGTTTTTGGTTGCCTAGCTGTCGAATTGGTGTAGGTAAAAGTGCATATTGATTTTCATTGTGTTTATGGAGGGACCTGAAGAATATATAGTGGTGTTATCTGCAAATTAGGCGGTTTATATATTGCTGTGTTTTGGTAGATCGGCTACGTACAAGGAGATAACGGGGAACCTTGGGGAAGGCCTGCTTTGATTGCTTTTGGATTAGAGTGATTGTCATCGACTGTAACGGCACACGTTCTATTGTTGAGAAATACTGGCTTCCTAAAACCGAATTAAACGGTTTCAAAGCCGACAGGAGGAGGTGGAGTTTCGAACGATGGAAAATCCTCGTGTGCCGTGTCAAGGCTGCAACCTTGGCTGATTGTCCGGCAAAGGAAAATACTTCCGCAATTTACATCTTAATCAGATCCCACATGCATACGCCCAAGTTGCTCAAGATGCCCAAGATCGTAAATGATCAAATTACTCTGCCTCGTCATGTGTATGTCCATAGCAGAACTGGATGTCGAAGTCATGCAACAGAAAACAGCCCATTTTGGGAGTGGGTCAAACCAACAGGGACTAGAATGGATGAAAAGGATATAGTGAGAATTAGATTGGGACAGACAGAAGATAAGTCATACTACCCACAGCGAGACTCCCGCTATTCGTAAATGTTAATATCTCGGTTTGTGTGTGTGTCTCATGTGGATACTGCTCAAAGTCCTTCATAAATATAGGCAAGCCGTATTCATAGAAGAAAAAGGACTTTTTCGGAGAAGAAGAAAAGTCACACTTTTACGAAAATAATGACATTAACACTTACGAATAGTGAAAGGCTCACTAATTCTGATGTAACGTTTCTGCTCCAAGTCCTTAACCACAACAACAAACTTAAAAGAGATTAGCGTTAGAATTTGTTACATTATTTAATTATTTCTTGTCATATATTCTTCTTTTTTTGAATTTGATCATGAAAAATCTGTAATTCAATCCCAGTATAAATTAAATAAATGCCAATGTATATTCTACCTTACCAGAATGTTTAAAACTGTTTCTTAGATCTGTTAAATGATTAAAAAACATTTGAGGACATTTGGACAGTTTGTTTATATTTCAAATATTTGTTTTTTTGTTTCTTTATATTTCGGTTATTTATATTACTGTGCTGTAAGCACAATTATTCAGTAACTAAATCAGTTTTTAAAAAATGTTTGTTGCCCGCAATTGTCCGCCACCCAATTAACAAAAATGGATGGGAACCTTTTAACTCAAATGCATACGTGGTAGTATACATGCACAACCTGCGTTTAAAATATGTTATCGCAGAAATCGTGTTGGAATCCACTTTGGATAGGTAAACATAAGTAATCTTCCAATAAAAAGATACGTTCAGATGGTAACTTTCTATAACAGAAATTTTATTTTTAGGATTTGTAATTCAAGCGTCTCTATCAGGAAATTTAAAGGAAATATAGAAAAACATTATTTTTAATGATACTCAACTTTATACTCACAGCTTACCACTTGTCCTTTTGACATACCAACATGTATAAAGCAGGTTAATACGTAACGCACAAATTGCCCAAGAATTGTGATGATATGGAAAATACTTAGCGTTATCTCAAAACTCTACTAATAACCAAATAAAAATATGAGTATTGAAAGTTTTTAAACTGTAAAATGTAAATGTACATTGTTAACTAAAAGTGCGTCTATTTAACAGCCTGTACTGACAGTCGCTCATGACTATTTTGTTAATGCGACTTCAAATAAAATTGATTTAAAAATACTAAAATTAGAAAATCTTTCTACTTACCTGTTAATATCTTACTTATGCAATTTTTGAGTAATAAACTTGAAGTAATGGCGTTTATGAAAATTGGATTCTCTCTGAAATATTTGTTAGTAACGGTTTCTTTCAAATTTATGACTTCTTTATAGTTTGCTCTTTGCGCGATGGAAATACAAATATAAGCCTACTAAAAATACCAGTTTCTCTTTACACTTTAAACTTCATTTCGTAATCTTTCACTCCCTTCAAATAATGAATTATTCATTATTCGTTTGTAGCTGGGTATTTTGCATAAATATACTTGCACATATGTACTAAACACGGTAAGATAGTTTCAAATAACAATTTGAAGTATGTTATACTGGGTAATCAAATTACCAACTGCATTCGTTTGCAACAATTATGAAATTATTACATTTATGCAATCACAGCGAGGAACTCTATTAAAAAACAGTGTTTCCCTCTGGCAGTAGATCTCATAGTCATGTTTTCCGAGGATGGTTGCATGTAATTTTTGTGTTCATTTCATACGATAATTACTGAAATAATGGTTTCATCCCTCCAATATATTTATTTAACGTAGTAAACAGGTATAAAACTGCGCATGACATAAGGGGGAGAAATACAGTTTGCACTCTTTCATCAGCTCTGCAATCTCTACCCCTAAGCTCTCACATTAAGTTAAATTATGAGTACAGGTAGCAACAAGCGCTTTCAATAAGATTTCATCTCAAGAAATATTCACTTCCTTGAATTAAAATCTATTTGCAAAGAAAAATCAGCTACAGATTTTGGCTCGTCTACCTTATCGTGTCCCACGAGTAGAAATGGACCACGAAAGTATGGAGGTCGTATTATTCGTATAATTACTATGTCTCTTTTGGACTATTATATTTCTATAGAACAGAATCTACGTCCAACATTCGTGAAACAAATAATACAAGATCTCATTGATCGTATTTTATATTTGTTTTAAGTATGTGATCCCGACACTACCTTTAAGGTCCGCAAATTCCATAAATTCACCATGTTCGCTCGATTGGACTAGCATTCACAGCATCCGCTGCGGCAGCGGAGGTAGGGCCTGTTCGGTGACGTACGGCTGCTTGCGTGCCTTTAATCCTGAGCGTCACAGGTTTAACGAACCTGCGATGCCTCGCGATAAACATCCGCCGATTGATTTATTAACGCGGTGCCGCCTCGCGGCCTCTCCAGTGCTCCCCGCCCTCCTCGAGCGGAGCTGCGCTACTGTAACTCCACCCTGCAGCGCAGGAGACGCGGTGGAACCTCCACAATTCCAACGCAGCTGAATCAAAAAGCTGCGGTTCTCGAGGTACTTCATATCTCGAATTTCTTGATATCGTAAATTCCTCGATATTCATGTGAAATGTGTTACGACAAAACGAGTTTGCATGCTACACAGGGGCTAGTCCAACCCATGAAGTGTCCTAAACCCTACCTCTATCCTAATTCCTTCACAATTCTGGCCGCTGGGTAGTTAGGCAGAAACGCGTGTAGTAGGAGGCGCGTACGCGGAGATGCTACCTGGCGGTCCTCTCTTCAACTGACTGCGACGAGACGTGACATTAAATAACAGATAGTAGTATTGGAGGATTACTCTCAATGGAGGATTATAAACTTAGCGCGATTATTAATGGAGGATTACTCCCAAGCGGGAAGCGCTTAACGCCTCCCGGGACTTAGAGACGCCTTGCGTCAATTCAGATGCAACGAATTTAAAAAAATATATATTTTGTCAATATCTCCTTCCGCATTCCTCAATATCTGCAATTTCTTTATATCTTATGCTCTTTAATAATTCGAATATCTCAAATTCATCAACCCGCTTAGGTGGCTCTGGGCATCAATTGCTGTCGCTGCAGTGCCTCTGACTGGGAGGTCCTAAGGTTCCAGTTTCGACTGTGGCAAGATTTACGACACTAGCTTCATAGCTCGAATTCAGCCACTCTGTCTGGAGGAGAATTCTAGCGGCCGGCTGCTCTGATCGGTAGATGTCCGGTGTTTCTTCGATTATCGTGAGGCGAATACCGGAGTAGTACCCTAGCAAACGGGCCACGGACCTCGCGCGGAATTTCCATCCTCTTCGTTATTCAATCGTGTCCTCTTACGAACACTTGCACTTACATACGCCACACTACCACACACGCCGGGAAACCAGTCGGGATCTTAGTCCCGGCTGGGGCGGTGCCCCGTTGGTGGGAGAATCCCTGCAAGCCGGCGGGTAGGTCGGCGCCCGCTCTGTCCATCCCGGGGTAGAGGGTCTCCGCCCTAGCCCGCTATGAAACAAGCACTACACTTACGGGACTAATAGCCTTAGCCGTTGACACGCCCGGAATCATCAATCAATCAGTCGAAGTCGTCGAAATCTCGAATTGTCTTTATTTTTTCACTCATCATCTAGAATATGGTATGTTGCGCCTTAGTATGTTCAACTCTTTTTATTGTGGCGTCGTTAATACGTGGGCCAGAACCGTTACGTCGGTGAAAGTGCGCTGCGGGGGACGAAGGGGTTGAGCCTGAACTTCCGGAATTTTGCGCTCTGGCAGTTGACGCAGACAGCGTGGTAGAGCCAAAAATAACCTTAGGCTGTAAACTCCTAGGAAGTTGGCTAGCGAGCCTCGCTTGCCGACAGCAGGCGAGCCTACCTGGGAATCTTGTGTGGTGGGGGTGTAGCCTCCTCCTAAGATGCTGGCTAGCGAGCCCTCGCTTGCCGACAGCAGGCGAGCCTATCTAGGGAATTTGCGAGGTGAGGGTGTAGCCCTCAACTATTTAATCTCCGCCCGCGCCCTCATTCAGTTTACATCAGAGAGCCTAGTACTAGTAAGTACAGGGAGCGTAGGAGTGTGGGCGAGATGTCCGGAGTGTGAGAGCCAGAGGATCTCGGGTGCTTCATGCACGCGGTCCGCCAGACGGCGATCGGTTTAAATTTTGGCATCAGGCCATGTGACGGTAATTGTCACGGGACGGACGTCCGACAGCTCGCATCACGCGTGGCTTTTTTTCTGCGGTAAAGCAGGGTACTGGAAGGAAAAGGTTGCCGGAGTGTTTAAATTTAGCAATTTATTGTAACTAGTCTGTAACTTTTCAATATACTATTTTTATTTTTGTTATTTGAATTTATTCTCATTTCACTACGTCACATTATTTTCATTTCGCCTACATATTCCAGATAGCATGATTCTATTGCATCTCCTTTGGCGAAGAGCATCTGATGCTTAGAATTATCCAGGAGAGGCTCCAGTTGTCGCGTGACATCATTGAGTGTCGTCTCCGAGAGCGCCAGTTTCTGAATACGACTCGGCGCAAATTTCTTCTTCAAGCTTAGTATACGTCATACCTAGTGGCGGATCTAGGGGGGGGGCGGGTGTGGGGGCCATGGCCACCCCCAAAAGGCCTAGAGTTTTCTTCTGTTAGCTTTCTTTATTTGTCAGAATTAACTTAAATATTAATTTACGTTAAAATTATGTAAGTATTTAAACAATATTATCATATACACACTGCAAAAATAATATACAATATAATAAATGTTTATTATTTCACAAAAAGCTGAGTTAGCCCTCTCCAAAATGATCGGCTGGATCCGCCCCTCCTCATACCAACGCCAAACGCAAATGAACACCAGGTTTTGACGATGCAATCGTGTCGTGTAAGAATCCACATCACATTTATCTCTTACGATGCTACTGTTTATACTATCATTTTGTCGTGATCCATTAATGTTTTATTAACATTATTGACAATTGGTAATCGAATAAATTTTACCTGTTTTATGGAAGACGAGTTACGCCGACAATTTTCGTCGCCTACGATATTTCTTTTCTTTTTTAGTTATATTTATTATATTTATTTATATTTTATTAAAGGGCCTCCTATTCGCGCAGGGAATTATTAATCTTTTTTTTAATCAAGTGATAGGTTGATTATGAGGGGCGAAGAGGCGATTACAAATACATCCATGCCAAAGGCATGGATCGATACATCGATCCCGCGATCCTTTGATCCAAGATCGCCACGACACTACAGCCTTAGCGATATCGGCTATCCGAAACCGACCGCCCACGATATTACTTACAGTTAAAAAGAATAATGTACTACACGCAGTGTTTTATGTAATTAAACCGTTATAGATATGTTGTTTCGTAATTCCTGTTTCTCCAATGCTAGAAGTACGAGGTTCAATACGCATAAAATGGAAACCCTCATACGATGGATACGTATCAGACCCGCATTGTCTCACACTCTGTGATTACCTAAAATGTGTCAGCATGCAAGCTAACCTTGAGGTTCATCGCATTTCATCGTTAAAAAGTCATTTTGAATGCGGACACGACGGAACCACTGTTTATTGAACTTGTCTCTCGTTCAGGTCCTGAAATTATCTGCATTCCATTATTAACGAATACGATGGACAAAACAGTTTTGCAGTAACTTTTTATAACGCATTCCAACTTTCCGTAATACTTCTTTTATCTCCTTTCCCACATTAATATTCTTCACACTCACAAATTCGTTGTAAAGTCAGAGAATGTGTTGCAAATTGAAATTTTGAATTACAATTTTTTTGTGAAGGTGAGGAAGTGAGAATAAAATTCTCAAGTGTAGCTTTTTTTGCCTTTAATATTAAACACACTGATACTATTCCATACATTATACTGTATACTGAAGATTTTCAAAGTACGTTAATGATCCGTGATACAGGTCAAAATATTCAAATGTATCCCAGTGTAATCTGCTAGTGTGTGTGTGTGTTAGCGTCTGTTTGCATCTGTTATTCACCGTTGACTATTTAGAATATTGTTGAGAACATCTTGGGATGGGAAGTCCCAAATTAGATTTTCAAAAATTTAGTTCAGTTGTATTCTTTCTAGGAAAACTCAGCGGTAGATTAAATATTTTGTGATACTTATCCTTGGATCTCCTTGTTGTCCTTAATAAAATTTAAAATAACCAAAAAATTATAATAAACTGAAAATCAAGCGGTGATTTTTTTTCTTGCTAGGAAACCACTGATTTGTGGGGACCCTCCCAGGCGTTCTCTTTTCTTTTCAGCTACATCATGTTATAAGAGAGTGGGAAGTGGTAAACTATTAATTGCTTGGCAGTTCTTCTAAACCCATCAGAAATGTACGCGCAATGGACGCGCAATTTCTTTAATCGAAAACCACACAATTTTAAGACTCTTTTATGAAAATGCGGGAAGACTAAGTAATAAGTTTTGACCAAACTCTTCATCTTTGCCAATCCTGTAACCATTCATTAAAATATTATGGTTATGTTATTTAGAGTTCTGGCGTTATATAAAATCTCTGTATATATGAAACTGATGATAGCAGAGAATTTCATAAACTTTCCTATCGGTCTTGATTTTTATCTCGGAGTAATATAGTTCGAATTCGAGGATTGTAGCGAATATTAATAAAGCATAATACATGAATGCCAGGAATAAATTTATAAATTATCACAATGGTGACGAAATAGGCACTTACAAACAATTCGCTGGTCAGGTGTAATAACAAAAGTCGCTTGTAATATTTTTAAATCAAAGGATCACTAATCAAGCTGTGTTTCAATTATGTAAATGAGATAATGAGCAGTAATAGTTTTTTAATGCCATTTGCATTTTCCATTTTATTAAGACCCTAAATGAACAGTAAATGCAATTCATATTTGTTAATTTCTAATACTTTGTTCCAATATTTATAGTGTATTGATTTGCGAATAAATTATTGTTGAAGCGTATTAAAACTATTACCAGATGAATATGTTCAAAGTAATCTCTGCAATAACAAGATTCTGGTATTGTTACAAACAAATTCATCATAAAACCATTTCTAGCATTTTTCAACAGTTTTAAAAACTGTTTTATGTCAGGATTTCTTAGTATTTATCATTAGATATTTAAATATATTCATGAAATTTAAACACATAAAAGTTAAAACTAGAAACAAGTAACATAAATAGACATATCATTTCGTTCAAATTCTCTCTTTCGTAGATCATCTTGACTGTAATTAAATGGTTATATTTAAATAATGTTGCGTTACATTTGTGCTAGTATCAAATTGATTTAGTTTGGGACTGGATGTTGATATACAGTCTGTGTCGTAAGGTTGCCGAGAAGGGAACTTGCTCCAACGGCGTTATAGTTTCACTCCTTGCGTGATGCTCAGCAGCAGTTCCAAGGCCACTGGCCCTGCATGCTTTCTCGTCCCAAGTGCGTGTGGCAGCGATATATGGAATGAGAGTGACTTCAGAAAAGACATATCGAATTAGCATCGTGGAGTTTGCCTTATTAAGAACTTGTCAAGAAACTTCCATTGAAAAGATAAGCAATTGTAACACTTGCTGAGAACATAATTCTCAGTGCTTTCTTGGATTGTATGTCGTTGATGTCTTGATAATTAGTTTCGTAACAATTCCTGTCGTGACACAAAGCAATTTGAACTTGTTCTTAGAGCGCACTCGGGAATAAGAAAGTAATGAGAAGTGATTAAAATTCAAAAACGCAAAATTTGAAATGAATGAGAAAATAAATGAAGGTTGTACAAATTATAACAGCACACAAAGATTTTTGATTTGTAACTCACATTTTCTGAAAAACATACCGTATACAGACATAGACATCGATATACTGTGTATCAGGCATCGTACAGACATTGGAAATATGCCTGATGAAGGGGTCTATTAATTATCGCAATTTTCCGAAACGTTCCCTTCAAGTAAAAATTCGAATTTCCGGTTCCACGTTGTCAAAGATTTTTATAATAAAAACGAACTTCTTTCTTTCGTAATTTTATTGTGCCGTGTCTGTTGTTAAAATTAATGGCAATATAAAATACTAAATAATAGTTACTGATGATGAGTGGTAAAGGTGGCATCCTATTTTACGAGTATGATATATTGCGACACATGCTCGATAGAGTGAGCAAAATAAAATTACTTTTATCACGTTTGTAATAAACTAGTTTCAGACCATCTTACATGCATTCATTTTATTTTCATTCAAGGATACAAACACTGTGTTACATTAAGACTAGCAGTAGCTGATGCGATTAAACAAATGTATTGTTTTCTTTGTTTTTTAATTTAATTTACTTATTTAAGGTCGCTTTGTAACATTTAGGTCATCAGTGACCCCTATTACACAATTGTGTAGACAAACATAAAAGTTACAATTATAACGAATAAATATGTTAAACTTAATTACATTTTCACAGCATGTTAGATTTCATCTAACTAAAGCATACTAATATAATATTCTTACCTATATAATGCAGTTGTACAGTTTTGTAGTTTCTATTTTTTTTATTGAATTCACAGATTTATCTGAACATTTGGCAATCGTCTCACATTGAGCAGTACTGCTATTTTTGCTAACATAACGTTCCCCCCCCCCCTTCCAGATAATTTCCACATTTCCTCATTTTTCATGCGTAAACTAACACGATTATCTCTCTCGGGACCAAAAACAGTGAACCGGAATCTGTTTACGTGTATCGTTGTGTCTATTTACTTGCCACCTGTTGAAATTCCGGTTACCAGATGCGCCGGGCACTTCCAGTGAAACGGTCGTCGGCACGGCGTTCGCTCAAGTGGTCGGGGGCTGGCGACCCGTGTCGGGAGCGTACAAGCGAAGAAACAAACAGGCTTCCGCTCTCTGAGACAACAGTGGGAGTCTGCGAGAGGCCGGTACGAAATCGGAGATAAAGCAAACACTCGCTAGCTGCCTGCCGCGTGGGCCTGCGCACATAACGGCCACGGCCTGAGCGCTCCGGGCGTCGGGTGCTCGTTTCCGCATGAACGAGAACACGTGAATGGGCGAGATTCTCCATCAGTTCGTTTCGAATTAGTGAAGACTTCGGCAAAATGGGAGGATACTGTATTCAATTTTTGGGATTTCTTCCTTTGTTTCTTTCTGAATATTTTATATTGAAGGCTCTTTTCAAATTTTTAAAAAAATGTTGTTTGTTTCTTTTCATTTTTCACATCTCATTTAATTTCAATTCAGTTTTTTATTCTCCTCTTTTTCTTTCTTATATTTCATGTTGCTATATGTTACTTCATATTTCTTTCCTTAGTTTGTTTTTGTCTTTCGTTCTCAACTTCAATCATTTTTGATATCTTTGTCTTGTTTTCTTTTCATTCACTTTTTGGTACTTTGCTAAACATTCATTAATTTCAGTAAAACGTGTTTTTTACATTGCATTATGCAGTACTTTGAAGGTTCTTGTTATATATTGCCGTAAGATAGAATATAACTGTATTATGAAACCACAAAGAAATACTGTATGTAATCAAATTCCTAAAAGTATATTGTTGAAACAATACGTATTGATTAAATATAGGGACACGTAATTTTAATCCTAATTGTTCCGCTTTAGAAGCAACTCGCTCTTGACTTCCTTTGCGCTGATAATTTCTTGGTGTTGGGTAGTTTTGTTTGTTTTTTCAGCTGTTGAATCTTTTAATATTTATTCCTTTTTAATAAAGTTAATGTTTAGTTTATTTCGTGTAAAGAAAATTTGTTGTTTCAAAATAGTATAAATGTAAATAATTGTACACTCATAATATTACATATTTACATTAAAAACAATCGCAATACTTCAGATCTGATGTTACCACAGCAATTCATTTACTAACTACTTAATCACATTAAATGAATTTAGCGAGTTTGTGAGGATCGTGAACTGTGCAAATGCGTATAATCTTGTGTACCTGCTAATAAATGAATATTTGCGACTTGCCTTGGAGTGTTGTGCGTATTTACCGCTCGCCACAGAACGTTCGCCCCGCGACGTTCATTCCAGGCGAATGCCTCGGCCGGCGAGTGCATCGGCTCGCGAGGTCTGAGAATCCGTCGCCCGGGAGCGGAGAGTGCAACGCAAACTGACCGCAGGGACGGACTCCCGCAGGTGCTCGGCTTGGCGCCCCCCCCCTCCCCCCCTCCCGAGCGAGGCGGCTTCGACGAAGCATTGAAAGGAAGGCGGCGCCGCGCACTTGCGGGATGTTGACTTAAATTACTGGCCGTTTCGGTCTCGTAGCTGCATTGCGATTGGCTGTGCTCTGGTGTCCTGTTTCTTGGACGAAGTTGGCAATCGAATCCCGATTTTAATGGTTTAGGTTGACAATTGATAAAGAATTATGGATTGTTGCGTTAAATTGAATCGTTTATTTCAGAAATCCCTCAAAAGCCAAAATCCTCATCACGAGAAAACTCTCAAAAAGTCTCCCAATTTATCTGATTTTAAAAATATTTTTATTTATTGAAGCATTTTATAAATTAATATTTTTCATATAAATATGCACTTAAGAACGTGTCTGTCTTCTTGGAACAATAATCTGCCGCTAATGCGTGTTGAAACAATATGTGCGGAATGTTGACTTAAATTACTGGCCGTTTCGGTCTCGTAGCTGCATTGCGATTGGCTGTGCTCTGGTGTCCTGTTTCTTGGACGAAGTTGGCAATCGAATTCCGATTTTAATGGTTTAGGTTGACAATTGATAAACGATTGTGAATTGTTGGGTTAAATTGAATCGTTTATTTCAGATATCCGTCAAACGCCAAATTCCTCATCTCGAGAAAACTCTGAAAAAGTCTCCCAATTTATCTGATTTTAAAAATATTTTTATTTATTAAAGCAGTTGATAATTTTTTTCATATAAATATGCACTAAAGGGCGAGTCTGTTTTCTTGGAACAATAATCTGCCGCTCTCGAGTCTCTTTCTTGTTACTTATTAAGAGAGCCATCATTAAAATAGCACTTAGATCTCTGCCAAATTAAATTGAGAAATATACCAAAGCGCCACAAGAATATACATCAAGAGACGTAAAATGTTCTTCAAATGACAACGAAAATGTAGTCTGTGATTTTCTTAAGGGTACTGAGAGTTACAAAACTTTAAACTATTGTTATTTCCTTTCTGTATTATTATATTATTATATTATTATATTATTTAATATTGTATTTTATGTATGTAACAGTAAATAAAGTAATAGATTGTTTTAGCTTATATCCGAAAACTTTTCTGAAAGTTAAAAAAATTAATGAATTAAACATTTAATCAGTGAAGAATAATTTGAATTTACTTGATGTTTTGAACATCGAAAGAAGTTTCGAGAGCGCAATTGAAATTTCGTGGACTGGGAAGTTTTATGTATGAGTCTCGACGGCTGAACGACAAATAAGCAAGGAAGGATGTCGAATGACGCCACTATCTGGATGAACATTCGGAAGGCCGGCTGCTTTAATCGGTCATGTCTATGGTTTCATATGCATGTAGAAGCAACTCCTTCACCAATGGGTCATATTTAATATTTTTCGATATATTAGAACTCTGTTAGATTGGTATGTTTTTTTCTTTCCTAAATCAAAAATCCTTTTGTATCACAAGTCGTTTGAATCAGTGGTAATTTCTTAATCATCAAACCCTCTTTCAACTGAGGGTAACCACTAAATGCTATTATTTGCATTCAATCTTGCTCGTATTTGTTTATGGCCAATATGATACAAGAAACAGGAAGATTGGTGAATACATGTAAATTACAGGTGTCGCACGAAATGTGTCACCATTTGTTTCTTACATAATTTATGAGTCGCGCTAGATATACCGTTGAAAATCTCAACAACAGTAGTAGTAGAGCTTAAAGAAACAATGAGTTACCAAATAACACGTAATTCACGATACCGCCGCTAGAAGACTAGTTTATAAACAATGGCCGACAAAGGAAGACTATGGACCCAGGAGCGCGAAATGAGCGTCAATTTTGTTGTTATATCCAAAATTTATTGTTAATACAAAGTCAAAGGAACATATACTACAATGAAACACACTATTTGGAGAATTCCTCTAACGTAGCACATGTTCACAATATTTTCGAATCTCCGAGTTCGAATCGAACTTCCTGCAAACGAACACTGACGTTGGCAATAATACTTCGACACACGTCTTCTGTGATGCTTCAAAAATAATTCTTCTGAACTCCTTTTACTCATGTGGGCATTTGGGGATATTTTCCCTTAAGGTACCTCCAAAGAATGAAGTCACTTGAGTTGAGATGTCTGGATTTTTGGGGGACCAAAATTCAGCCGTTAAAACGACCTGGAAACCTGAGTGAAATGATCCAAATGTCGAAACGCACGTATAAGAAATTCAAAATGATTATAAAGTCAATGGTTGGTTCTCTTCCAAGGGACCCATCGTGTGTCAAACTGATGTAGAACACGCCTTTGAATTCGAACTAGGCTTTTCGTTTCATGGAAGAGAAACACAGCTGCCAATTACTGCTGCGTTGTCAGTCTTACTTTGTCGGCCATTGTTATATAAACTAGTCTCCTAGCGGCGGAATCGTGAATTACACATTATTTCGTAACTCATTTGTTTCTCCAAGCTCTACTACTGCTGTTTAGATGCTCAACGGGATATCTAATTCGACTCAAATTTTCTAAGAAAGAAATGGTGATACATTTCATGAGCCACCCTGTAATTGGAGAGAAATTATCCGTTTCTTAATTTCAAGACAGTTATTCTATTTTAATCAGATTTAGTGTTAAAGCATGTTAAGAGAAGACTGTACCAAACATATCTACTGAAACTTAACGAAATTGCAGGAAACATTTGCGTGCTTGTGAATTCAGCTCCACCCAAGGTACTGACCTGTGGCAAGCTCGTGGCATGAAATTATACCTCTGAAGTATTTATCTATCCCGAGGTGCCACCGGTTGAAGACCTGCAAGAGCGTTTCTCTGTACGCTCTGCATAATTACTCTTTGCGAGGCTACGCCCATGATAAGCGAGTTTCTTGTGACTCAATGTTTGAAGAACATACACTACATGATTGACTCTACGTATCTTCTTTTTTGTAAATATTTATTAATAAACATAAACTAATTATTATAGTAATGAATTGTGACAAACCTGTCATTTTATAATTAATGTAAATCAAAAGCTTTCTTGTTATATTACGGGTTATAATTTGTTTCTTAATAGAATTCTTACTATGATATGTCGTGCGCCACAATTTTGGTTGTGCAGTAATTGAGAAATGATGATAAATAGAGATTTTTGATTTGTGAATTTTGGTAGCCAATCTAGGAGGCACAGATTATTGCTATTTGATATAAATACTCATTTCCTTTACCTTTATACCCCACGGAATCACCTTTTACTTCAGGCAAAACACTTTACAGTTTTTTCCCTCCCGGACATTCGCACATGATGCACACCATTGACTTTATTTCATTCAACACAAGGGCGCACAACTAAGCGTGTCTCTACTTCAGTAAAATTCTATTAATTTGTTAACGGGCTTTTAAAGTACAAGTACTCATGATAATCACATCACGAGTTTCTCCAACGCACTGGATTATTTTTTATCTTTTCAAGTAATTTGCGAAAAGTATAGTTTTGTTTCACTCACTACCTGGTGTTGTGTGAGGAAAACTAAAGTAATTCTAAAGTTGACAGAATTTTGTCTGCCAAAAGTGACATACAGTAAACAGACGAGGAGACTGTACCCATAAGTGTGTAGAACAGAATCATGTTTATGAGCTTTTTGGACGTTATAACATTTTGAATTTGACCCACTTTTTTGAACTTTCAGGTAGTTTGTTTTTGCTTCTTTCTTTCCTACTTTTTAAGAGTGTACACGTATATTGCCCTCGTGGCTGTTGGTCAGCGTGCTCGTTTTCCACTACGCGGCCCCGGGTTTGATTCTCGGTGAGGCAAGGTTATAGTAGATTATGCATTGTAGTGTGTGTTTTCCTTGCAATATCGCAGAATACGTTGCTGTGTGACGATAAGAAAATTCACTTCTCGGGCAGGGACGTCGCCGGTAGGCCTGAGCCCGTTCACGGGCTGTCGCGGCCAGTACATACGTTTTTAATTATTATTCATAATAGTGTGTTGGCAGATACAGTGCACAAAAAGAAGTGTTTTAGTGATAGAATTGTCTGTCTAACTAGAATTGTCTCACTGTAGCACGAGATAAACATTGATATTTCTCACAAAAATCAGTACAAGTTAAAATCAAACGGTGTAACACCAAGCATGGTTGACAATCGCATCGACACTGATTTAGATTTTTACTGAAAGAAAGAATGTTCAACTCACCATTACACACAAGAATAACATAATAATATAATATTGAAATAACATGTCCTCGAACAAATATTGTCTTAGTAACATGAAAAACAGAATTTGGTTTAAGAAACATGTTTCCGCATATTAAGCTATATTCCCAATAGAAGAAAGTGTATGATATAGAAACACATAAGAACTAGAAGCAGAGACAATATGATCTTCTCCCCCATACGTCATATACATTTTTTATTGTGTTCGTGACTACATATTATCTTTGAAAACTCCGCGAGAGAAGGAGGCCTCACGGGAGGGCTGGCGGCGTCGCCCACTTCCCGGGCGGAAGCGCAGCGGGCCACGCCCCTTCGCTGTTCGCACGCCCGACCGCCCACCGCGCTCCACTCCCCTCCCCCCTCTCCTCTCCTCTCTTCTCCTCTCCCCTCTCTCCTCTCTCCTCTCCCCTCTCTCCTCTCTCCCCTCCTGTCCTCTCCCCTCTCTCCACTCTCCTCTCCCCTCTCCCATCACTCCTCTCTCCTTTCTCCTCTCTCCTCCCCCTCTCCCCTCTCCCCTCTCCCCTCTCTCCTCTCCTCGCGCTGCGCCTTGGGAATTTTGGGGAAGCTCACGCAGCATTCGATCGCCCTGTTACCTCGTTTAAAAGTTTGTGGAAAATTAGCGCAAATGTGTTCTCATATTCGTGTGGAGCCATGAAAATACTCATTCAGAATTATTTAGTCAAAAAACAGTAAAACTGTGTGACGTAGGGGGGGGCAGATCATCTGCGCACGTTTTCTTGAGTTCCAGAATCCCTTCCCATCATTTTAACTATAAATAGTTGAAATATGAGTAAAAGTTAAAGAAAAAAATAATAAAAGTAGAATTAAAAAATTGGGAGATTAGCAACAATTGAAAAACTCAACACTTTAGTTCCGGAGTAATAGAAAACTTATTTGCAGCGGTATATGAACTGAAGATTTCATTTTTCTGGATTGCTAACAAAATACTAACTCGCCCTTTCCTCCACTACTAAAGGAGGTTCAACAAAACGTGCGCATAGTGAAGCTACATGTACGTCCGGAAGCAAAACAGGGGCCATCACAGCATTTGCTCATTGTATCAGGGGAAACTGGATAAAAACATTATCGAGATGGGGCTCATTGACCCGGAAGCTGATGTACATTATTTGTTACAAGCAAGTTAACTCACTTTACAAGTACTCATGTTACAAGTACCTACTATGGGACCAGTTTGATTCCTCTAATTACGAGGGTCATTAGGAAAGTAAATACTTTTTCTACTGAATTTTTTATTTTATGTAATTAACCTAAACTATATTATACACAACTTCATTGCCATATTTTAGTAGTCGCTGTAGCCGCCGTCCAAATATAGGCACTCCTACTGTTTCACCAGCTTTTATATCTCTTCTGTATACTCAGTTGCCGCCAAGTTCTTGAACTACAGATTAACGGCTTCTGTAAGTCCATCATCACTTTCGTAGCGTTGACCACCCAAAAACTTCGAATTAGTGGAATAAGTGAACACTTGAGGCTAAGTTGAAACTGTATGGCGGATGTTGAAACATCTCTCACTGAAACTGCTGAAGCAAGTCCTGTCAAGCTGCTGCTTGCAGACGTGCATTATCGTGAAGGAGGACGACTCCAATGGTTAGCATTAGGCAACGTTTGTTTTTAATGTCGCGGCGTAGTTGTTGAAGCGTCTGTTGCATTTATGGTCTCACCTCTACGCATGTAGTTGACGAGCAGAACACTCTTACAATCCCAAAACACCGTAGCCATCAGCTTTCTGGTGCTCATCAGAAGATGTGCACTTCCTGGTCCTAGCCTCTCGCTCATACGTACTTCCCTTTACAAGTATTACACCACCGAATATTTCAGCTGGGAAGTTGGGAGCTTATAGCTGGTCCCGATTGGGCTTTGTGACGCTGACAGAAGATACTCCGAGGGTGAAATCGCTCACAAGCCGGCGTGTAAGCCGATGCTGGATCTCATCCTTCATCGGGGGAGGAATGCTACACTTACGCGAATAAACATGCACTAAATAACGGGATTAATGACCATAGTAGTTGTGTGCGGAAACATCAATCGGCCATTGTTGGGTGAAACACGCATCAATTAGCCAATCAGCATTGCTGGGTGAAGCACGCATACGTTTACGTGAATGTAATTTGCTCGTTGATGAGAAAATAATAAATCAATTTTGATGTTTATTTTCTTTTTTATTTAAACGTTAGACCTTTATGTTGTTCAATATTAATACATTAGGCGCAAGCATATATCGTGATCTTTGAATTATAAATTTCCAAATCTCTTTCTAATCGTGTCAAAAAAACTACCATCACGTTTGCTGAGCGTCGTATCTGGAGCCCCACCAGTCTCCTCTGGAGGAGTTACAGTGAGGAAATTGGTTTATAAAATGGTGATGCAGTATGTGTCGTATCTTTCTCTTCCCAATGAGATAATCTCATCCTATTATTCTGTTAGAGAAGAATCATCTACTCTTAACTTGTTCAGATTACTATCATTAGATACTAGAATCTCTTTGTAGCACAGAAAACACAGATTGTTATCATTATTGTCTTCTCGTTTGCTGATAAGTATGATTGTTAGGGTGCTCGTGATTCCATGCAAAAAATTTTCTCCTCGCCGGGAATCAAACCCAGGTCTTTACCCTTACCCTCACCCATACATCACATGCCTAATAGAAAAACCTATCGGTCCCAATGCAAGTTTTTCAATTACATTATTTCAATATCTAATTTTCAACACTTTTCTGTATGGAAAAATCCATGTCATCAATATTATACTTACGGAATGTCCTCTTTTTGGTTGGAGTTATTGATTAGTCGGAGATATATTTGAAAAAGGTCTCTGCACCATTTTTACCCGAGGTTAAAAATTATAAAAAACATTCGTTTTTGAGAAAATATGCGGTTCAAGAGTATTGACATACTTTCCAAGAGGTTTTTTACCATGACATCTAATTACGCAAATTTACGCAGAATGCCTAATTTGCAACATAGTGCATTTTGATGCACTGAGTGTAGAATCATTGCCGGCGAGTAGATATTTACAATTAAACATCAGTACTTCTCTCTAGACGGAAATGCTTCATTTGAAATGGGATGCTTTAGACACTGGAGGTCAAGCTGAGTTCAAATCCTGTTTGGCTTCCATACAGGATTTTACCAGTTTTGTCCGTTAAGTGGTAAGGCCCGGAGCTGGTTTTTGCTTACGGCGGTTAACGGATTTAGCGTATCTCTTTATTAGATCTTCATTTGTAGAATGTCATAAGAGAATAATGCTTTGATTCGGTTTTCAATGGAGAGTGAGAGAACGTATTAACCTTCGAACATACCGTTTATGTCCACGAACAATTTATTTCCTGGGTCCTTTTCAATAAGTATGCTGCATAGTGGTGTCTTTAGAAAATACAAAATCAATTAAAATGACAAGAAATTGACAGAACTGATTCAAAATGACAGGATTTGTGCAACAAATCTCTGTAGAGAAACATCTCGAAAGGGCGCGCTCCACTCCTCTCCCCCTCTCCTCTCCTCTCCTCTCCTCTCTTCTCCTCATTTCTCCTCTTCCCTCTCCTCTCTCCTCTCCCCTCTCCCCTCCCCCTCTCTCCTCCTCTCCTTGGGGAAGAGTCCCTGACAAACGTTTTGTCTTGAACGGGTTGTCCTGTCCGTGAATGGGTTGGTAAAATTACGGAAATAGTGAACGTGTGTGCAAGTAATTGCGATGGTGAATTGATATTTCGTGATTGACGCCCTATGCGTTTAGCACAAGTTTCCTGCAAGAATAGCAACTGCCTATAATACCGAACGCGCTGTGACAAACCATTAAAAAATGGAGGGGAAGTTGCGAGAAAGCAAGCAATTATTGTGAAACGGGCGCAGCAGTCAATTTTTTTTCGCGCATTCGTAGTGGAAGGGCTTTCTGTCTTTAACGGTATTCTATTTCCGAGAAACATTTTCGCTGTGATTAGCAATTAAATGGTGCGCCGCTAGTGTTTATGCTGTTTTTATAGGGTTTGTTTCGGATGTTAAAAAGCAAATATAAATATAAAAGTAGAGAAGAATGTGTTAAAAATTACGAGTATACAAATAATGTATCCTTCGATTTTTGTGTAAAATTTGCTCTTTTCAGAGATTTAGTAATTCGTATTGTCTCCGTTTTCTCCATTGAAATTTTACAATCAATATCTAATTTTGTTAAATCATTTTTCAAAACTATGCAATAATTTTTTGATTTTTAATTACGTTAACATGTGTAAAAATGCATTGCAAAATGACGCCGACAGCACGCAAATCCCGCGATAGGGGTTCATCCGATTAGAAATACGTTTATTGCGTTTGCGTGATAATAAATGCGATAGCAGTACTGATTTGAACGCATCCCACACATCTTGGACCACCACGTTTATTCTCAAAATCAGCCACTTGGTTTCGTGCGCTTTTTTTACATTAAAAAAACACGAACATGACAAAAACATTATCTCTCGAAGATCTATGTTGTTGCTTCAGCGCAACGGTTCTCTACAGCGAACGCACATTCCGTTGACGGAGCTACAAGTTGGATGTCCATCTACCTCCGGAAGGACTATGGGGGGCCTGAGCGCTTCACAGCTTCCGGTCTGGGGATTCGGGCGCCGGCGGGTTCCCAAGGCCGTAAATCTCGTAATGGGCACAGCTGGGCAAAAAGCGGCCGCACCTGGATTTTGCGCCGGCGACACGCCCCAAGGACCGCGACCAGGAGATTGCCGGGGCCTCCCGATGGGCGAGTGAACCACTGCTGAGTGTGCGGGCCAGGCACATTAATTACCTTTTGTCTTTTTTGTTGTTGCTGTTACCGTTATTATTATTATTATTATTATTATTATTATTATTATTATTATTATTATTATTATTATTATTATTATTTCGTTAATCGGCCGACTAGGACCACGCAAGCAAGCATCCTGCATATACCGTGGGTCAGTTTTTATTTATTATCGCGGTAGCAGGTGCTTGCAACAATTCTTAGGGGGGACCAGCATTTAGCTGGATCCGATTTTTATCCCCCATGGTTGTTAGCCCGGGGGTATGGAAGATGAAAGAGGATAGGAATGGATTAGGAGGCGATAGGTGATCGTGGACTTTAGGAACCATCCCAGCATTCGCCTTTATGACCGAGGGAAACCACGAAAACCCCGGTCAGGATGGCCGGCCCGGGAATCGAACCCGGACCTCCCGATTACGAAGTCAGTGCGCTACGCACTGAGCCACTTCGCTCGGTATTATTATTATTATTATTATTATTATTATTATTATTATTATTATCATTATTATTATTATTATTATCATTATTAATTATTATTATTATCATTATTATTATTAATAATATTATTATTGGGGTATAGGTCATTACTGACCACGCTACACAATTAACGGGTGTAATTTTTCCAGGATCGGCTTTTCAGCTCTATTCCTCAATAAGACAAAGTTGTTACGCCTGGAAGTGTGAATTGTGAATGTGATGAGGGGTGGACGACCATGTTTACGCAGGACTCGAAGCTGCTGCCTCCTCGGCGCAGACCTGCAACCTGCAACCGCCTGCCCCGACTTATTATTATATTTTAAAATTTATTTTTAATTCAGCAATTAAGTGTGGAAACTTGATGATAAAAATACCTTCAATGAGTGTCTGGATTGAATAGTTACGGTGAAGAAGAAGTTCAACAAACAATTTTTACTTTTCCAATTTCTGAAGATAAGATGTTATAGTTGAAAATAGATCTACGCCATATTTATTAGCGCACTCTTCAAGTTTAATTTTGGAATAAAGAAAATAATGAAAAGAATTCGAGCTATTTTTCACAAAATTATGAAAATGTCGTACGAGCTTCTAATTGTACTACTAATTTATATTACTAATTTCCAACGCATGCAGAAATTGAAACAAAACCATGCAGCCTCCGCCGTTTTGATAGGCTTGCGTTTACGTTAGATATTCATAAATTCGTGGAAAATGAAATAGTTTTGCTTTTGAGTGGAAGAAGTAAATATTTGATCGTGGTATTTCTTCTATTCTCATACTGCACAAACAGACTAAATTCTCATTCTTTGTGACTCATTCTTATGACACATTGGCATGCAACAGCAAAGCTCCAATGGAGAGAATACTTATTATTTATACATCACGTTATGGATCAGCAACGTATTTGAAATTCTTGGTGTGTAAAATCCTTGAACTGTGTATCCATATGTTCTATACTGAGTTTTTGCAGTATTTGTGAATACTGCCTTTGTTAAAGTATTTAATTTATTACCTTTTCTACGAGAGAATTTTATTTGTTGTTGTGGAGAAGAGTGCGAACTACATTTCGAAAATCATTTTTATGGTTTTATTCAATAGAATTTTTATTACTACAGAACACTAGAAGAAAATATTATGATTAAGAAAGAACTCGTAAGATAAAGGGGAAATGATTTATTTACGTTTTTATAACATTTTGAGAGTTCCTTAACGTTTAGAATTGATTTAATGTATACGAATTACAGCTTTAAGTGAATTTGAACAATTATTATCGAAGTACCTTTGAGAAATTATATGTTAAATGATACCACACTTAAATCATAACTTATTCTTGGAAAATGAGTATTTAGGGCCAACTAGCTCCAAGTAATGTCAGCATTTTAAATGATTATGTTATACTTCGTGATGAGGATATTGGGTGATTTTGTACAAAGTTTAATCCAGTTTTTAATGTTTATGAATATTAGCGTATTAAACGTATCATGAAATCATATAAAAACAAATTAGTACTTATTTCATGAATTAAAGATCACTAACAAAATGATCCATTGATTCCTTGGAAACAATCAATTGTTTTTGTTATTAAATCATATGTGTGTTTGATCTGTGCGATTCTTTCAAGTAAGTCTAGGCACTTCATAAACTCACATCTGGCGTAACTGCATGGAACCAAGATCGCAAGAAATATGAATCTCAGATTGAATTATAGGTTTAGATAATTTATTATTGATTATTCATTGATCGATTATTTTGTTTTCCGAGTACGCTACCTGCTATGGTTCCAGCAGCTGTTGTCCCATCAGTGCAGAGTATTTTGTTTCTCGCGGTGTGTCGATACTTCTCCCCTGATGAAACGTAAAATTCGGCGTCGACCTCCCCGTCGGCTTACGCGGTTAGCTCCTCGTGTCATCGCCCGCGGGCACCGCCCCAGCCGGGAGGAGGTCTCCGCTCCCTACTCGTCTCACGAAACGTGTCGTGGTGCAGTGCATGTACGAGTGTGCACATAAGGGGAGAGTAGGGGGCAAGGATGAGGGAAAAATATCGTGTTTAGTTTATAGGTGTTGTGGTGCGTTATCGTTGGCATTTTTCATGAAATAATTGTAAACGTTGTCATTGCCAACAAAGGTATTTAATATAAGAGCAGCTTTCGATGGCTTAGCCATCATCATCAGGAGTAGTCGTTTTGTGGCTTCCATCCAGCAGACAACTGATGATGATGGCTAAGCCATCGAAAGCTGCTCTTATATTAAATACTTTTGTTGGCAATGACAACGTGTACAATTATTTCGTGTTTAGTTTTTTAACTATTTATTAGGGTTCTGTTCCAGCATTCGTCTTGCATTGATCGGAGCGACCACAAAAATATCGATCAGAGCATCCACTCGCTGGAATTCTCCTCCAGCTGGAGGCTAAATTACACCCTAGCTAAAGTCAAAAATCCTGCCATCGCCCAGACTCGAAACCTAGCACCTTTCGGTCAGAACCGCTGCAGCGCCAACAGTTGTAACCGTGAACCGTCATCCGGCGTGAAAGGTCGTCATCAGCTTTCCCCGCCGTGGCCGTGCTCGTCCCCAACAATACAAATCAGAAAGCAAAGCCGTTTCTGGCGGCCAGCGTGGATCGGCCGGGCGACTGGCGGCCGGCGGCGGCGCGGCGCCCGCCCTCGCTGCTAGAAAGTGCTGGCGGGCGCCGAGTGAAAGACGGCCCGCCGCACACAGGTCGGAATCGGCCAAAAAGTGGACAAAATTAGTAATCTTCGTTCAATCTCTTTGAACATTTGGATTTATATATGTTTTGGGTCCCTGAATACAGTCCATGTGCCACTTTTTTAAATTTCTGAAATCCAAGATGGCGCATCCAAGATGGCGGACCATTTTTGTTAAATTTCGATTTATGCTACAAAAGCGTTAACAAAATGATTCCTTTAACTAATTTTAATTATTCTTAAGTATTTTGTACAATGAAAACATATGTTTTCAAAAGAAAAATCAAAGAAAACAGAATTTTATATCATAAAATTAATATTTCATAAATAAAACCATTTTTGGCATTTATTTATAATAAAATACTATTCTTATTGTTATATTAATATTCTGTTTTGTCATACTTATGACATATTATATATATTTGTTTTAAGATATCATCAATTGTTTGGAAAATAGCAGGTAGAAAGTTTTTTGCTTGATTAAATATTAATATTTTCTATAAAAAATACAATTAAATATAGTATTTTTATAAATTTAAATTTAAAAAGCAAACATTTTTTTGTATGAAATATTAATTTTATTACATAGAATTTTGTTTTCTTTGATTTTTCTTTTTATGTTTTTATTGTAAAAAATACTTAAGAATAATTAAAATTAGATAAAAGAATCATTTTGTTAACGATTTTTTAGAATAAATCAAAATTTAACAAAAATGGTCCGCCATCTTCGATGCGCCATCTTGGATTTTAGAAATTTAAAAAAGTGGCACATGGACTGTATTCAGGGTCCCAAAATATATATAAATCCAAATTTTCATAGAGATTGAACGAAGATTACTAATTTTGTCCACTTTTTGGCCGATTCCGACCTGTGTGCGGCGGCCCGCCCCCGGCGCCGGCCGCTGAGTGGCCATTGGAGTGCGCCGGCGACGCGCGCCCTGTTCTTCGCTCGTAAGCGCAGCGCGCGCGTCTTTTGTTGCCTTCAAAGCCTCCGCCCGCCCGCGCGCTTCCGGAAGCCCGTCGGTGGTGCCTGCGCGCTCCTTCACGTAACTTCCGGTGCAATCCCCCTTCCGCGTCTTTGAATGCGCAAGCCGAGTTGCTTCGGGCTTTTTTGTTTTGTTCTGATGTGGACGCTACTTCACCGACGAGGCACTCGTGATTTGGTGGCCTCCGATATAATAACTCAATGACTCAAAAGGGGTAAAATTGGATAGGTTTAGAAAGCAGAGATAATTAAGTAACTGCAATCAATTTTTTACTGCGTTTGAAATGAAGACTTAATTATTGCAATCGTTTTTTATTTGGAGAAATCAAAGAGGCTTGCAATATAATTATTAGTGAATAAAATAATAATAATAATAATAATAATAATAATAATAATAATAATAATAATAATAATAATAATAATAATAATAATAATAATGATATGTCGAATGCTACGAAGAACTGGTTACAGTATCAAAAATAAAAGTATCTAACTAGGAAATGCATATCCCACAATAGCAAAATATCTAGTAGTCACTGATGTACAATTTTCTGAAATGATTGTTCTAGTTTTATTTAACAAAATAATCTATGAAGAGTTTGAACAATATAGGAAAATTTCGTAAATAAAAGAGCGCAAACAAATTTTTAAATATATTTTTAAATGAGATATATTTATATTAAAACACTCGCTGATTTTGGATCAAAAAGGCACTGTGCATTTTCAATAATTTTTCTGTCACCCCCAAAATGTTGTAAAAGGTCTATTTTGTCAACGCATTTTTGTGAAGATAGAGGAATGCTTTTCGATTAGTATAAAATGTAAAGATACTACAATGAACAAAACGGTATAAATGGTTATTGCGTAGTATTGACAAGATCGCTGTTAGAAAAGATGTAATTCACAGTTAGTACATTGATCTCAAAACAACCAATCTGACGAACGCATCGAAAAGCCCGAGTTGAAAATCGATTTTGAATCACCTGGCTAAAAGAACAAAAAACAAAACAACAACAAAAGTTTTCTCCCTTCGCCGCCGCCGCCGCCACAGCCTCCGATGCGAGCGAAGCTAAGTAGATTTCACGATGGCAAGGATGAATGGCACCTCGGAACGAGATAGGAAGGAACTTACACAAAATCCAAGCGCTCTTTTTTTTTTTTTTGTTTCGCTTCAATCTACCGGCCGCGCCGCCGTCGCTGAGGTAATGATGATTTATGGTGCGGATTCCTCCGCGTTCACGACCGCCCCTACCGCACTCCCACGCCCTCACCGCCTCCGCTGCTTCTGCCAACCGCCCCCCGACCCCTCCATCTGACGTCCTCCTCGCCCCCGCCCCCCCTTGCGCCCTCCCACCGCCGCCCTCGACCTCTGCGCCGACGGCAGCGCCATCGCAGCTGCTTCACTCCACTCCGCCAATCACTTTCCTCCCACGTCACATTCGGTTGGCACTTCCGCTCTCGCACGCTGTCTTGCACGGCAGTTGCCGTCGGCACATCACTTTAGTACCAGCCGATAGGCACTGGCTGCGATAGTTCATCCGTTACATCATTGTGTCTGTAGTATCGTTGGCTAAAAGGGTTTAGATTTTGAATCCCGTCGGCGGATTTTTGACGCTAGCAGAATACAATAGAAACTGGCCTATTATATGTTGTTAAGGATAGGCCTATAAACGTCATAGTTACCTATTTGTGGTCCGAATTGGACAAAACTAAAAGAGAATATATAATATGACTGAATCTACTGATAATATGCCAATTATAACAAAATATTATCAGAACAATCTAAACAATACTCCTTGTAACCGCGTATTTTTACTTCTACCACTCTCTTGTCTTAGACTATCATGGGGTCGAAATAATTTATTTTATTAGTAATTTGCTTACAGGATTGTCCCTTTACAAATGGCGTTTAAATATTGTTAAGCCGTATATGAGTGTTCTCTTTATTAATTTATTTTTGTATATTTATTTTATTGCGTCATTTGGAGGATATGAGACAATGTTTGTACAAAATCAGACGTACCGTGACTGTACCATTTTACCAAATTAAAGCGTGTGTGAACACCACGAACTCTTTTACAAGATCTTCATTTATTTAGGAGGTAATTTACAGGCGAGTCGATTCCCTTCTTTGCAGACCCCACTTTTGACACCCCCCCTCTTCACTATCTCATACAGTCATTCCCTTCCGGTTCTGTGTGTGATTGTGTGTGCGTGTGTGTGTGTGTGTGTGTGTGTGTGTGTGTGTGTGTGTGTGTGTGTGAGAGAGAGAGAGAGAGAGAGAGAGAGAGAGAGAGAGAGAGAGAGAGAGAGCAATGATAATGTGTTGAGAGTAAGTAGGTTGTGCTTGAAAGTAATAAAAATATGTTACATTATTACTTCCATCTTTGCAATCGTACAACTTGCGCGCCTTATTTTGGTAGATGAATAAAGCCATTACTCTATTATGGATGTGTCACGTGGTCAGAAGACGTCTTTGGCGCTGCACGCACGCGTGACGCAAAGGGAAGTAAATTTAGTCTCGCGCCGCTTTTAAAAAGAAGTAGGTCGACGTTAATAAAGAAGTAGCCGTTCGCCGCTTCGACCAGTAGTACGAGTATTCTCGTTTGAGAGAAATCACTCTGCTGTAGTAGGCATAATATAACAAAATGAAGCAGGCGCTCGTCAGGATTTATTGTGTTTTACGAGATGTGGTTTTTGCACAAATTGTATACTTGTTCACCAATGGCGCTCCAGCATTCGCCGTTTAGGCTTCACAAATGATGTGAAAAGGCTCTGCCAGTTGGGGATGTCAGTATTTGATCACCCTCTTTGGTATGGTCGTTTTCATTTCCGTCAGCAGGGACTTACGTACTAAAACATCATGAAAAATCATTTGGGCAAAACGTTCGTAATTATTACCGTTTATTTCTTTGTGCGGTGAAGCAACATCTGAGGTGTTCGGTGCTACCGCCTGGGTGCTAAGAACCTAGCACCTTCCCTCGCCCCTCTTCCAGAGACCCGACCTTCGTAGACATCTGCCAGAATCCAGTGTTTGTCTGCTTCAGCCTACTCTTGTCCCTGATATTGAAAATTAATGAATAATATACGTAGTAATATCACACAACGAGAAATAGGGTTAATTTTAACTCATTCGTACACTTCGTAATATCGGAAACATTACACATTCATGTATATCCAAGGTAACGACCTTCACCTGTTTCTCAGTGCTCAAGAAATTGAAGAAGCAGAACTTGCGAATCAGAAAATTAAACCTGAACCTTTAGTATTATATTTATTTATTTATTTGCAGACTAACGTTCATAAATAAAGTAGATATTTTAAGGTTAAGACATGCAAATTATTTTAAATTTTAGTAGGCCACGATACACTTTTTCGAAAAGGTTAAGAAAAACAAAATGGTCAAAACAATTATTGTAAAAAATGCTTATATAAAACATATTATAAAACATTTTTTACATTAATGTTTTAAATATATTTCTGATATGTTCATTTAAGTCATGCAGACATATTTTGTTAATATTTCTGTTATTAAATTAATGCTACGATTTCTCTTCTTTGTTTGATCTTTGTTCACTTTCAATTTTGCTTTTTTGTTCACTAGTCTGAGAATGTTAAAAAATTGGGATATATTTTTTTGCTTTATATTGGATCTATGATTTATTTGTGCCTTTTTCTTCATAATAAAATATTTGTGTAATTAATTAGTACTTTAAATAGGCTCTAATAACTAGCGGTTCTACTAGGCCCAACGTTCCCTCTGACATCAGCATTTTTCACGTTCCCGCCGCCGGGGTAAAGAAAAGAAGCAATTAATCGATCGCGTAAGAAGATGGCGCAGTTGCCGTACCATGTACCGAAATTTAGCTTGGCGCATGGTGCTATGTTCTGAAAGGCGTAGCTCGGTAGCGCTTTTGTCATATCCAGATAGTAAGCGCATTTGTTTCATTCGATGCCTTTAACTCGTTTCGTGGACCTCATTCAGCCTATAAAAACTGAAACCGGCGCTCTAGCAGAAGTTATAGTTCTTGCAAGAATGTAATTTAACGATCACAATTACAAGATTTTTCTCTACGACCTAAGATAGCTATAAAATAAGTTCATCTTGTAAGGCTTGATATGCGCGAAATAGAGGCAAATTGTATGTGTTGAAATATTTTGAAGCCCACAGGTTCAAACACTCTCCTGACGTTACACGTTCTGTACTGAAGCTAAATGCACGATATGGCCTACTCTAATTTTTGTTATTCGCACCATATCTCAAAGCATACGTTTCTGCAATTTTCAGCAGTTGAAGCACGGGCTGTAACTGTGCTTTCGAATATCTCGTTTCTCTAATTATCAACCGTGAAACTAATTATCATGAAATAAGAAGTTCAACAAGTAATAAGGGCTTTATTAAGAAGTTGAAATTTATAACGTGGGAATGAGGATGCATGGGAATAAGATGAGGGCCATTGTCTTACCCCAACTCATCATTATTACCTTTCATATAACGTTGCATTCTTTCGACATAAATTCGTAATTTCCATTGGTTATAATTGGTTTCATTAGTAAACCTGGTGTTAAAATAATTGAAATTATTTAAATAATTAAAATATTATCTGTATACAACAAGATAATATGACATAGGATTCAGGTTAAAATGTGTTATTGTTTGGTGGGTTTCCAAGCCTACTTCAAAGAGTTTTAAGAAAAAAATATGGCTTTTTGTTGGTAATACTACATAGTAATTAGCAAACGCAAATACAATACTAATACAATTACAGCAACAATTCACGTTACCACCGCTCATGATTCAGAAACGGTGCATCCTGGAACCTTCAAACTCGAATTCCTGGCCCTGTAGAACCCGAATTGCATTTATTAAACTATCTATAATGAATTTGAATGAAAGGTACAATTAACAACATTATATACAATTTTATTACGTGATACACAGAGTGCGATCTATTTGAGCCTTCTCTTATCTTTTTGAGGGGAGCGGCATTCTTACAAGATGTCGTCGACACAAAAGTCCATAAATGAACTGCTGCTGAATGGCGTATTATTTACTTATTTCCAAGAATCCAGAAATAATCTTAAGATGAAAAAAATATTACCTACAATTCTTATAATAATTAACACATTAAAATTATTTTTATTATTAAAATACGAATTAGTTCTCCTGCCTTACTGATGCGTTTCTTTTCTCCTTGCCTCGTGGTCCCCGAGAGTCTGTGATCGCGACGTCGTCGTCGTCGTCGTTGTCATCGTCAGAGGTAGACTGTCGATCGACATTGACAGTCTAGAATTGACTTGTTTACAACATATATTATGATCCTGATTACTTCAAATACATCCATTGTGTTCTCTGAGTTAAGAAGCACGCATCCTAAATTTTCACAAATCCACGTACTACACCGGTGTGATGTAACAGATCCGACACGACCCGGGTCGTTCCCAAATTGCATTTAAAACACTTTACAATGTGCGGAATGTTCACAAGGGTCCAACTACTAAGCACCCTACATTTAGAAGCCCAAGATAATTTTCAATGAGGACTCTTCGTATACTTACTCTCCTCACAGTTTTACCGAACGATTATCTTGGACCGATACTAAAGATGTCCCATGACAAACGTAAATCCTTCACAGAATGAAATTGTTTAAAATTCATTTTTCTTCGTGTGCAGTAAACTCTTGGATAAACATTTGCAGAAAATCCGTATTTTGGATACTGTTTGTTCGCTTGAAAAATCATTGTTATAGTTAGGTACGGAAACAAAAATAAATAATGAATCATTTCTTCCAATTCTGAACTTATACATGAAATACATAACATAATTGCCGTTACTTATAAATGAAAGAAAATTGCAGCGAACGTAAACGCAACGCCATAGGTTTTAGCTGTGACCGCTGTCTAGAATCACGGGTTCCATCTCGGTAAAGTACCAAAAATGTTCTTCACGTGGCGACCGCATCTGCGGTGAGGCATTAGTGAGTTTCGGGGTCGTTGGGTAACTGCTCCGATCAGTGGTTTCCATGATGGTTTGCTTGCTCACTACCCGACGAATGCCGGAGCAGCACACTGAACAACGGGCCACGGACCGGCCTTGATCTTTCCTTCCCATTCCCTTTCCATCATTTCCTGTAATCCGAACTGTTTGCCGTGGCAGAATACATTCCGTCTAAATGTACGCCGCCGGCCACTTATGCCTTGCCCCGGCAACGCTGTCGCTTGCGGACTGCTCCAATAGAGGACGACTGACGCTAGGGAAAAGAGATTTGTAACAGTATATTCGTCCAAACAAAACAATTATTTCGGGGGAAGTTCTTCTTTGGTGACTTGTGTTTTGCATTTTCAACTATCCATACTGCGAACTAAGGAAATATTAAAAAGAACGTCTCGCCTTTAATATCTTGAAATAGTGTCATTTAAAAATGAATTTATTAATATTATTAATCATCTGATACACACACAGTTCATTCCCGCATTGGATGCACTATTTCGAATTAAAACGTTGCAGAGAAAATCGAATTCATACCGTTGATGTTGTCGGCTTTGAAGCAGAACTCTGTGATGGAGTTGGCTACGCGTTGCATCACGGCTCGCAGCGCGCGTCCGACGGCGGCGGCGGAGGCGGCGGCAGGGGGAGTGACGCCGGAGGCGGAGGAAATGGAAGTGAAAGGGTGGAGGAGGAGGCTGTGGGGACTGGCACGGGAAAGATGGCGAAGACAGCGGTGGGAGAGATGATGGTGGGGTGACGTAGAGGGTGGAGCTGGTGGTGGAGGCTGAGTAGACGGCGGGGTTGGTGTCGCAGGAGGCGGAGGAAGTGGAAGCGGAGGAGGAGACGGTAGAGACGGAGAAGGGGAGTTGGAAAACGCGGCGGAGGAGGCAAGGGGGGGCAAGGTGGGAGAGGCGACGGTGGGGGCAAGGAGGACTGAGTTGCTGGTGGCGGTGGTAGTGATGGTGACGCAGCAGACGGAGGAATCGGAGGGGGAGGTGGGAACGGGCGAGAAGCAATGGCAGCAGGGGAGGTGGGAGAGGTGATGCCGAGGCCGGGGGTGGAGTTTGGGGCAGCAGGAGGGGCGGGGGCGTGGTGGCGGTGAGGCGCGCGCCGAATCGCCTGAGTGCGCCCCGGGTGCCGCCGCCGCCGCCGCCGCCGCCATTAGCGCGTGCACCCAAGCGCAACCTGCGCCGCCGCGGGGGCCGCGAAGGGCACGGGGCCCGAGGCACCCGCGACTTTGATATGGCGACCATCGTACAATATGGAGGAGGTAAGCTACCGTTGTTAATTGATTAATTATTTCCCATGTACGGGCGCGATAACTGCTATGCTCTTTGGTTCCATAAGTGCTGTATATGGTTTTTGTCACGGGAGATAACGACGTTTTCCCCGCTGGATGGTGTGATTTTGTGGTGGACGCTGGAGGGATGAGACACAAAGAGAATGGGGTAGAGAGTGAAGTGCATACATGAAGGTAAACACTTTGAGTTGAAGATGGTGTTGTAACTTCGGGATTGTGGCACGACATGCTGATGTAGGTGGAGACACTAGGTTCATATTGATTGATTGAGGGGCTGCATTAGGAAGGAGTGTTTTTTTAGTAGAGGCAGTGATAACGATAATTAAAGTTTTGAAGGCGATGATGATGATGGTAACTGTAATAAAGATGATGATTGTGATGATGGTAGTGGATGTAGTGATGGAATTGTTGATGGTAACGGTTGCTCATGATAACGGAAATGATTACGGAGATAGTGGATGAGGCGAAAGCGGCCGGCACCTAAGATAGCGGCCGGGGATCTGCTTGAGGCGACCGGATGCAAAAACTTCGTTTTCGTGATCCCGCAGGATGCGAACCAGGGCGCTGACCCGCCGCCGTTTCGTTTTATCTCGCGCGCACGCAGCCGGTGGATCTCCGAAGGCGGCCGCCGACGAGGTGGCAGCTGAGCGGCAGCGTTGAAGGGGGAGAACAAAATAGAATTGAAAGTCCGGAAAAAGAATTTGAGATGAAAAGAGAACTGAACGAGCAAGAATGCCGAAGGGAATGAATGTGGCATGTAAAGTATGAGATGTATAAAGTGTGAGATATACTCGTATAAGGAAGATACACAGTCAGAAGGAGAAAAAAAGGTTTGAGTTCAGACAGAAGGTGAATATTGTAAAAATGTAATGGAAATATAACAATTTAGGCACTGATTATTGCAAAATTGTAGCAGTTGCCTGCAATACTATCGTATATAGGAGATATCTCGCTGTATCCTTCTCCTAAGCTTTTCCCACGCTGCTTTATAATAAGTCAGTACATAAACGGCCTAACGCTCTCTTTCTCTATTTGCCGTGAATTAGATAAAATTAATGAGTTTTACAGGTTTTAGTATATTTATTTAATTGAAATATTCATTTTCCCACCAAGTTTCCCTAAATATATCTTAAAAACCGGAGGATGTGCTCTTCTATGGTGAGGGTGGGACACGGGAACCATCAAAACATTTCAGCGCATTGTGTGATCAACTAGTCCTAAACTGCGAAGCTTTTCGCTCTGAGGAAAGTCGATTCACTGCAGTGAGGTTCCAGAGTTCAAGTCCCGACGTTATCAGGAATTTCGACTCTCTCAATATCTCCGGTCGTATGCCGGAGCAGTACCCTAAGAGACCACGGTACGTGAGAGATCTTTCCTTCCTCTTCCTTGCCCTATCTCGCCTGTTACACACTCACTTGCAAGCACTATACATTCCGGGAGACCAGTCGGAAAGTCAGCGTTTGTCCAGGCTGGGGCAATGCCCCGCTGGTGGGAAATACCTCTGTGAGGAAACCCTCACTAGCTGACGTGTAGGGCGGCACGGCATCTCGACATTCAGTCCGCTACCTCACGTAATATTACAAGCACAACACTAACGGAGCAAATGGCCACAACCGTTGACGTCTACGAAAACATGAAATAATCAAAGACCGAAACGTAGGCCTATGACGCGGCGACTCTCCGAACCGGCCAGTATCTCGTATTAACTCCGGCAGCGCAAGCATGGCCTTAAAGTAATTTATTTGCAAACATTTACTCTCCGACCGGAGAACATGCTCACGGCGGCGTAGCTTGGTCAGCTGGGTTCGCTGGGTGATGGGCGAGAGGGCGAGAGGACGAGAGGGCGAGAGGACGAGAGGGCGAGAGGACGAGAGGGCGAGAGGGCGAGTGGGCGAGTGCGCGAGTGCGCGAGTGGGCGAGTGGGCGAGTGGGCGAGTGGGCGAGTGGGCGAGTGGGCGAGTGGGCGAGTGGGCGAGTGGGCGAGTGGGCGAGAGGGCAAGAGGGCAAGAGGGCGAGAGGGCGAGTGGGCGAGAGGTCGAGAGGACGAGAGGGCGAGAGGGCGAGAGGGCGAGAGGGCGAGAGGGCGAGAGGGCGAGAGGGCGAGAGGGCGATTGGGCGAGTGGGCGAGTGGGCGTGTGGGCGAGTGGGCGCGTGGGCGAGTGGGCGAGAGGGCGAGAGGGCGAGTGGGCGAGTGGGCGCGTGGGCGAGAGGGCGAGAGGGCGAGAGGGCGAGTGGGCGAGTGGGCGAGAGGGCGAGAGGGCGAGTGGGCGAGAGGGCGAGAGGGCGAGTGGGCGAGTGGGCGAGGAGCGCGAGAGGGCCTTCGTGCGTTCACGGCCGCGTGAGCGCAGAGGGCGCTGCAGGTGCGTCCGATTAGCTTCGGCACGCGAGGCGTCTCCGTGTGGACGCGAAAGGGGCTCGAGCGAGGAAATCAGATTGGAGCGGCATGCACGGCTAGCCACGCACGCGTTGTTTTTGTTTACGTGAATTGAAAGTGAGAAGAGAATGTTGGCATTTTCTTCGGTGATTTATATTTTCAAGTGCTCTTTATCGACGGATTTGCCATTTCCAGTTCACGATAAACATTATAAATATTTCAATGTTTGTAAAAGAAATATCAATGTGTATTATTATCTCTGGGATAATCCAAGTTTTGGAGCGCTAAGAGCGCCTTAAGTATCTCGGTCAAGAAGGGTTTTATGTGCGAGGTTTATTATAGATGGGAGTGGTTGTGGCTGTTCCTTCCTATTTAACTATCGAGCGGACGGTAACATCTCTTTTAGTGCAATCAGATGATAGAAAAATATTCAGGGGCAAAATAGAAGTTTGGCCTTTCATCATTCTGTATGTATAGTTTTTGGTTTGGATAATTCGAATTTTAACTTGGCCACCTTCTGAAAAAAATCCTTAAAAATAAGATTTTTTAACAGTTTTCGCTTGATTACTGAATTCTCGAAGAGAAGATTGTTCCTATAAAAAAATAATTTTATTTTTTACTGATACATTTTACTTATTATTGCCTTCGATACGAAGTTCGATTTACACTGCGTAACATATCTGGAGTGAGAGGCATATCTGGACAAAAAGACAAACCGAGTAAAGTCAACATCTAGTTAATTAGTAATTTAGTAAACTTGTATCATTAAAGTAAGCTAAGAAGTAAAATCTTGTATGTATCACGAGCGTTATATGGTTCTAATGATTGAGCAGCAATAATACCCCGAAGGCTAAAGGCCCTCGTGCTTTTTGTCACCGCTCGATTTTTATGACCTTTATGACACCCTTTGTGCATGAATAACTATTTTAAAATTTTCCGTAAAAATATATCTCTTAAAAATGTTTTCACTGGCCAAATTGTAGAAATGCTAGGATACACTAAAATTTGGCAATATTTGGTAGAATTATTTTTAAATCCTCTTTTCCTACAAAAGAAGTGGAGAAAGCGCTGATATTGCGAGACGGGTTCTGATAAATACTCACTGTCAATGAAAAAAGCCACTACATTATATATTAAGTTACTTTGTTCCAGTACAGTGATGTGGAGTTGTAGGAGTAGGAATAATTGAACGTGGTCACTTAGCTTAGCACTTCTGTCGATTATTTTTCATGTTAAATATTTTTATTTGAGATAGGTTAATACTTAATAAAGAGAAATTTTAAACATAAATAAGGTTCTCTGGCTCTACCATTCCCGTGTATAGATATATGATAAAGTATGCAAAGAAATACTCTCAACATTTTTTGTTTCAATAAAAATATAAAGTATGTTTAATTATCACCAATCGCATGAAAGTCGTTATGCCTAATTCGTAGTAACTGAGAACATTTCACCACTGTGGAGACTTTGAAAACTCCGCAAAAGCACGTTTTCTCGGGCTTTGAACCCTCTGCCCCCCAGAACATCTAGCATTATTCCATGACATTCTTAAGGGATGGGCGTTTAAGGAGCGCTAATAGATTCGTCTTGTTGAGAGGATTTGACTTAATCTTTCCGAAATGTCTTTTAGACGCTAAACCCCTCCCCTTCAAAACATGTTATTTTTCCAAATTTTTTTTAAAATGTTCCGCAAAACACCGGAAAGAAATGGTCAATTTACCACCAGAGTGCATGACTAAATAGATTCAAATGGTGTCTGAATCACTTGCTCCCAATGGTTGGTCGACAGATCTAATCGTGAGAATCGTACGGACTCACAGACACTCGAGCCCACACAGGGTACCCCGTAACTTATTTTTCATAGAAGTAGTTGGAGTTCTGCGTTGTATTTTTCAATATACAATCGTCTATTACAAAGGGAAATAAATGTTGTTCTGTTTATATTTCCCCACCTTGCACCACTCTGCTTCCATGCACAAACCCACCCTGCATGGACGTACTGTCGTCTTCCTACCCTGCTTCGACTAGTCTAACCCTGTCGTGTTCGCTCCAAATTCCGGTGCTATTGCCATCGTTGCATGTGGTATTGGCGCAGATGTGAATAGATGCAGTCTTGCGTGCTCCCGCTATACGTCCAGTTACACCTTTGACCTGCAATTACTCAACCCGTTTTTAGCCATTGGAACTACTGAAAAAAATTAATCTTAAGGACTTTAAGAAATGTTTAATATGTGATGGATTTTCTCACGTTTTTTGAAATATTCGCGAAAATCTTGAAAAAAACTTAAATTTTGCTCTGTGAGGAAAATGTCGGAAAGGAAGCCTTTTGTAGTTTTTACAAAGTCTGACATACACAGGAACGTTTTTCTTGTTTGGACACGTCTAAAATATAGCATTTAAATAAGCGTATAACCCAAATAAGCCAATGAAGCAGTTTTTTTGAAATCACAGATAGACCCTTCAATTATATTTATATAGATAAATTGACTTGAAAACCTTCATTCAGAGAAAATTCTATTTTTATTTTCAGAAGAAGAAAAAAAAAGAAAAGATTTCAAGATGTGTTGTAATGGATTTCTATAATTCTGAAAATCAGCTGATTGGTGGGGTCACACAGTCTTGCTGCACGCGTCATATAAAAGCTCCTAAAAGCGATGAAAACATTTTTATTGTCAAAGGTTCCCATTGTAAATGCTGCGAAAGCGATTACTTCATTCACCACTCAGGTATTCGGGAAACGTAAGTAGTCGAGATTTGAGGAGGGCAAAATATTTAATTCTTCGTAAAATTAATCTTTTTCGTTCACATTGAAATAATTACAAGTTACCAACTTTAAAATGCTGGTCCTGATGGCCGAGATCGCTAAGGCTGTAGTGCCGTAGCGATCTCGCACCGAAGGATCGCCTCGGGCATGGTTGTATTGTGTTCATCCTTTCACCCCCTATCATCGTCATATCGTGTCATCCTCATAATTACCATACCGTTACTCGGAATAGTGGTCGCTAATGACTTAGAAGTTGATGCGACCTTAAAAAATCTTTTAAAATATGTGACTCAGGCAAGTTTTCAAGCTATGGACATCGTAGGATACCACTGAGAGTTTTCATGTGGTTGAAACAACGACATGAAGGCGTTATATTTTTTACCTAATAATTGATTTAAAAACAAAATATTTTGGGACAAAAATAGAATTCATTGAGTAATCTCTTCAACTTTAGATGACTAATGCTATGGAGCTCTTTTTGATGTTTAAATTAAAGACCTTTCATTTTCAAGATTCATTGATTGATGAATTTATTAACGATTTTGGTGCGTCAACTGCTAATATTAGTCCTGAAAGTTTTGTGCGTTTTATCGCAGTGATATGCAACCGCCGCCTGGCGAAATACGGTGCCGACTTGCGTTGGTTTGCGGAGATATTCCTCAAGCAGACACGGGCAGCTGACAAGCTGTAAGCCCCCGACTGGTCTCACGACAGGAATTGTAGTGTAGTACATGCGAGTGTAAGTGTGTGTAAGGGGTGACCAAAGGACAAGGAAGAGGAAGGAAAGAGTGTGTGCCGTCCGTAGCCCGTTTGTTTGGGTACTACTCCGGCATTCGCTTGGTGTTGATCGGAGAAACCACGGAAAAATCATCGAACAATCGAGCTGCCGGTCGCCAGAATTTTCATCCAGACAGCGGCGGGTAAACTGACGACTATTGTCGAAAATCCTGCCACCGTCGGGACTCGAACACATGATCTCCCGGTCAGAGGTACTGCGGTGACGTCAGCTCATGTCCTGAGTGACCTTTGCCGGTACATTTTAAAACGTTTCTATCAATATTAGTAACATATTTCAAGTATCTTCTACAGCTATCAAAGAGATCTCATTTATTCTGAATTTAAAAAGACGAAGCTTATAGATTAAGAAAACTGGTGCTAGGTTTAATTAGTAGGAAAATTGTCAGAGAAAAGGAGAGTCGAGTTGTTGTAAGAAGATAGTTGCCGTAGGAAAGTTGGATCGTCTAAGAAAGGATCTGAATTGTGAAGGTACAACTGTTTTCTCGTCTCTTTCGACGCGATTGATTAACGGCAGTAAAAATAGCAGAACATTTTTAGAGTTATCTTCCAAATTTTCTTAGACGCAGCACTTAGAACTTCATCATACTCCGATCCGGGTGTAAATTCAGAGTATTAGTAACAGAAGACGTGCGTTACATGGGTTGATGTTTAAATGAGCAAGCTGAAAACACACTAAAAGATACGGAAACATGCACAGAGTAAACATATTGGCTAGCAGGAAATTGCCCGTAATTCATCGTGTACTGCTGCGGACATAATGGAGCTAGAACACAATGTCAGGCAGCCCCTTCAGAGGTGAAAGGATCTGAAAGCTTTGGGTTGCGGGAGATGACGTGCTCGTTCTTAGCCGTGAACACGTGACCTCGGCATTGGCCGAAACCTTCAGTAGCGTTCCGCCACCGGCTGTAAACTTGAAGAATTCTACAGAATCACTGCATGTAGTAACCACAGATATTGTTTTCTCACGCCGCAGGCATATAAAAATATACATAATTCTGTTTACTCAACAAACAATTCATCTTGAAGAGAAAGAGTGGTTTAAGCGCATTTGTTAATAAAAGAAGCAAATGTAATGTAAAAGTTTTTTATATAAATCAGATAATACCTTTATGTACTATTGGGAATAGTGGTGTTGCATAACACCATCACTCCAAACAATATATTTTGATGAAATAAAAACAAAGAAGTTAAAGAGAATGTTTATTATCCTATTGAAAACTACTCAAAGGTATTGTATGTAGGGCGACTTTCTATTTCTTTCGTGTTGTAAATTTTTGGAATGTAGGCTAATCTTAAAACAAATTCTTAGCTCTGAAATACATTTTATTTCATTACTACACTCATGAATAAGATTATTGACATCTGTTAATTTTGTGATGTGCAACTACACATCGAAAATTAAAACTGTTCTGAAAATAAATGCAAGACATGTTTTACTGATCTCACGCCAGTGAGGAGGAAGCTATTGCGAAATTTCTCAAACCAGTGGCTGCCCTCTCAACATCGACTCTGTACAGCACTTGACTGCTCACAAACACACGACAACAGCGAATGTACGGAAGCGCGCACCGTCTTTTCATTCCCATTCACTACCCCCATACCTTTCTCATAGGTTCTCCTCGAGAGCCATTTTGTTCCGACAAAGGCGAGTGGGTAATACGCCCGTAAAACGGGACTGTGAAGAGTCGGTGGCCGCACTGAGCAGATTTTACACATCATGTCGATGCTGGAGTACCTCCCCCGTGTTGCTTTATGCTGGCGGCAGAGGATCGTCATACCCGAAACTCCACTCAACGGCTCTTTCACTTCCGAGAGAAACGATCGGGTCGTAAAACGCTGTCGGACTGAAAATTGCTTTTTGTGCGCGTGCTGGCTCAGGCGAAGGCTGCCGGGACGCGGGTTGCTTCTTGCGGATGGATTAGCGAGCCACGCGGGCTTTGATGGCGTTCCCCGTCGCCCCTCCGGCTCCGCCCCTCTTTCGCGCCGTTCCCTCCCCCGCCCCCGCCCCCGCCACCGTCACCGCCCCCGCCACCGTCACCGCCCCCGCCACCGTCACCGCCCCCGCCACCGTCACCGCCCCCGCCACCGCCCCCGCCACCGTTCCCGCCACCGTCCCCGTCACCGTCCCCGCCACAGCCCCTGCTATCGTCCCCACCACCGTCCTCGCCATCGTCCCCGCCACCGTCACCGCCACCGTCACCGCCACCGTCACCGCCACCGTCACCGCCACCGTCACCGCCACCGTCCCCGCCACCGTCCCCGGTACCGTCCACGCCACAGCCCCCGCCACAGTCCCCGCTGCCGTCCCCACCACCGTCCCGGTCACAGACCCCGCCACCGTCCCCGCCACAGTCCCCCCACATTCCCCCACAGTCCCCCCACAGTGCCCACACAGTCCCCCCACAGTCCCCGCCACAGTCCACGCCACAGTTCCCGCCAGTCACCGCCAGCGTACCCGCCCGACCCTGATCCATTCCCGTCTCCGCCACCACAACTGCCAGTGTCCCCGCCACCGTCCTCGCCACCGTGCACGTCTCCACTCGGCATCCACCTCCCAAGCCCCCCCCCCGCGCCAGCGTCCCCGCCTCTTTTTTTTCCACCTTCCACTCCACATTGTCTTTGCCTCCACCTGGCCCCCCGCTCCCGACACCCAAGCCTCCCCCCCCCAATCGTCTCCAGCGTCCTCGTCTGCGCTTCCGCTCCACAATTCGCACTCGCATCCCCATCACACTCCCCCGACCCGGAATGTCAACCTAGCCCAGTCATAAGATCCAACACTACTTCCCCTTATCGCAACCTCGTCACCCTATCACTGCCCCCGCCCCCTAGTACCCAACTCCACCCCTTCTCCATCACCCAACACTTAGACCCCGTCTCCTGCCAACATGGTCGTCAGCTCCTAGCACTGGTGACCCTGCCGCCTCGTCACAATCCCCGCTCCCACCTCTGCCCACTCACTTCCCCATCATCCCCGCTCTTTCCCACGTCCGTCCCTGCCTCCCCCTGCACGTCGTTTCTTTCCCTCCCCTCCCCTCCCCTCCCCTCGTCTCTGCAACCACCGTTCGGCCGCGTCGTCTCTGGCTATGGACTCTTCCTACTGTTTTGTCTCTGGCTAAACCTACATTGGTTCTTACTGTTCCTGGTCTCTCTGCTCAAATAGCTGGACTACGTTCCTCAAATAATATATTCAGTCCATTTACGTTATTATTGACATTATGCTCACCACAGCAGTTTCATGGTTGATAAGACTGTTATTACTTATTATCTTTTCTTTATATTTAATTAATATCCAATCTCATATTTATAAATACTCTAAATGAAGTGTAATAAATACAATGTGAATTTTCGTAACTTGGTTTTTCAGATATATCTAATTTTCTTTCCTCTTTATCTTCTTTCACATTGTGTAACTGAAAATGTCTGTTTTCTTTCTCCTAAATGACAGTATTCCAATGTATGTGCTTCAACAAAACTTTAAATATATGTAATACATTCGAAAAAATAACCATGTAAGTAAGTTAACTTGTACAAAATAGCAGTTTGTTAAATAAATAAAAATTTCCCACTTATTTTTATCAATTATTTGAAAGTGTATCTACTTGAAGATAGTTGCAGATATTTGTATTTAGACGATTTCTCACAGGGATTTGTAGTAAAAACTAATGGTACTGCAAACTGGCACAAACATTCTCGTATTTGTCACTGACATTCTCGTATTTACATTGTAACTTGTTTACTACTATAATTTTAATCATTAAGTGCAAAATTATTTTCACTGCCTACTTCAATGATGGCACATTAAGCCTATTTTCTAAGATTTTAATCATCCATAAAAAATAAAACTGACCTCATTGCTAAATCTATGGACACCAATCGTTTATCAAACTTCATACATCAATGGCGGTATAATTTCGAGGCAGTATCGTAAATCCATGAAATTCACGTCCTCACATAAGCAAAATAGATGGAACCCCTACTATCAGGATGGAACTCCTCCTGTATTTTTTTAATTTTAAATATTTTCTTTCTGTTAGATTGTGGACGATTATTTCCTTTCTCACATTATGGATTACCACAAGAAATCTGCTACCACCAAAAGAATTTTCTTTCTGTCAAATAATTAGAGGTATGTGAAAATAAGTTAATCTACGGTAAATACGTGAATTAATTGTTCAAATATTTACAGTTAATTAACTCTCTATTTATTTTAACATAGTTTTAAGAGATAGTTCTTCGCAAAAAGTTGCAAATGTTTTATTGTTGAAAATTGGTAAATTTTAAAGAAATTGACATTTATGCCATGGAATTCCATATGTTGTGCTATATTCTTGACGTCATTCACTTCCATCACTTTTTTGGAATTTTTAGTTCACATGGTTTTATATCAAGACGCATTGATCGATAAAAACATCGGTATTGTAGGGTTTTGCTCAAAAGGTATCTTTTTGAAAGTAGCTCATAGTGACATTTTGGTTTGTGGTAGTTAGTGCTTTTTGCAGGCATCGAGTTTTTTCAGAATTATATAACACTAGTGGCCTGCAGCAGCAGAAATTCTACTGAACAAAACCACACAATGATGTTTTCAAAACGTATCAGGCACAATGCTCAAGACCAATGAAAAATTAATCATATTGTAGCGATACAGATTTCGTCATACGTTTTGAAACGAAATTCAGCGGACTAAAAATTTAAACAAACAGACTCGGCCACCCTGAGTTCGATTGGGAAATGAACAGACAGCGTTGCACGTGCAACCTCGCTTATCGCGACACTCGTTTGCGCCCCCGGCACATCAAGAAAGTCGTTACAAGGGTCAGTCGTCGAAAGATTCACTGCGAGACGCACGTGGCCGCCCCGGCCAGCTGCGAACCCTCTAGAACGCTCTTGAAATCGACATCCAGGAAATCCCAGAGCAATAAATTCTTTCACGGACAACGCCTGTCTTGTGCAAGCATGTTCTAGAAGGAATAGGAAAATTCTGGACGCTCACAGTGACGCAAAGAGTTGAAACTTCCTTCACTACTCACGTCACGATTGGCTGAAATAACATAATGCGCAATTTCTTTTGGCCAATAGCGAAGCGACTATCATAGGAGCTTGAACACACGAAAAATTGGGTGGGGGCAAAAGTTAACCTGATACAATTTCGACTGACAAAATTCAGAAAGTGCAGAGCATCAGACGGGGCCAGATCATTTAGACGGGGGGGCAGTCGGGAGAGAATCTTCTCTGGGGAGTAACTATTCGTCGGAGAGAGACCAGTGTGCCTCTGAAAAACTTATAATTATTCGTCGGAAGGAGCCTGAGTTCTAGACTGAGGGCAGTTGGCAGAAAAACTTATCTGGGGTGGGAATTATTCGGGCGAATGTGCCTATGTGGGATTTTATTATTTTGCTGCGTGTTTTGAGCATTGTGCCGGCTGCAGTAGACAGAGAAAATTCTCTGGGGTGGGAATTCGCCGTGATGAGAGGCGAACGTTTCTCCGAAGGATTGCTAAACTGTCCGAAGTTGTGTTCGACAATTATTATAATGAGAATCAGAGGTACGCATAGTTAATTACTACGTTCCTGAGATTGAGACCGCCCGGCTACTCCAAGTCTACCAGTTACTACCAGTTCTCTACCAGTTACTACCAGTCTACCAGTTCCGCTCCGAGTTCAACCAGACAGACTACCAGATGCCGTTATAACGCCTCGACCGCGCCGCCACCCCACTTGGTGACGTCACCCGACGGCCGACCAGCTGACGTGCGTGTCTGAATGGGTGCAAGGGCATCGCCCCGGCCGCGCCCCCCCTGTGAAGGTTGCCGCCGCCCTCTCGGCCGCAACGCGCCCGCCTAGGGCCCACAGAAAAAACTTTACCAAGGCAATGTAATTCAGGGTATTCATCCCTGCGTAAATTCTGTAATGCGGTGTCGCGCTATGGCACATTGATCTGTAATATTTTTACCATTGTAATTATAAGTCTTCCTAATTTTAAGCTTTATTCTAAATACTAACCTTTTCTCTTCTTTTTCTTTCCACCTAATTTTCAGATTTCTTATCCTATTTACAAGTGTAACTTCCCTGGGGCATTTTAAATTATTTTGCCCAGGAATAAAAGTGATTTTTACCAGTGATCCAAGTGTTTCTTTCATGTTACCAGTATCTGTTTAACGATTCCTTCCATCACCGACTGAGCTACAACCGGCGCCGCTTACCGGGCGTTCTCTCCCGAGACGACCGGTGGGTGTTACAATATACAACTGCAACAAATTAATTATTTTAACAAAGTCTTCAAAAATACTGCAAAAACGTATGTATAACTACTATACAAAGATTCACAGACGAACAGTAGAACTATATAGATATACACCGAACAGTATATAGAGAACAGTAGAACAGTTCTTTACTCATCAATAATATAAAAAAAAGGTGGATAATTCAACATGTGAATAGCAAATATTTAATGGCGCGCGGTCCCTTCCTTGAAGCCTTGGTATCAGCTGTTCGTAAGCAGAGGTACACAGAGTTTGAGAATTCAGTAGGTAATTGAAGTAGGAGAATATGCGAAATAACATAGTGCGATATTTCAATTTTTCAGTCAACTTCGAAACTGTTTCATTTGTTTTGGATTTTACCCGAGTTCCTTGGTTCCTAACAAAATCATAGATACTTTTCACACGGCCTGAAGCTGTATAGTTTTCTTTCACGCATCATAAATTAGAACTGTAGATTCTCTGTTCTGTGATGCGTGTACTATTAAATGAAGAAGCATAGTTTAAGGAAATCTCTGTCCGTTCCCAGGTGAGCTCACGCCCACTGCAACGAGGCCTTTTCCTCTCTCGGAGCTCCTTTCACCCTTCCCTCTGACGAAGCACCGCGACCGACTCGAGCACATCCGCATTGCAGTGGGTTGGTCCTCGCGAAAAGAGTTTCTGCCCGCCTCCGTGGGTTCGCAGTGAAGCTCAGAGGTCGACCGACTTGGGACGATCCGTAGTGTAGCAACCAGATCGCCCTCTACACATCATGCCCGCTCTCGCTCAACACTGTGTGCTGCTGGTGTGAGCGTAGGAGAGGAAGGAAGCTTGTGCCTTTATATAGATTGTGGAGATAACTTCCAGTCCTGGAGCAGACGCACAGCAGCAAATCTGAATTGCCCGTCCGGAAATGACTTTTAAAACCCAAATTTTCTCGGAGTATTTTTTTTTTTCGGAAAAACTGCCTCATAATAACTGTTAGACATCCTCCGGTTGCCGAATCAAGTGATAAGCTTTTCGTAAGTGCGTTTGTAAGAGATTCTGCTTTTTTGATGGCTAACTAGGTGAATAAAATGAAATGGTGAATCAGTTCCATCTCATTTTTTTTTATCAACAGTTAATTTTACATTTCACACTCTGAAAATATGTTAAAACGGACTATTTTTATTCAAAATTTTTCTAGCATTCCCTCGACCATTGGAATATATGTGCTATCGGCGCATTTGTCTCTTAAAAGTATCATTTCTTAAAAGAACGTTTTTATCTGGAAACACTTTTGTAATGCAATTTTTTGCTTTCTCATCGGTATTGTTCGCCTTTCTGCTCTGACATTGGACTTCCCCGCTTCTTTTTGCAACACGTTTCTTTATTCCCTCTCATCTCCGGTTTACCGTCCTTTTGCTTCTCGATCAAGGTCTGTTCGACAGGCCACCACGAGACGATGCTTAACAATCTCCCGAGGTCCTACTAAAAGAGATTTTCTCTGAGAAAAGAACGTCATAAAACTTATAAGAACATCGCTTACGATACGTTGCTTTACGAAACAAGTTTTTTAAAAAGCACTTGGTTGTTCTTTGGCGACAACGTGACGAGTGAGAAATTGCATTGAACACTTAAACAACTGCCGCATTAGTCGATTGTATTACTCCTTTATGATGTTTATATAAAAATGCATCTTATAGCGAATCTAACATTTGAGAAATCCCCTAAAATTCTTGATTATTCTGAATTAAATAAACATGTATGAATTTGACCTACAAATAGTAATTTTTGTATCAAACTAATTTGGAAATTAATTGACTCCTACATTTTATGTCTCGTGTAAAAAGTATAAAACATATATTTCTGCATCAGAATGCATGACACATTCTTCTGGTATAACCAAACGTACTTTGAATTTTCTCTTGTTTACTCACTGTCCATTATTTGTAAATGGGTAAATATTTTAATTAGATAAGATCAACACCTGTTTTGTCAACAATGATGAAAAAGCGATTCTCTTGCCGCATGTTTGTTCCCTTTTCAATATCCATTCAAAAATATGGTTTTACCCTTTTCTAAAAATTAGTCCATGTTTAGACGATTTCGGCCTGGGGTGTACTTCGGTACCAATAATGAAACAGGTTAACTACCCGAGGTTTTCAGCCTACCTCTAGCAGCTGAGATGGAGGAGTCCCATTGCGGCAAAGTACCATACAACGGTGTATGGTCTCCGGGATGGTGTGTCTCGGGAATTCACAGTAAAAGGAGAAAAGCGAGGATGGAAGATTTGCTAGACTGAGGGTTACAACAAGGAATAAACTTAAAGATGGTTTCGCAGAAAACTATGGTTGTCATTACAAGTTACTGCATGGTTGTGGAATTCCTTTTTCACCGCATATTCCTCAGAATATGTAGTTTGGTATGAATGAGTATTTAGCTAGCCGAAGAGCACACGTAGCACCAAGTTTGAAAACTGTACCTCGTGGATAATCAAAATATCCACGAACATCTCATGCGATTCGACTCAATCTTCAACACTTGCACACACCCAAAGAAAATAATTTTGATTTGTTTTTTGCCATTGACGAAGTGAATGGTTCAAGTCGTTCGTTTGGCAGCAGAGGAAAAAGGTGAGGTTCATGTCGTGCTTGTACTGTGGTTGCTCATTTGCAGTTTTTTATTGTCTTAAAACTTCTGGATGATATGTTTCATCCTTATTAGTCGCTAGAGACAATGACAGTATTTATTTTGGTTCCGAAGAACGAAATTGGTGATATTTTTAGAAGGATGCTTGCATAAACAAAGGGTTGATCATATATTCTCGTTGATCTCTCGCTCTCTCTCGCTCCCTCTCGCTCCTTTTCGCTCCCTTTCGTTCTCTCTCGCTCTCTCTCGTACTCACTAGCTCTTGCTCTCTCTCGCGCTCCCTTGCGCTCGCCCTCTCGCTCTCGCTCTCTAGGCTTCTCTCGCTCTCGTTCTGTCTAGTTCTCGCTCTCTCCAGCTCTCGCTCTCTCCAGCTCTCGCTCTCTCCAGCTCTCGTTCTCACCAGCTCTCGCTCTCTGTAGCTTTCGCTCTCTGTAGCTCTCGCTCTCTGTAGCTTTCGCTCTCTGTAGCTCTCGCTCTCTGTAGCTCTCGCTCTCTGTAGCTCTCGCTCTCTGTAGCTCTCGCTCTCTGTAGCTCTCGCTCTCTGTAGCTCTCGCTCTCTGTAGCTCTCGCTCTCTGTAGCTCTCGCTCTCTGGAGCTCTCTTTAGCTCTCTGGAGCTCTCTTTAGCTCTCTGGAGCTCTCGTTAGCTCTCTGGAGCTCTCGTTAGCTCTCTGGAGCTCTCGTTAGCTCTCTGGAGCTCTCGTTAGCTCTCTGGAGCTCTCTTTAGCTCTCTGGAGCTCTCTTTAGCTCTCTGGAGCTCTCTCTAGCGCTCTGTAGCTCACTTTAGCTCTCTGTAGCTCTTTGTAGCTCTCTCTCCATATCTCTACGATAATTATCAGATTATTATAATAAGTGATTGTTAAAGAAGGTATATACATTGAAAACTTGATAATTTTTTTATTAAAATATAATCTGGGAAGTGATTTTTGTAGACACTCTCTCTGTTGGTTAAGTGTCGATGTCACTGACGTCCCAGGAAAATGTTATTGCGACTGATTCTGTGATTTTCCTCTTGTGACATTTCCGGATGCTATTCTACTCACATCTCACGTGTCGCGCATGCTCTCTCCCAATGTTATATAAATGTCATTTCACCTCACAAGGAAACTTCAATTGGTACGTATTGAGTCGTACGTAGTTATCGATATCATTATGAAAACAAACTAGGTGTATTAGTTCCGGCGTAACCCGGAAATTAAACACGCATGCCAATTTAAAATTTTCTTCATCAACAACGTCGCGCAGCCGATCGGTTAGAGACCTTACGAGATCACCGACCGCAGAAGCTGTTGAAATGAGGATTCTTGTTTCTCAGAGATTTCCACACCAGGATTGAAAGAGAACCTGTCACTCGGTCAGACAGAAGTGTCTGATGTTTTATACAAACGTTTCAACTTATGTTACTTTAAACATCAATATGAGCGCTTCTCCATAGGTGGTGGTCAGTCGGTTCAACAAAGGGTTTGTACATAGAAACATATTTATCTCATTTATCTAGACGTCCATTATTGAAATAGTGTTGTGGCACGTTTTTTTTTTACAAAACTGTTCGATAGTATAGTTAGATAGTGTCGGTAAAGTCGAGAAGCTTATAGTACGGTTTTTCAGTTATAAAATTTGATGAATTTGCGCTATTAGTCTAATAGTATTTTACACTTTCTAGTAAATTTTAATTGTATATTTCAAAAGAGTTATAATTTCCATCCTGGTGTTTCGAATATCTTGCCACAAAAAAAGTCATTTGTTACCTTTTTCAGGTTTCGAGGAAGATGAGGATTAGAATATTCCATTTCTACTATCAAGAAACATTTCTCAGACGATAATTGATTCATAAAATGTCTGGTTTTTAGAGGTTGCTAATTCGATGAAGTTTCTTCTGTCTTACAAGTTTTTCAATGACTATCTAAGTCTCTTTTTTAGTTTTACTCTCCAAGGACATCAACATTTTTAAATGTTTAATTTTAAACCCATTTTTAAACAAATGAAGACATCTGTTTAAAAAGTCGTTTTTAAGTTGTTTCTCAAGATTCTAAAAATTATGGAATTTTATTAATAACTTTCTTTCATGAATTAATATTTATAAATAAGTATGGAAAGATATCTTATTACAATATGAAATTGGAGAATTATCTCATGTTACCGTTAGCGCGAAATTGGTGACAAACTAAGCATTGTAATAAGATGTTTTATTTCGATTATCGTACAATGTTTTATTCACTTTATAAAAAATTAATGAACAATTGTTTTCATTTATATATGACAAAATATGAATGTCTAGGATTGTTTTAGTTTACAATTTAGTATTTTCTAAACCTAAGTTGCTTAATGCTGTTGCTAAATACCATTACAAGGAGGCCTTGCAATATTAATGACCGTGTGTATTAATACATGCTTTACGAAACCGAACTCAGTTTCATAAAGTTTGCCTTATTTGATACAGTTTATCCTCGTTCATGTGCCCTGGTCTCCGAATGCGCTCAGCTCCACCTCCTGATCGCCTGTCCGGCGGGGTCGTTCTGCCTCCGCGCGTTTGCTCTTCCCACCCCCGCAACGGCAGTCGTGACTCGCTAACAAGCGTCCGCGGCCGCCCCTGCGCGACCCCGCTGAACCTCTACCCTCAATTAATTTCTGTCCGGACGGCGTGCATTTGCTGCGGGGCGGTCCGCAAGCGCTAACACGTAGGCCTCTTTATACCGTGAGCGACGTACCTTGTGCAAACAGCAGTTCTTCCGCTAAGAATGGCGGCAGCGGTGGTGTAACGGTTAGCGTATCGGACGTAAGTTGGGAAGGATCCGGTTCAAACCCGATCGAAGCCGTGGATTTTCAAGGGCGAAAAAATCCTTCGTACGCCTTCCTTCGGAGGGGAAGTAAAGCCGGCTGTTCCATGTTAGTAGATTTACTTGCATGTAAAAGATCCTCAAGCCTAAATGACGCCTCTGAGCTAAATTCAAATCGCCTATTTCTCGCCCAGAATACCTCCTTTCTCTGCTAGTTGGTGAAAGGAGCGTAGCGAAATTTGCGCAGTCAGGCGGAAGAGCAGGCCTCATGGCCTGAGTCTCGCCACGTAAAATAAGGCATGATTCAATTCAATTAAGAATTGAGGACCTCTAGACGAATGTATCGTGTATCAGAAACACTATTTGAGGTGTGAACAAACTGGATTTCTGATCTGAAAAATAGTCGAAATCCATTACTACTCCGTGCATATTTGCAAAAATTAATCAATAATGTAGCTTCAGTGGATGTTAAATGCTTCTCTGCGTAAAATATAAATCAAACAACCCTAAATATTGTATTGATAATATTATAAGTAGGTCGTTAAGCAAACTACGTGTTCCCATTAATCATTTCAATACTCAGAATAAAAATAACATGATTGTAGTAATTTCAAAAAGCAGGAAATCAAGATTTTTCTATTTACGACATTAAGAGCAAAAGGGGTAAAGTATGAGTGGTTGACATGTGAAGAAGTTCCTCTGTCATGTTATTCTATAATATTATTCTAGATACGCCACTCAACTACTTGTTTACTTAAGATACATAATAACATTAGAATATGTTTTCATTCTTTCAGTTATGTTCGTATATGTTAGATGTTGGCAACAGGTCAGTCAAAAAGTTCTCTTTTTTTTTTTCTCCAGAAAATCAGCTCCGGTTGTAAGTGATTTTCCATGATATAATTTGACGCTATTCTAAGCTGATCTTTCTATGCTTAGATACGAAAGTGATGAGGTTACCGCCGGTTTGGTGACGCAGTCACATCCGCCCCTCCCCCTCCCCCCTCCCCGCACCCGCTCTGGTCACGGCGATTTCTGCGTTTTGTGCCCTAGCGTGAAAAGGTCAGACGCCACATTGAGCGAGTGACATGTGTTATCACCGGAGTGCAGCACGCTTGAGGCGGGCAGTGTGTTGCTCTCTGGCACGGGATTCCTTGCTCAGTTGAATCACGGAGCTCAGCTAGTAGAAATACTGCTTGCTCAGTACCTAATGAATAATTAAAATGTTGAATTCTCTCATAAATGTATCTTTTGTCTGAAATGTATATTCACACATCGTTACATTTGTAGTTCTTTATCGATTTAATGTCCGTGTGAGGTTGAGACCTGGGCTGCAGCACGATTTTACAAAACGTTGGAAGTGTTGAGTGCATGAGAAATTAGTAGGAACCTCGTACTAGGCTGAGATGGTGGAAGTAGGCAGTGGGACTGTATTGTTGCGTTAATATGCTCAATTTGTATGTAGTGACTTGTGGCAATAGTCAGAAGAACTGTATTCGTCAATTCGTCGAATGTATTCCATTCGTCCTTTTATTAGGTTTCCGACGGTCGACTCCAGTTAGCTTCTCTGGTCAGTTGTCAGGCTGCCAGCTTCTCTGGTCGGTAGTTTTCCTGTTTTTTCCTATTGATCAATTACAGATGAAAGCCGGAGTAGTACCTTCGCAAACAGGCCACGGACCGCACGCAATATTTTCTTCCTTTTTCCAATCCTTTCCTCATCCTTTGCTTATACACCCTTACACTAACATGCACTACACTAAACACATGCCGGGAGACGGGTCGGGAGCTTAGAGCTTGTCCCGGCTGGGGCGGTGCGCCGCTGAGGGAGATACCTGGAGAGTGAAAACCCTCGCAAGCCGACACCGAATCTGACCATGTAACACGAAAAGGCAACCGCCATCTCCCGGGATAAAACATTCGCTACGCGAACGGGACTGACAACCACAAAGTTGTCGTGCTCGGAAACATCAATCAATAAATCAATCAATCAATCAATAAATATTCGATACCTTACTAAGATCTCATTGCGTTGAAGTTAACTCCACTTATTTATTGGAAAACCCATGCATGATTCAAATGAAGATGGTACAATAAGAGTAGTTCGATTCAGTGCCACATTTCCGTGTTTTCAAGTCATAAATTTGATAAAGAAACAGATGTACTAGCATACACCAAAATAATTGTTTTTACTTAAATTTGGTTGTTTAAATTTGAAAAATCCAATATTTTACAGACGTCTGTCCAGGAAGTATTTGCTAACGTTCTTTTATCAATACATTGCCAGAAACACTCATTATTTGCTTTCGAAAGAGAACTGTGACAGATAAATTGTTAATATCTAACGTATTACAACACAAATGTGTTGTTAAAATTGAATAGAAAACTGGTTAGCTGAACAAGTAAATTAAACATTCTTTTAAAGACAACAATCTTAAAATTTGTCTAGCTGAATGAAACAAAAGTAAATATTTTTCATAATGATGTGTCTTTATCGTGATCATTAATTATTTATTTAACTTTATTAGTATTATTAGAAGTGCGAGTTCTAACTTATTAATTCGTTTTTTATAAACATTCTCTACGAGTCAATTATTTTTTTGGTCCAGAATTTTAAAAAAATTAATAAATTTTCAACATCCGTGCAACTTGAATGACGCAAATCCGTTTCCGTGTCCGTGCGCATTACGCGCTGAAGCTCATAATTTACGTAATGTAAACTGGCCATATTATCAGATGCTAGTTACACATCTACCTCCACTACCATTACTAACAACTGCGCAGGCAACCGACAGCGCCATTGACTCACTTAGACTATATTAGATGCCCTAGACTTAATGTCCCCCACAGCCCATCAACGCACTTCCCTCCCTTTGCTGATAGATTATAAACGATATATTCGCAATCGCTGGTTGAGACATCGATCTCCCCTTCTAAAACCTTATTTAAACCTCCTAACTAATATTGTGGGAAAACGTTTGGCTTTCGTTCACGCGCAAAAGATTAATCTTCAAACTGAAACGGTAAACCCATCCGATCATACACTGCGGAACATAACCGGACGTCTTTTGCACAAACCTAACAATCTACTCACCCTTGTTTCTCCAACTGGTGAAACATCTTTTTCCGATAAATGCGATATGTTGGGTATTTATTTCGCATCAACCTTTACTTCTTACCTTCTCAAAATACTTTACACGATAATTATATTCAAAAAATAATTACACGACCAGAAATAACAGTTTCCAAATGCCCTAAATTTATTTCACCATCCGAAATCTCCAAATATCTTTCACTAGCAACCCCGAAATTATCAAATGGTCATGACCTAATATTAACTTTTTGATTAAAATGCCTTCACCTGAAAGTTGTACATATTACAGCAATATTTAATGCTGCTTTGGGACATACGTATTTCGCTTATAAATGTAATCACGCTCACATCATTCCCATTCTCAAGCCTAGGAAAGCACAGAATGATCCAATTAGTTATTGCCCGATTAGTTCCCTACCCACAATGGGAAAGCTATTCTCTCTAAGCTAAATTCTTACCTCTGTTCAGTCCATGCCATACCAACTCATCAGTTCGGATTCCAACCCCCTTTGCCTACGTGCCGTCAAATCGTACGCCTAACTGAAGATATCATCGTAATATTCCATGTCCACAAGCACATCGCAGCAGTTTTTCTAGCTGAAGATAAAGCTTTCGATATCGTTTCACAACAGGGTTAATTTTCAAATTCTGCACTATAGGTACTCCATTATATCTCTCACGCATCATTGAAAGTTTTCTTACCAAGCGAACATTTTCTGTACGTCTCCCCGGAGCTCTCTCCGCCCCTATCACCATTAAAGCAGGAGTACCCCAAGGATCCACCATCTCCCCCTCTTTAATGTTTACACATCGGATATACCAATCTCCCAAAATACTGCAGTAGCTCTATTTTCTGATGATACAATACTTTATTCCTCCAATAGCAACCTTGAATCTGCTGTAAAAGATCAGCAACATCATCTAGCATTGTTTTCCAACTAGGCCAAAAAATGGCACATTGAAATAAATTCAAATAAAAGCCAGGAAGAATATTTACTCTCTATAGACCAGACGTCCCCCCAAAATCTCACATACGTCAGAAAACATCACCTGGCTCCCTTCCAACAAAATTGCCAAATATCTTGGAGTTTTGTTCGATAAAAGTCTTTCATGGCGGCAAAATATAATACACCGAAAAGCGTTAACGACTAGTAGAGTCCAACAATTATATCCGATTCTCAAAAAATCATCCTCCTTACAAATACATGTTGCGATTCACCTCTATAAACCGATGATACGATCCATACTTTTCTATGGTTTCCCAGTCTGGGCTGCCGCAGCCAAAACAAGCATCAACAAAATGAAAATTTTTCAAAATAGATTCCTACGCAATATTTACAAAAGCTTTCTGGTACATTCTGTTACAGGTTACATAATGAACTAGGCATTACACACATCCCCGCCCACTTTTCCCTCTTATCCGTAAAATTCTATTCCAAGTTATTAAAGAGCCCTGCAGCTATTCACTTTCATATAGGTAAGCAAACTCCCTATCGCAGAAGATTAAAAAGGAAGTTACCAAGATAATTTTTCGATTTCCCATAGACATGAACTGATGAGCCTTTTCTCAGAATAAAGTGTATAACCTCTTTATTTAATTATATCTAAAACTATAATTCTGTAATCGTGTATCAATTGATTCTTGTATATATCTTTCATCAATGAATTAATCTTACCCGGCTGGAGAGGGCCAAAGGGCAAGCTAGAATTTTTTTAAGTAAAACGGATTGAATGAAGATATTTCGAACACCACTGAACACTATTAAACTTTTCATGAACAGTGACTGAATGGCAATTTACGTTCTTACAAACTACATTAGCTTCTTCTAAGGAAAACCTGCGCGACTCCGCGAAAAAGAATGTACGAAGATTCGTTGAAGCCCGTGATTCGAAACTCCTATGGGAGGGACAAATTTGAAAACACTTATAGAGCCCACAGATTGAATTCGTGCCTATATTGACTTCAAGTTCCGACTCAAAGGAGCGATAGGGGTTGTGAGCTTCTGTAAAAGGGTGATGCGGGTAAGCCAAAGCGATAATCACGCGTCCTTGCAAACGCACGGAAATATTCTATTCAATAGATTTGATTAACTGATTGATGAGTAATTCCGGGCACGTCAACTGGTTAAGTAATTAGCCCCGTAAGTTTAGTGCATGCGAGAGATGGCAATGATGCCGGGTACCGTCCCAGCTGGGACAAGCTCCCCATTGGTCCCTCGGCAAGTGTGGTAAAGAAGTGCATGTAAGAGTGTGTAAGTGTTGAGGATAGGACAAGAAAGAGAAACAGAAGATCGCGCGCGGTCCGTGGCCCGTTTGTTTTGGTACTACTCCGACATTTGCATGGTATTGATCGGAACACCACGTAAAACTACTTATCAGAGTCGTCAGCCGCTAGAATTCTTCTTAGCTTTCCAGTTAGTGACGTTATATTAGTGGCGTTCCAGATAAAATATACTTGTAGCTATCTTTGTACCATCATCAGGATATTCACTACAATATATTGGCATAAACAAAATTGATGTTAAGATACCCGCACTCTTTGTATTGTTCCTTAATACTGCCAGTATTGTGTTTAAAATTACTGTTGTTATTAGCTTATAGTGTATTGTGCTTCTCTGGTGTAAAAATTATTGTATATTTATGTTAAGTGCTACTGTAAACTAAACGTAGCTTTCTGTAACGTTCCTTAAATAACTTCACTTTTTTCGCCTACTTCTTCTTCGTCCTTTCCTTCGCTTTTTTTTCTCTTCCCTCTCCCTCACAAACTTTATCATTTATACTTTTTGATCCCTTCCCCTGTACGTCTTTTCTTTTCTCTTTCACGAAACTTCCCTTTCACTACTCAGTATAACATACTCAGTTCTATTAATGTTCGGCCCTAAGCCGCCATCCTGATTGAGGTTTTTCTGGGTTTACTCAATCGCTTAAGGCGTATGCCGGGATGGTCCCTAGATTTGTTCTCCCAGACGTAAATGTACAGCTTGTCCTCCCCTCTTAAAATGTTTCTACTCTAAATGTATGTATATTCAGTAGTTAGTAGGAAGAGCAGGCCCTATGGCCTGAGCCTCGCCATTAATAAAGACATTATTATTATTATTATTATTATTATTATTAGTGTCGAAAATCTTGCCGCCGTGGGGTCTCGAACCTAGGCCCTCCCAGTCAGAGACACTGCCTTGAGCCACCTCATCTAGAACTTGTTGTTTAACAAAATAGATGTTATAATCAGATATGTTAATGCAGAAGCAAATAATATTAGCCAAATGAATATCTCATTTTTGGTGGATTGTGCCGTAAAATACACTTATCGATCTGCATTTGCGTGATAGCAATATTATTCCTTTAAACAAACGTTTTATGTCTTTTTGTGGGCATTACTAATACATAATCTTGATTCCCACAATATTGGTTATAACTAGCAGCATTTAAGCTTCAAGTTACTGAATCGATGTTAATATTTTTACTTAATGTTCATGAAAATCAACAAAACCTTTTGTTACGAGTTCTTCGCAAGATTTTTACTTCATTTAATGAACAACGGTACTACTCCCACACCCATGTACCAGAGCATAATAGATTTGAAGCTGTCATGTAAACATTATAATAAATCTTCATGCGAATGAGACATTAGAGGTAATTTCCAAAGTACTGTTTCAAAATGGACTTCCTACAAAGCATACTTGTACAGGAGATTAAGATTTCGTGAAAAAGAAACAGCTTGTAATAATCCGGTAACAGGAAACGTTTATAGGTAATTTGAAGAGTGGTCACGAAAAATGGGAAATTAAGAGCTTTGTGAAAGTCACAAAGGAAATGTACATACGCAATTCGAGAAAAATACGCAAACATCAAAGAAAGACGACTAATTTTAGGTAAGTACCGCAGTATTTCATTCTGTCAAAGAAAATTTACAATCTCGAATATTCCACGAAATTCAACATTAATGTGGTTTCGAGTTGTTATAATGACCATGAAATATGTTGTGAATTTGAAGGAAAATAAAATCTTTTAAAATTGTTTCTAACAAAAACTTAAAACCATGGAATTGACAAGAATTAAATATTTGATATCATTGGAAATATGGATTAGGATTAACGAAAGCTAATAAAAACGTAGCTTTTTTTGAGAGTAACTTTAAAACTTATGCATTTTTGTGTTTAATGCAGAAGACCTAACGATGCAGGAATTGATGCAGGTTGATCAAATAAGCAGACATCAGTGTTGTGGGTTCGAGTATCACATAAGGCATGGATGTTTTCAGTTGTGTTTGTGGCCTGGGGGAATTTATCTGTGGCTCAGGATATCAATTGATGCTATTGCAGTGCTTCTGACCACGACGTCCGAGGGTTCGAGTCCCGACGATGGCAGAATTTTCAACGCTAACTTGATAGGTCGAAACCAGTCGCTGTCTGGAGGAGATTTCTTGCGACCGGCTGTTCTGGTCGGTAGTTTTCCGAGGTTTCTCCGATCAACGTCAGGTGAATGTGAGAGCAGTACCCTTACAAACGGGCCATGGTTCGTGCGCGAACTTTCCTTTCTATCCTCACTCCTTATTTGCATACACTCACATGCACTATACTATCACACTTGTTGGGAAACTAGTCGGGAGCTTAAAGCTTGTCCACGCAGGAGCGGTGCCACGCTAGCTGAATATACCAGGTTGAGGGAACGTCCGCTAGTTGACGTGCAGGTCGTTGCCGAATCTCGATTTTCGCCGGGGTAACCTCCACTCTGTCCTATATTGTTCAGTAAGGCGTGCTGGTAATAAAACTCACGAACTTAATTGAATTCGTTCCTGTGTACGAATTAAATACCAGTCCTTAGAAATGTGACCTCAGTTGGTAATTGTTTATTTATTAATTTACTAAGTGTTGATAATAACCGGCTTCAAATCTGATCTGATATTGTATTCTTTGTAATGAACGGTAAGTTAGTGTTACAAATATATTATTTTTGGTCTTGTAGTTTTCATATAAGAAATGATATATGTTCCTAAAATAAACTGTACATTCTTGTAGCATTAGTGAGATTTGTCAGAAACACCCATCCATGTAATACATTTATGAAAATTCCACGCCTCAAATATATTTATGTAATTTCCAGCTATATTTTTAAAGAAAATCAGCTGACGTCGACAAGGCTCATTTCGTAAAGTAACGATTCAAGTCCCCTTCCGAATAAAGTTCGTTTTGTAGCATTCTGCCAACTTCAAATGGCAACTGTCTTCGCCAAATTTTTTCCAACGCAACGTGGATGTGCCTACGCGCTGTGTTTGAAATACTTGACCGTAAGCGTGAATTCTACCGAATTCTGATCCAATTTGAGCGTATTCTTTACAAATAATTTGTCGTGTGGGATTAATAAACATCCCCAGACACTTTCTAATGAGTTAATAAGTATACAATCAAATATATTGAGTCAACTCTTCTGCATTTCTCAATAACATTTCTACGAAAAACTGACCTCTACTGGTAAAATGATTTAGATATGTTTCCATGGCTTCCCAGAATCAATCTACGAAATAATAAATGGAACCATTCAGAAATTCATTGGGAAAAAGTCAGCCACTAATACTAAATACTTAGTATTGGGGACTGACTGAGTAATGTTTAAGGTATTTCACGATTAAACATGTAAAATCTTACAAATAAGCCAACACGATTTTTAAATATGGAAATTTAACCGCAAGTACACCACTATGGATTTTTTTAAATCCAAAATTTCTTTAAATGGAAAATCGTAACTACTAAAAATTAGTTTCTAAATAGTTTTATATTATAACTACTCAAACAACTGTAGGCAGAGAATTACAAGAAATTTTCATTTTTCGAATTCTTTAACATCCCAAACAATTCTTTCTTAAAATATAGTGGAATGATCTTTAATATGTCAAAGAAAGTGAAAAAATACACACACTTGCCATATCACAACTCAATCACAATGTGTTATTGATAATGCATTCACTGTTACCCGAGGTGTTTGAGATCCAAACCGGCCGAATAAAAAACCCACAGGTAATTGAGAGTTTATTTTAAAAACCATAATAAAAATTGTGGAACTAAACGGTAAATTTAAAAAAAATGCCGCAGTCACTGTGAGATAACTAAAAGACAGAATGACAAAGTTATACCACCCACACAGTGTTTGGCAAGCGAAATAAATTATCCGACACAGGAGAAAAGCTTTATCGTGAAAGGTTGACAGATGAAATTCATATTGATTGTTTAATGAATATTATCCATTATTCTCGAAACTTTGATGCACATCATTCGTAATTAAAAAGTAATGTTTAAACTTCTATGACACAAAGCTTAAAACTGAAATCAAGAAAAACATTTCTGATTTTGTAAATAAATTATTTCGTTGTCCTAAGTTAGCAAGAACAGTACGTAACTTTCATCATCGTTTAACTTAAAGAAGGTACAATCCTAAAACCCGAGGTGGCTAAAAGCGTGTAGCGACTCAGCATTGCAGCCCGATGGTCGCGGGATCGAGTTCCACCTTTGGCAAGGTTATTTGTCGCTTGTCTCTCATGAATGTGTTGTCGCGGAGGGCCTCGCGTTCTGCTAACCACAGATCACAGGAAGACACAGTGCGTTGGTGTCTAGTGTGTGGTCAAATACGCGGTCTAATAAGGGTAAACGGCAGTCGGCTAGATAAAAACTCTCGGAAAAAATCCTAAAATCTGTGAAAGTATTACTCAGCGTACACGGCAGCTCGCTGTAACTTCAACAATTAATGAAAACACGCCTGCGTCCCAGTTCTCAATTGAATGTTATGTTTGTGCTTTCCCATCACTGCCTCGGTTGTCTGGCATTCGAATAATCGTGGCTATTCCGTATTCGCAACCGGTCTCACGGGCGGCCGTGGGGGTTCTGGCGTGGAGCTGACCGCGGGCGACCTCAGCTTGCGGCGCGCACGAAGCCAACGCGAGGGCGCGCTGCTGTCGAAATTTAATGAGGGAAGACGCCTGACGTATGGCCCGGCCGCAACACACATCGCCGCCGCCGGCAGCGCCGCGGGACAATTCAGCCCCGGGTGCCAGGAGTGCAGCTAGCAGGCGCTAAGGTCGTGCGAAACGGGAAAATTCGTCAGGAAACGCTCCCGCCGATGGGAGAGGCTAACTCGTTTATGAACTTCCTGTTCTGGCGAGTGGTCACGGTGATGGTTTGTCGTTGCTTTCCACTGAATTGATGTGAGACTTGAGTGATCGGCAGTGTGAAGTGATGGTAGAGATGATCGGAAGGAGAAATGTTTGTGGTGAATACTAACGAGCCGTATCAGAGGCTTCTATTAAAAATTGTATTTATGTTCGTAGCAACCTAGATCACCGGGAAACAACTGGAGGGAACAACTCTTCCAGCATCTGTTTTGATTGTGGTGAGTACGCATATTACGTTTTCGTTTCTTACAAGCAACACTTCGTGTTACCAACATAACTTATCTTGCTAGCGCTCTTCACTCAGCCGGAGAGTCTTTATTGGCGCACTGTATTACATTCTTGTGTTCGTAACATTAAATAAACGAAACTCAGGTTTTCCCCTGACCTGCTTCAATGAGGCTGCACCCTCCACCCCGCGTGGCTTTCTACCTACTCCTTATCATCAGTAACTAGGGTGTTGGGAGGCGGCTTCCATCGTCTTGTTCCCTCACTCTCTAGTTCGCCAGGCCGGGACCCTGCCTATCGCAAACCCGTTGAGGTAGCCAGGACCCTTCCCGATTATCGCCTAGAAGCCACTATGATGCTTGGTCCCTTAGTGGAAAAATGGTTAATGATAGGGTAGAGTAGGGAGTGACTGATGGAGCATTCTGGTGAAAGGGATATTGACAAGGGAAACGGGAGTTCCCCGAGATATCCACTTCGTGTTCAGTAGTTATGAACTTTCATTAACTACTATATTTGCCTCCCGATAAGTAAACAAGTAAAAAACCCAATAAATAAAAAAGATTTTTTCAGAAACTAATATGATCGATAAGAGAACCTGTCAGAAATTCGATTCAACCAAGTATTTCAACCTAAGAATTTCCAGATATATTGTGGTTACATGCATTATCAAGAAATGAATTAATGTATGTGTTGGGGTCGTGTGCGTTGATGCGCGTTTTCTCTCAATTGCCCCATTGCCTCTGCCTCCTCAGCACATCCTGTGTACATCTTTGCGTTTATCCTTTTTCCACATCTACCGTTGTCCATTTACGTTTACTCGGCCAACCTTGGAATTACTTCTGCCTGACCTACGGATTAGAGCTGAGAGGTCTCGTGACCAGTGTTTTCTGTATACGCTCGGGATCTGTTTGAGAAAACACATTTTAAGACCCCTCTTCTCATTCTTCGTCCTTGTTCTCCTCTTATCTTCTTCATTCTTTTTCATCCCATTTCTTTCAATACCCGAATCTTTCTAATTATACTCTCCTTTGACATCGTTTTGTTCTTTCTATTCATATTCATTCCTTCTTACTTTTGTCTACTCGCTTTATTTTTTTTAAATCTCATTTTTCTCGCATTCGCTGAATTTGTCTCATTCTAATCTTCTTCTTCTCATTCTAAGTGTCTTAGGCTTTTATCTTATATTTCCATATCAACTGCCTTCCCTTTACTCACTCACAGTTTTTCTCGCCATCATCTCTCTTTCTCCCTCTCTCTCTCCCCCCTCTCTCTCTCTCTCTCTCTCTCTCTCTCTTTCACTTCCTCCTTTCCTCCTTCCCTTCCCTTGCACTCCTTTTTGCTGTCTCTCTTCTTCTCTCGCTTCTTATCCTCTCATTTTGAACACATCTCTTGCTTTGCAACCGATTTTAAGTGTAGGCGCCCCAAACCCCGTGGCCGCTGTCTCCGCAGTAATGGAGGAAGCCAGCCGTTCGTCTCGGTTGAAACCCCTTTGTTTGGTCCGCGCATCCTGCGCCCATCCGACCAGCCTCGCTGCTGTGCTTTGCGATTTTCTGCTCGTTCCCCGTATCTGGGAGATTGTCTCCAAGTACTTCCGTAGAACTTGCCCTGTCTTTCCTTAAATGTCGCGATAAACTTAAGGAATCGTACGATTTAGCACATTCATCCTTTAAAAAAAAAGTATACTGAGGAGCGAAGGACATACTATGATGAAGACAATAATACTTTTATCTAAATATAATATGCTTTGATGGATTTTTTCCGTTTTAGAATTGCTAAAATCTGATGGACTAATACAAAATATATGTCTTTTGGTATTGCAACTGGTTACTGAAAAAACGTTTACGAGGTTGCTTACTTAAATATAATAATTCATATAAATTATTTTTAAAATATTATTACATAAATTATTACAAAACTAATTTAAAAAAAATATTATTAAAACGAAATACATGTCACTTTTTAGAGCAAAAGGCAACACGACTGCTGAGGAGTGATATACCCCAAGGAAACATTCCAAAAGTAATATTTTTCCAAATTTGGCACGTAATGGCGGGGTATTTTGTACTCGATCAATGGAGCGTCCGTTTTTTTCTCGTCTATCTACGAAACTATTCGTCTCATCGGAATCTGGTTTGCACCTTTTAATTTCTCGTAACGTGTTCTACCTACACACAGAATTTTCCACTGCACTGAAGAGTTTGCGCCTGAAGACTGTTCCGGAGGAGGACTTGCTCAAAGAGAACGAGCAAGTGGAAGCGGATGGAGGAGAAATTCGGGGCCGGGTGCGTCCGCGGGCGCTGGTGAGCTCGTTGTGTTCGCCGAGCGCTGCTCGTCTGCTGCGTCGACTGCGGACACTCAAACACTCACTAGCGGCAAATGCAGCTTAAAAATGTTCGGTCAAATCGCTGGTGTTCATTCAGTAGAAAGTCTTAGAAATCGTGCTTCCAAAATGGTATCAAATGACACGATAATTGTGATTGTTTAAATATGTAAAAAATATATAAAATAAGCGTCCTGTTGATTGCGCTGCATCCAACAATATTTTATTCTTAACTTTTGTAATGAAAAATATGATAGTTGAAATATTATATTAATTATTAATGTTAAGTCAATAGCAACAAATATGTATCGACATATATCGACATATATTTCAAAATAAACGATGAAGCTATGTATAAAAAATACAAAAATAAAAACTTAAAATATGTTGCTTTCTTATTTTACAATTTATTCTTTTACAAGTACAAATGAATTGTTTATTTTAGAAATTTAATGTTTTTTTTTTCATATTTTGACTCTTTAGTGCACTCACATTTTCTGATTGTTAATGAATCATTTGAGATAGATATACCATACATCTTCGATTTCTGGAGTGTTAGTATCCGAACTTCTAAAAATTTTACACAATGGGAAGTACGGCCTAATTAGATATTTTATTCGAACTGAAAAGTCAAAGAAAAAATTTGGAGTGTTTTTTTGAGAAAAAAGTGTTCAAAATATTAAAAATTGCCTATATTTGCGAAAATTTTCAGATATTTTCAGCAAAAGATATTTATGTTTTCAAAAAATTCTATATGATCCTATGTCAAGATGCCGTAATTAAGCAGATTTAATTCAGCAAAAAACTCTATAATTAATATCGTGGTTGTAGGAAGACCCCTAAAAATTGCACATTTTCGATTTTCGAAAATTTCAACAAGCAAGAGACCTACACCATTCTCTTTACTTTCCTTTACGTTAACCGAGACCAAAGTTTCATCACAAAATTCAGAACCATTTTTGAGAGAGATTTTTGAAAATGTTTTTGAGATGTCATGTACTCTTTAAAGTCAAAATATACGTTTGAAACTCCCAAAGCTCGATCGATCGAGAAGTATCAATTTTGGAGAAAATTGGCTGAATGGTTTCGGCGCAAGCGTTGACCACAGACGGACAGACGGAGAAACAAACGTTTTGCCGTCAATCGATTTTTCGGTATCAAAGACCCACAAAATTGGATTCTAGCTGCACCACTTGTGAATGGAAGTAATTTTCTACATGTAGGTACAGGATTGATCCACACTTCCTGAAGGCCCGACAATTTATTCACTCGAAAATTCGCCGTTTTTGGGCGAACGATTGGAAAACTATCTCTTCTTAATTCGTAAATACGAAGAAGTAACAGTGCAACTCTTTCGACTTTGACAGAAACACGCAAAGAGTTGATTGTGTTATTCCATCTATTCCCGCACTGCACGCACTCGTACTTGTATTCCATCTACTCGTACTGAAGGAAATCTCATTCTCAGTGCCTCACTTTCTACGACACAGGGGACGTCATACGACAGCAAAAATCCAAGAAACATCTCGCCCGCCATTAAATATTTGCTCTTTACGATTGGAGTTATATAACAGCAATGTTTCTGATATTCTTGGTATGTAAAGAACTGTATGTACTCTGTGTAAATAATTTTACGTATGTTATTGCAATACTCGTAAAGACTCATTTTATTAAAATATTTAATTCATTTAAGTGTTATATGACAATATTTTTATTCGTTTTTATTCTGCGCTGCATTTACTTCCTTTTGTAAATAAGATGTTTTGTTTGCTTTTGCTCTGAAGTACTTTTTTGCGGCGGCAGGAAAGTTGAAAACGAATTACACACATTCTGAAGATACTACGCAGCATTAACAATCAAACAGCAATAACAAACAAGATTATACAGTTTTCTGCATGAAATTATACCATTAAAAAATATTACCTTCGTATCAAAATATTCTTCCTTCCAACGACATTTTGTAAAATGAATAATAAAATAATACAGTAAATTCTCTATAATTCTTGTCTTGATTGTTCGAGTTTCCCATAAATTCGGGTTAAATCCGACTTAACAATAAAAATTAAAGCAAATAAAAAAATTAATTCCCGAAAAAAAAATGACTAAGTCATATAGTTGATGTACATGATAGTTGGTATGATTAATTAGTATAGGAGGATGACAATTAGGAGGAGGACCTAATTGATTTCACACTCTGTGTGAGTCACTACGAGGGTCTTTTCATTAATTCGAGCTAGACTCAGTCCCGTCCACCTTGAAGTACCGAGGCTCTACTGTTTACCTCTTGTAAGGTTTTTATGAAGAGGCTTGTTTATTGAATAAAAAGAGTTTCAACAATGCAAAACAATTAGATGAGTAACTGGACATAATAGAAATTAAATAAATGAATGCGAAAGAGCAAAGTTTCTTGATTTCATTACAATTGCACCCCAAAACCATACCAACCTACACCCAACATAGACCAAAAAAGATACATAATAAGCCATACGTAAATTCAGCAAAACCATACACCAAAATAAATCATACCAACATGGACCAAAAAACGTATTAGAAGTGATATACAAATATTTATTCTGTCCTACTCTGACGTAATGATTTAATTGAATCATTATAATATGTAATTTACGTTCTGATTGGTATTCTCCACAAGCCAATTTAGACGCAATTTTTCTCCTGTTTTTATGTTCTCTTAAAATGCTTCGAGGCTGATTATCTTTTATTTGCTCTCCGCCCAGAAGAGCATTTGCCTTAGACCCCGAGTAAGTTCATTAGGCACTAATGTGGAAGCGACCTACGTAATGCTTTTCCACGGCGAGGGCCACGCCTCGGCCCAGGGTTGTAGCGAGTGTCCACCCGAGGAAGTCTTTGTGAAAGCACGCAGCTCCACTTAAATTAAGCGCCTTTTTTTTCTTTGTAGATTACCGGCGGCTTTGTTTACCAAAAGAGATGGTGAGAGAGGAACAGGGTCTCGACGTAATTGTGCCAGTTATGAAGGTAAGTATGTATTAAAAACAATTTGCGAAAGATACTTCTTCAATATTGTCTCGCTCTGTAGGCGAGTTTAAGAGAAAACTTAGATCGTATTGTATGTTTTTTCAAATGCGGGACATGGAAATTCCGCGAAATTATCTCTTCAAATTTCTTCAAACTCTTAGTAAGTATTATTTAAAGCATGAAAATCAAGATTATGTTCTTGCGAATGACGTTTCTGGCCGCGTCGGCGGCTAACGTTATTAGTCCCGTAAGGTTAGTGCAGAAGGTGACGTGATCTCTGTCGGAGTACCGCTTTGGTCAGAACACGCTCTAAGTTCCCTACTACGTTTCACATGTGAGGTAGTATAGTGCATGGAAGTGTAAATATGAGGCGAAGACAGGGCGACAAAGGTATAGGAAAGATCGCGTGCGGTCCGTGTCCCATTTGTGAGGGTACTACTCCGGCATTGGTCTGGTATTGATGGGAAAAAACACGGAAGTTTATCGATCAGAGTAGACGGCTGCAAGAATTCTCCTGCGTACATCGTCCCAGCTATATAGCCAGTGTCGAAAATCCTGCCACCGTCGGGTCTCGAACTCTAGGGACCTAGAGACTCTGCAGTGGCATCAATTGGGGTCTAGGCTACCTAAGCCTAGTAAAATCAAATCGCGATTATTTTAGTTACGGAATTCTACTTGAGAAGGTTGATGAAGGAAATTTTATTGTTTAGAATAAAATTACGTACATAACAATATGGAAGTGCTATTGTTTTTGATATTTTTCTTCATTCATACTTTATTGCAATTTGTAATGGGACCTGGAGATGATCGAGTCAGAGGCTCTGCAGTGGCATCAGTTGGTGCCTGGGCTACCTAAGCCTAGTAAAATCAAATCGCGATTATTTTAGTTGCGGAATTCTACTTGAGAAGGTTGATGAAGGGAATTTTATTGTTTAGAATAAAATTACGTACATAACAATATGGAAGTGCTAGTGTTTTTGATATTTTTCTTCATTCATACTTTATTGCCATTTTTAATGGTTTGCCGTGTTTTTCAATACATTTTTTCTGCATAAATATAGATTTTTTTAAACAAAAAAAAGGTTTGATCTAACTACACAAAATAATTTATGAACGAGAAGTTCCAGTATGTTTGAAAGTTATGAGATGTATGTGCTCTTGAACATTTTGACAGCGTATTGTGGTACCAGTAACATTCGCGAGTGTTTAATTGCATGAAAGTACAGGTCAGTAATGAAACCTTTTTTAACGAAAAAATGTTCTGTTAATGAAAAAACTAGATAGTGCTAAGATTTTGGTTTACTCTTCTGCCATTCCATAACTGCCTCTCCACCCACTATGCTTACCTTCACAAACTTATCCCATCTTTCCTGGACTTTCGTGGACACCGATTCAAGAGCATGGTATGTGAGAGAAGGGTAAAGAGCAATGATAAAACTGATTGCTGGGGACGTCGGTGGTAAGACGACGTTAAGCACAATGATGATATTGTTCCTGGAGATGTACGTGTTATATGCACATTCTTCACATCCGAACTTCATTGAAAATTGATGACGAATTGTATGCGGATATTTAAACATTCCGGAAGTTCATGAAATTCTAACGCGGTCGATCCCGTCTAAAGCTTTTCACGACTTTATTTTTCTGTCAGTTTGTAATTTATTGAGGGCGGTTTCTTTTTCAGTTGAGTTTCTGATATATTGGCTTTTAAATTTGCAAATATCGAGGGACATTAAGTTTATCCTATTGGCTCACGACCAACGAGATAAAATTGCTGTGTGTTTTGTAGTTTGCACCATTCAGGTCCCAGTATAAATTTTCATTTGTGTATTCCATTAAGAGCCTCAACAGCCTTTCAATGACATTTACCCATTACATAAGGCGCTACTCACATAAGCGAGTATGGAACCTAGAGAATTGCCATAGAATTTAATTTTCCCAGTCATTTAATCAGCAGTGTGTTATATGCCGCAATTACGATATGGCCACATTGGATTTTCGCCCTTCAGAAATTCATGCACGTAAGGTGGATCGAACCCACGTTTTGGGGATTAAGACGCCCATAAAATAATCACTCACGCACTAAAAAGGGCGTGGAATTAAAAAGTACTTCGCTTAAAAGTGCCCTACAGTTGATAAACTGGTATGTGAGTAATGGGTGTTCTTTCCTACTTATTCCATGAGGAGGAAGGAGAGAAAAACAGTTGTACAGTTGGATCCGGCAAACCTTGTTAGTGGGCTTCTGCAAATGGCCCTAAGCCCAGATAATGTCGTCCTGCCGCAAATGAGCAATCGCATTACGGGGAGGCGTCCGGGCTTGCAACACAGAAGGACCTCAGGGCTTCCAGCAATTGGAAGGGAAAAGCGAGCTGAATACTCTGGTTCAAAATATTTCTTTTAATTTTGCGTGCAGTTGTTTATATATTACTCTTTGTTAGGCTTGGTGTTATTCGGAGATTAAAACATAGATGCTTCATTAGAAAATATTGAATGATTTGATGGTTTCTTGCATTTCATATATTAATTGATTGTATGTGGGAAAAAGTTATTTTGACGATATGCACCATAACTGCAGTATTAATTTACCATAGTTAGTAATTCATAAGATTAATGGATGAATATTTAAATAAGTTATTAGAAACTCAATTTAAGGTACTATTTTGTTTGTACAAACAAGTCTTTTTTGCAGTAATTGGGTTAACATATTACTTACAATTTTACATATCCTCTTTGCTGCTTATAGAAGATGCGTATAACTGTTAAATTAATTCAATTAATGTTATGACTGAATTTGAAATGAACATAACTACGTAGATGATTGTTCTTGTTATTTGTACCTTTTCTTTCATTACTAATGCAAATAAAATAATGTACTTCAAAACGTTACAAAATAGAAAAAAGTTCACGTCTCCTAAGCAGAGATTTTGAACATGAATATTCACAGACTCAAAACTGTGACCATTCATGTATACACCGAAGAGCCAAAAAAACTGGTACACCGGCCTAATATCGTGGAGGGCCCCCGCAAGCACGCAGATGTGCCTCAACACGACGTGCTCGATTAATGTCTGAAGTAGTGCTGGAGGTAATTGACTCAAAGAACCTTGTAGGGCTGTCCATAAACTCGTAAGGGTACGCATCCCAGATGTGCTCAGTAATGTTCATATCTGAGATTTTGGTGGCCAGTGCAAGTGTTTAAATTCAGAAGAGGGTTCCTGGAGACTGTCTAGCAATTCTGGACGTGTGGCTTGCCGCATTGTCGTGCTGGGATGCACAATGGACATGAATGTGTGCAGGTGATCAGACATGATGCTTACGTGTCGCATGTCAGAGTTGTATCTAGATCTATCAGGGATCCCATATCATTCCAACTGCACACGCCCCATACCATCACAGGGCATCCGTCAGCTTGAATAGTCCCCTGTTGATAAGCAGGGTATATGGATTCATGAGGTTGTCGCCACACTCGTACACTTCCATCCGCAATGATAGTCCATCCGCAATCGAAACAATGTGAAACGAGACTCGTCAGACCAGGCAACGTGTTTCCAGTCATCGGCAATCCAGTGTCGGTGTTGACGAGTCTAAACGAGGCTTAAAGCTTTGTGTCGTGCAGTCATCAAGTTAGACGTCTGGGTCTTCGGCTCCAAAACCCCAGATCGGTATTGTCTCGTTGAATGGTTCACACGCTGACACTTTTTGATGGCCCAACATCGAAATCTGTTGCAATTTGCGGAAGGGTTGCACTACTGTCACGTGTAATGATTCTCCTCAGTCGTACCTATCTTGCACGATCTTTTTGCGGCCGCAGTGCTGCCGAAGGTTTGATGTTTCACTGGTTTCTTAATATTTACGGTACATTTGTGAAATGGTCGTACGGGAAAATCCAAATTTCATCGCAACCTTGGAGATGCTATGCCCATCTCTCTTGCGCCAGCTATAACACCACGTTCAAACTCGCTTAAAAGGTGAACCTTTGTAGCAGCAGTAACCAATCTAACAACTGTTCAGACTCTGGTTGTCTTATAGTCTTTGCCGACCGGTGAGCCGTATTCTGATTGGTTCCAGATCTCTTTATTTCAGTACGTACAAGTTTTGGGTATCTTCAGTGTATTATTCTAATTCAAACAACACACTTCAGTAAAACAATCCTAGTATCCTTTAATTATGGTATCATATTTATTATTTAATATGAATTAATTCGTTACATTTAATCATGAATCCTTAATCATGAATACAACTAACAATATGATCTACAATATTCCTCAAACTTATACTCAGCTATTACGAAAATCAGCGAACAGTCTTCGTTATGAGTACTCTGCCTGTCTTGCTCCTATAACATTAAGCTCAAATTCCAGTGGTTCTCTTGATCACGTGTACAGGGAACCTCATGAGCACCTGCAGGAAATAGGTTTTAGCAATGCAATTTTGTATATACTGATGACACCCGTTGTTATCCGTTTGCTAGAGTAAGGAATGTATTTACAATGTATTACGAATGCACAATACCGACAAACGTTTTTATTAGACACATCTTCCCCGGATAATAATATTAACTATTACATAATTATTAACTATACACTACTACATCAATATGAATTATCGTTTGTAATATTTTATCTCTTGAAAATCTCTTTTTAATCTCTTATACTGAATGGAACTTTACAAATGAGGTGTGTTGTTATAAAGATCATCTCAAGGTATTTTGACGAATATATTATAATAAAGACTTCTGATTCTACGTAATGAGATTTTCAAAGTTAATCTCACGCATTCGTTCTCACGCAATCTATACGACATCTTTCTGTATCTTCTATTACATTTTGGGTGTTTAACTCTCTAGGATACACCCATTCCGTGGCATGGATAGTCACGGGAGTGAGAATATTGAATTAATTCAGAATTAAGTTGACTACTTGATATTATGAATAGTTTGTTTGCGGTGAATAATCCTCTCTTTTTTCAATATACGCTAACAAATATTGAGGTTTTTAATCATGTATAATGCATGGCGCAAGGAATGTAAAACACAGAACTAATTGTAATTTCTTGTTTTATGCCACAGAAAAATTCAAAACTGAAAATCAGTTGTATTAATACCAAACAAACTTTAATATAACATGTAACTATGTACCAAATGACGATCTAACAAGTTCTGATACCTCGCATTTTTCTTTCACTGTGTAGACAATGCAAACAATTTGAGAAGCTTCAGTTCTGTTTCACTTTACGTTTTCATTGCGTATCTGGAAATTTCTTAAAAGAGTTACATATACAAGTGCGGCCCCCACAGCGCTGTGAGCGGAATTTTTCAAATATGTCCCGCATGTCGCCGTGAAAGCGAGTTTTTCATGCTCACTGCGAAAGCATTATTAAAAGACTAAATGTTACTCACTAACGTTCCTCCATGTACCGTGATCAACCAAGAATTCTGAAAACTCGTGTAACGAATTGTTGCTATTTAAGTCGGCTTCTCTCGTTGCTTCCGGCCGTATTTCGTTGAAGGAGGGTGGAGTTGGTCTCTTCACGTGCGTTGTTAGCGAGTTTTCGCCTTCGTTACTTTTTAGCCCGAAAGCAAAATGGCGTCTCCTCGTGATATTTTTCAGTTGTTGCAGCTGGTGGCTGATGAGATGTTATTATCCACATGGTGGTGTTTCGAATATCGTTCCCGTGAATAAACACTGGCGAAACTATTCGTTTATAAGTTTCAGAGTTACACAAAATAAAATATTTGTAAGGAACCGTCAAATTACATTCGCTTCTAAACTTCCATTGTCCAATTATATAATGTTTTTTCAAACGTTTCCGCGTAGAATTGTTTGCGCTCTCAATAAAAAATGTAATGATAACTTAGTATTTTATTATGAATTGAAGATGAAGTAATTTCATTAAAACTTACGCGAATTTTCTGTTTTAATTCAATTTTTATTTGAACAATAGAATTTAAGAATAAATATGAAGTCAGTTTGTCTACGTGAACCTCCGCATATTACCCATATAAACCCAAACTTATTTCCTCACATATTCATCACAAATTCCCATGTGTTCCCCCAAATGTTCTCAGATAATCTTCTGAAAATTCACCAAATGTTTCCTCAAATAACCCCTACCAAGTTCTCCCGACGAAAGGTTCTCCCAAACGTTGTGCCAATTGTTCTCCCAAATGTTGTCCCAACTGTTCCCCCAAACAACACTCCCAATGTTCTCACATATGTTCTTCCAAATCTTTCTCACAAGTTCATAGCATGTTCCATCTTTTGTTAGCCTCTAAATAAAACTGGAAACACAAAAATTTAATTTAAGAGTTTTAATTACGAACTACGTTTGTAAAAGTAACGGCGGCGTTAAATGCAGTGTCCCTGATGCCGTATAAGCAATAAGTTTGAATAACCTAGATTACCAGGAAGAGCGAAAACCCCCCAAAAATGAAATAGAAGAACCTCAAAGATGTTCGCTAAGAACTGGGAAAAAAATAAACCATTGTTTAGTGAAAATACTTTCACATTGGAACCCCACTTTCAGCGTAGGTTCCTGTCTGGTAATACTTATTACGGAGTGACGGAGTCATAAGGAATACAATAGAAGTCCAAAAGGGTCTAACTTTATATATTACTATGGCTTGTGTCCATCATAGGAGAAAGCGAATTATGGAGACGCTCTAGCTTGTACAGACAAAAACTTGTCTAGGACGCATCATTTCCGATTTATGCAGAGTGATAAAGTGTGTTGCGGAGTAAACTTTAGGGATTCCATGCGTGCCTGATAATCCAAATATGTCATAATATGGGAATTTCTCTGTTTTTTGCCTTAATGCCATTGACCTGCTCTTGAGTGATAATTCCATTATAAACTGTAATACACTTACAAGGTTTTGTGCCCATGATTACTTATAAAAAAGGGATAATCTGCCATGTATCCTTAGTGTGCTATACCACATAGCAATGGTTTTTATTCTTATATTATCGTTACATCTTTCGGAACTATCTCTTAAACCCCCACTATTCGATGCTTGTTAGAAGATAGTTCTACAATCACCAATGACCAATTTTATTAAAAGTCGTACATCTACCAAACTGTACCGTGAATACCTACTTTCTTAAATAAATTAATTGACTCTTGGGTAAAGAGAAAGTTGTAGAGCATAAATAAAACTCGGGCTAAGTGCCAAAATGTGCAAAATTTGCATTTTGTGCTGAAAAGCGTGGTGTCAATCGCAATGCGATGTACAATGGGCTATCTGAATTCCTCATTCTCAAGGGTTCAAACTGTCGCCACCAGACTGCGCATCACTCATGTCCTGCGTGCCTTAGAATCAGTTTTTCTTAATTATTTCGGAATTCCATTTTTTGCCCTTAGCACGGTTTTCACTTACTATCTACCGTTGCTTAATGCTGCAACAGAAAACAGCAACTTTTCGGTAGAAAAACTCTTATTACATGGCCCTAGTATCGAAAAAGTGAATCAATTCTATTGCCAAATTAAGAAAAAAATCCTTTACCAGATGGTGTTGCCAGAAGCCACGTTCAGAGGGTCGAATAACGGAAAAACGTGTGTCAGTCCGTCTTTCAGTCTGTCTGTCTGCCCGCCTGTCTACGATCAACGCTAGCGGCTAAACTGCTCAGCCGATTTTTTCCAAAATTGATATTCCTCATTCGATTTGATTGACAACGCGGCCACTTGAATTTGAAACCGGTATTTTCATTTTGGGAGCACATTACATGAAGCCCTAGGAACGTTTTCAAAATGTTAAAAAAACTACTGCTTCGTTTTTTTTTTCATTAAATTTTGTTGTTACATAGTGTGAAGGACGTTTAAGAGAACGGCGCAGGTTTCATGTTCGTTCCAAACTCTGATTTTTCGAAAATTGCAAAAATTCATAATTTTTTTGGTGTCTTCCTAAAGTCAAATGGACATTTTCCCCTTAATCAAATCTGATTGTTAAAAATAGATTTTGAAATAAGGTCGTGTACAATTTTTTGAAAATTTGAATACTTTTTGTGTATTTTTTTGTGAAAATATATGTGAGAATGTACGTGCTATTTTTGCACCACTAGTTTTAGTTTTCCCCCTCCAGTTGCCCTAAAGAGGTGGGAGTTTTCATCTTTAATCATAAAATTGAAATCATTTATTCCGTTTTACCATAAAATTTAATAAACTATTAGAATTTGTAGCTGTTATTTTGGTTTTGTTTTTTAAATTTATTAATACTGTTAAAACATTATGTTACTGTTTCCAGAAAAGAGATTATCTTAAAATTGGATTTCGATACTTTATCAATAAAATGTATCATAGATAATAATAATAATTCAAATGATAAAACACATCTTTCATCTCAAAACAAAAATGTTACCTTCGTTTCAACCGGCAGTACATTCGTTGGAGTGGTATTCCTATGTCATTGATATTAATAAAGCTACATTCTGATTGTTCTGCTGAAGTTTCCCAAATAGTTGTCGGAATATATTAAAAATCTCCCTGGTAGATCCCCTGGGATCATCGCGACGCGCTGCGGCGACTACGATAACTATTAGCTCTTGTAGTTCACCTTCATGCTACCACACTGCCAAGCGCTGGAGATCGTTCACTCGAGTTCTCAATACCGCTTGTAGATAGCGCGCGAATCGCCATACTGTGCGCCGCGTTTTTTAAAGTAGTCAAAGCTACAAACATGGAGCAAATGGAATATATTTTATGTTCAGATGCGCGTGTTGACATGCATGAGCGCGTGCACGTGTGTGTGTGCGTGTGTATGTGTATGTGTGTGTGTGTGGAGGGTAACAGGTATGTGGCCAATGTATACGCATATCTCCAGATCACTAGGGTGTCCATGATGAAGTATTGCCCAGATATTATTATTATTATTATTATTATTATTATTATTATTATTATTATTATTATTATTATTATTATTATTCAGCACAGTGAGATATTGTTCATGCTTTCTATGATTGTCCAATATTTCATAATATTTGTCGAGCGTTTTGCATGTCCCAAATATATATTTTTACGCTGTGTTACAAAACTGACATACCAATTTAAAATGCATATGCATACCTCCAGACCACTTCATTGAATGTAACCTACCAATATATAAAATTGTGAGCACACGGTTAATTATATTTATTTTTCTAACAAATATTCGTTTAGCAATAAAACACATTTATAAATAATGTTTTAATGGACTTCGATTTTTACCCGTATGTCTCCAAATTGATTAATGAAGTGAGTATGGACGGCATCTTTATTGAAGGTTTAGAAGGAGTTCATGGTCACATTTTTATTCTATTTAATAACATATTCTTATATAATTATTTCAGTTTACTTTATTCAGCGACGCTGATCTTTAAAAGTCATTATATTTATTTTGTAAGAATTTCACTTTACACTTTTCGTTATCGAATTCACAATATTTTGTGCCACGATAAAAATGTCCATACTTAAGGGAGAAGGACATTGATGCCCTATCCAGAGAAATAAATTATATTTTGGAGGATTAATATTCGTTATCTCTCAAGGAACGATCTTCAAGCTCGAACAACCAGCCAAATCATTCGATACTTCAATTTCCTCCCTAACAACACAACTTTACTTCTCATATTTCAATCCATGGATTAATTAAACAACATTACATATATATGCTATTCAACAACACATCTCAAGAAATAAAATTTTAATCTTAATCTAAATTTCTAAATTATTGTACGGTTCAAAGAATCTTAGGGGGCATGCCCCCTAACAATTTTCAAGCTCGAACAACCAGCCAAATCATTCTATATTCAATTACCTCCCTATTCTTACAAAATAAATATAATGACTTCTAAAGATCAGCGTAGCTGAATAAAGTAAACTGAAAAACATTTTCAACAATTTTTTCTGAACATATTTCTTGCAGAGGCGTTTCCTTTCAAATTTCCAGTACCCTCAGGCAGAGAACATCTGCAATGACATCAATCTCATTCACAGAATGCTATTTACTTTTGTAAGTTATGACGTTTTGTTTTTTGAATAAGTAAATGATAATAAGCTCTTAATAAATGTATTAAATTTGATATTAATATTTGCGTTGACATTTATGTGCTTGTAATCCCTATTTGATGATGGTATACACCATTCCTCTTTCTCTTCAATCTTGTAACACTGCTTGGTGTCATGCAGTTGCTATGTCCGTGCTTTTACAATTACCCCTCTTGTCATCCGTGTGCATTTCTTTCAGTTCCGAAATACGGGTATGAATGTGTGTGTGCGTGTGCGTGTGTGTGTGTGTGGAGAGAGGGAGTAATGTGAAGATCACAAGCGACTCGCGAAATGTATGTTCGTCGCTCATGTAGTCTTATATAAAATTTCCTTGCTTCTATAAAAATGATCAATTATAATTGGTCTCTACATCTTCCAAAGTATTTGGAAGAAAATGATGGAATGTTTTCTATGACAAGGAAGTGTCATAAATTGCTTTCGAGAACTAACAATAATATTAGTTCTCATTGATTATATTAACAATTTTCCATTACAGTACATCAATAATTTCTGGATCTGCATCATGTTCTTCTGACAATACGTTATCTTACCAGTTCGAAGCCGAGTTTCGTTAGTTTCACACTTTCTTGAAAACCTTACAAATTACACAAAGAGGACAGGACAATTCAACACTAGCACTCCAAATAAAAAGACGACATTTCCTTAATAATTATGTAAAAAATGCAAATTTATTTCATGGTTTTTAAGAGTACAATTACAAAATATAAACTAATAATAGATGTACAGTCACGAACAAATAAAATATCTATACATGCTCTACAGCTCGCGCGGCGGCCGGCAGCCGCTCGGCCCGGCGACGGGCGCGGGCGCGGGCGGCGGCGGGCGGCGGCGGGCGGCGCCCCTCGCGGCGCGCACCAAGGCGGGGGCGTCGGTGGGCGCCACCGAGGGGGCGGGAGGGGGGCGGGGCGCGGGCGCCCCTGCCGAGGCCGCGGGTGGCCGCGGAAGGCTGGCGCCGCGGACGCGAAGCAAGAACGCACGTGGAGGGCGGCACGAGACAAAATGGAGGGTGGTGGACGAGAAGCAAATGGCCTCCCGGGGGAAAATTGCGAATAGAATGCCCACTGGGTTTGTGTGTCTGTTCAAAAGTACAACTCCGTTCTCCGTCGATTGAAAATGAAATGAAAATACTCTTAGAATGGCAATCATTCTGGAATGAAACATTGAGCCTAAATTCAACAATTGTTTTATATTTTTGAAGACACAGCCCAATTACTGAAAAATAACCCCCGTGATTATTGTTTTTTTCCCACAGAATGATTATTCCGTTTCAAATCAAATTCCGTCCACCAAAAGCTTTCTTGCTTCGCTATAAGGAATAGGAGTTGGGAAAAGGAATGGAAAATTGCGGGAAGAAGGGTGAAAAAACCCTCGTTTACTCCACTTTACGTCTCGTTCGGTTAATTCTTCTACTTTCCACTATCTCTGCGTCTGCACGATGCTGTCGTCTTTGATGAAGGTTAGCAAGACTCAGATCTCTATGGCAACCTAAACCCAACATACCTAGTATTGCAACCGTTCCTCACTTTTGTTATGTGCAAGAGACAATGCCATGTGTTTTATAGTTTCTTTTACCTATTTATCGTGTCTTATTTCTTGTCTATGACCCGCCTAGAAATAAAGTACACGATAAATTTTAATTCGTGCATTGTAGCACACGTTTTTTTAAAGCGTTCTGTCATTTCCAACAGACCGTTTGCATTCTCGTGCAGACGCTAAGAGGTGCTTCACAAATATGCCAGTGACGTCTAAACCCAATACGTGAAAATCCCTCCTCTATCCAAACTCAAAAACTTAATCCCATATAAATAACTTACATCGGAGTTAAGATAGTGGGATATCCTTCACAACAGTGATTACAGAGATGGATTAGTGCTGTAGTTAGGTCCCCGGATTAGAAGTCTTGTCTCTTATTGGCAAATAAATACACAGTGTCCAACACATCACCCCTACCTCGAATATATGTGAGCCAGGCGACGCAGACCTCACGCCGACCGGGCATGCCAGATAATGGAGTGAGCGGAATGGTTGCGAAGTGCCGGCGTGGCTGCCCGGCAACCACTGCCGGCTTGACTGGTATTCTCACGCCCTGTCCTTTCACCCGCAAGCACTCTCAGACTATTTACATGGAAGTGTTAATTGGAGCATACAACAAAGTACAGGAATGCCTAACATACGGAATTCCCACGCTTCGATCCTCGGGACGTGGCACCTAGAAAAGATTCGCTTGCTCTCTTTCGTGTGAATTCCGAAGGGGGAGTATCGATTCTAAGCACTAGAGGTCTGAGGAAGCTCTCTAAAACGGTAGGCTATGGCCTGTAATGTGTTATTAATTATAATGATCACCTTCAAATCGTAACACACGTTGGAACTAGAAACGCAACGATCTTCGAGCGAATTCGAAGCTTCAAAGAGCAGCCTGTAGGATGCGCTTCAAGAAAGTCATCAGAGTAAGGAGTGTTTTGAAACCAACCAATGTTGGTTCATTCACTTCCTTGTAATACCGCGTTCGTAATAGCTAGGACCCAGCGAGTTAGGTTGGGGAAGAGTCAGTTATTTTCAACATCGGTACACGTACTGCTGCATGTTGGAGAAATAGAAACATTTAAAGAAAATATCCGCTCAATTTGCCTAATACTGACTATTATTCTACAGGACAGAGTTCTCCGCAGACCAGCAGAGCGTGTACTCAAATTGTAGTTGTCTTCTTTCTGCTACTTCGTTAGGCATTAACTACCGCGGGTATGTAAGAACAGTTACTTCTACCTCTGCTGTTTTCCCCGTGTTGCCGCAACCTAAAACATACTCGTCGCCCCGTGTCTTCTTGAGAAGGAAAATAACTTGAGTTAAATATGGCGAAGTGTTTAAACGAATGTAAAAATGTCATTGAATGATTCACATTCGCTTTTTTACAAAAAAATGTAAATAACTATTAGAATAACTATAACTATTATATTATTTCCGCCGTGACGTGCATATTGGGCTAATGCTTTTCATTATTTCTATACCAAATAATAGTAGATTTGTTGTTCTCCCAAGCCACATACGGTCATGCGATTCTTCAAATTCTCTTAATAATAATCAATAATGAAAATTAGATGTGTAAATTCGTACACGTAGACGGGATGGCTGGCACTAAGTCATCTGCAAATCACAACTGAGTATACATTGAATTCGTGACATGTTATAAGGGCTCAAAGTCTAATACGTTCTATGAATTACACCAAAGGGAAGACTCTAGTTATCAATACGCATTGTGCAGAATATGAAATTTTGAACATCGGCTCTTGAAGTATCGTACAAAGATAGGAATTACTAATAAATCGATTTTGTACTAAATGCTATTATGTCTACATTTAGTATCCTGCAGCAGAAAATCTATCAATACATTTTTCCCCTGTTTTCAAGGATTCATTATCAATTTCCAGTACTATTTACGAAGTAATATCATTCGTACAATTCAACTGACAGCCGATGTCTTCCGGTGCAATATCGATATTTTGTCATTACATCGTGAAGATCGATGAGTTTCAGACAAATTTACGAACATATCTTGAATAACCCTTAAAACACACCTTGATCATCGTATTAAAAGAAATAAAATGGGATTGGCACTTTTATCCAAGACGATGTAACCATCTCCAGAACTCCAAATTGTTGACTCTTCGTCAACTGATCTGATCTGATAGATGGTTTTCTTCACAATATATATCAGGTTTATTGGTATCCTAGGTCCATTGGAAAATATTTAAATTCGATTAATAAATTGCAATTTTTTGATAGTTGCATTTTGCAAATCAACTTGAAATTGTTTGTAAGGAAAGGCCTCACCACCCCTTAGTTCATCATACAAGTGACATTAAATGGCAAAAGTTGATCGATGAATGTTTGAAATATAAAAAAATATTACAAAAGATAATGTTTTGAAGAAGTCGTAGTAGTAGTAGTTCTAATTTATAACGGCCGTTTAATTACTACAATTAATCAATTATAGACTGTAATTTTTGTAGACTAAATTTCAGTCGTCTTTATGATAGCCGACTTTAATTTAGTCGACTTAATTTTGGCCAACCGAAATTCAGTCGCCTTAATGAAGTTGAACGCAAGAGCGGCTACTTTCCGAAATGTCCCAAGTCAACCGTCGTTACAACATCGCCATCAACGAGTGCCAATCCCACTGCCCCGCCATCGCGGGGCGTTGGGGAGACGGGCGTCGGCGCGCGGGGCGGCCACAGCAGCGGCGGCGGCGGCGGCGGGGCGGCTAGTGCAGCAGGTGCGGGTTGAAGCGGCCCATGTGCAGGATGAAGCCCGTGGGGTTGTGGCGCACGGCGTAGATGAAGGGCCGGTCGAAGCGGAGGCGCGGCGCCGGCGCCGGCGCGGGCTCGGGTTCGCGTCCCTGGCGCGGCCGCAACGCCAGCGGCACGCCCGACAGGTCGCCGCGGCCCGCGCGCCCGCCCCCGCCCCCGCCGCCCGACGGGTACACCTCCGCGTGGTGGCGGCCGCCCGTCGTGCCCTCCGCGCACGTGCTGAAGGTGTTCACCTGCGCACGCCACACACAGCGTTAGTGAAATCATGCGACAATGGCAAGAGTAGCAATACGGAAATAACATCGATAACAACAACTAGCAGACAGAGAAGAAGAAGGAGAAGAAGAAGGAGAAGAAGAAGGAGAAGAAGAAGGAGAAGAAGATGGGGTAGAAGATGGAGAAGGAGAAGGAGAAGAAGAAGAAGGAGAAGAAGAAGGAGAAGAAGAAGAAGGAGAAGGAGAAGAAGAAGAAGGAGAAGAAGAAGAAGGAGAAGGAGAAGAAGAAGAAGGAGGAGAAGAAGAAGGAGGAGAAGGAGGAGAAGAAGGAGAAGGAGGAGAAGAAGAAGGAGAAGGAGAAGAAGGAGAAGGAGAAGAAGATGGAGAAGGAGAAGAAGATGGAGAAGGAGAAGAAGATGGAGAAGGAGAAGAAGATGGAGAAGGAGAAGAAGATGGAGAAGGAGAAGAAGATGGAGAATGAGAAGAAGATGGAGAATGAGAAGGGGAAGAAGAAGAAGAAGGAGAAGAAGAAGAAGAAGAAGAAGAAGGAGAAGAACTGGTCCAAACTTCCATTACATTGAAAAGGGTAGAAAGGGCAAAGTAATGCGTTAATGGAAACAGCCCATGTTTTGTATGCAGCAAAGTGTTGTGGAAGCACACAGACAATCGATCATTTTTTAAGAAGGTCAGTTGAAACATGGAGTACATTTTATATTTAACTGGCACCTAACGTCTTTACTATAAAACAACTTTATTATCAAGCGTCATTCATTATCTTAGCTTACTATCTACATATTTCATTAATGTTTAAAGTAGCCAATATTTTCATTGTTTTAACGTCATTACCGAGAAGACGTTACAAATCGGATTCGTTTTCAAACATATGCCGTTTTAAAAGTGTAGGAAAATCCACAAATGTGAATGAAAATTTTAATTTACCCTTAACAGACAGAGCCCTCATTTGAAGACGCACTTTTCTCGTCAACACAAATTGTGTTAAATTTAAGTTTGAAAATTCAATTATTGTTTTCAGAATCGAACGTTCTGAAAATTTTAATATCTGGCAAAGATAGGCTCGCAAAAAGAAAACTTTTTGGTGAATTTGCGTGTACTGCAGCCTTCGAAGAGGAATTTATTTTCAGTTTGTGAAATATGAATTGAATAGAAAATGAAAGAGCGATGTCATATTGATGCCTGTGAATTTATGGGTGTGCCATTCGGCGAATGCAAGCGGATGGAAATGAGAGGTGATTTGTAAAAGTGTGCACGGAAAGAGAGCTTGCGCAGGTGTCCCAAAAGTATGCACATGTTCGCACAACACGCGGAGTAATGAAGAAGCATGGCTGTTAAAAATGAGTCAAAATATATTTTGGAGGAGAAGTAAAGGAGAAGAAATGGAGTAATTTGAGTCCGTATGAGCAACAATATTTCAAGACCAAATGTGCCCTAATTCACAGTAGCTGTGTTCGCAAGCTTTTGGAGTCCTTTAAATCCATCTCGGCTCGGGCGACCCCCTTTAAACTCGTGAGCTTTAGGATACCATCTGTTTCCAAACGGAATTTCTTATGTGAAAAGATACTTAACATGAAAGGGTAAGAAGTGCTACTGCAAATGCAACGAAAATGCATGGCGAAGATAATAAACAAACTGCAAAATTAAATACGATATGAAATATTTAAATCGCGAGAGATGCGCATGGCAGAATACAAGCATTTTGGAAGTATAGGAAGCATCGTTGGTGCCAGATCTGGGAGTCAGTTTCTGAACTTTCAGTATTAAAAATTGATTTGCGAAAATCACTCCTAGGAAATCATTATGCATTTAGGAACGAACGCTATAAGAACATGAAACAAAGCACCAAGACGTGGCTACTTGCCAGTTAGAGAGTCATCAAAATAGTGTTTAATGAAAAGAGTTAGAAAATTGCCACTGATCACAATTGACTAATCTTTTTTTGACATGCAAAATTTAACATTATTGCATTATGTATTTAATATTTCAATCAAATCGTTGGCGTTCCTAAATCGCATCTCTATACTATGCCAAACGAAACTTACTGTTAATAAAACAGTATCGACTTAAAGCAAACACACATGAATGTGGTTCTGCTGCATAGGGAATTATCCCGTAGGGGTGCATCAAACGTATGAAATTGTTTAAAATTGTAGAATTTGTAAAATTGAAGAACGCGCAGTGCCAGCAGTTTGGCTAGTACGTACTAAAATTTTCGGGATTTGGAATCATTGTAAGCGAAATTCAAGGAAAATTGAGAAAATATTGATTTGAGAGCTTGAGAAAACATTGGAAACACAAACATTTCTTTTATAGTGTTGCTCTTGTTTCACCTGAAGGCTCGCGTCTATTCCTTCTCTAATATGTTTTCATATCCTAAATATTCAGATCCAAGTCAAGGTAGGTTCTTCGCTGTCCGAGAGACGGCGCATACCTAGGCAATGTTACCTAGTTTCGAATTCGTACTGCGTACTTCTTCAGGGCAAAATGCATTGATACTAAACGTTGGCAACTTTTCATAGGACGCATCGTTTCCAGGACAGTCAAGAATCTTTTGATTTCGTCCACGGAAGCAAATTTCTTGTGAGTAATACCATATCATTAAAATGTACTACCATTGAAGTATGTTTCTCTCAATTACTCTGAGAAGAGTGACTTTAGAAGATTGCGAGGTTTAATACACTTTTGTTTGGAGTACAGGAAGTAAAAGCTGCTCAATGAGAACAGTGTATATAATGCTTTAAGAATAAAATAGGTTTTGAATTATCGATTGTAAATACCGTCCTATAGATAATTAACATTAATGAATACCCAGGTTGCAAAATCACATACAAATACGATGAAGACCTTAAACAAATCACAAATTCCATCAGAGGTGTGTGGATAATAATAAAACATTACAAAACAGGGTTACGAGGAGTACAATCCTCAAGTTATGTCAGTTCCCACTTGCACATATGACATTGAGTTATGGGCATTTAGGAATAAAGATTGGAGTCAGCTTCAGGGTATTAAAATTTTGTTTCTGAGAAGAATGAAAGGTCAGGAGAGAATACAAGCTAAAAAACATAGATGTTAGGAATGAATTAAACATATTTTCCTTTTGTGATAAGATATAACAGTATAGAACACACTTGCAAAAGCACGTTGGTAGGAGGGAAAATAGCCGATATTCAAAAACTACTATATTTGACAATCCGACAGGAAAAAGAGATCTTGTAGGAATACCTAGAAGCCTATGAAAAAAGATTGTCAAGAGGTCTGAACACGCTATTGTGTAGACCAGGGTTCCCTATATTTTTCTTGCATTGACCCGTTTAAAACAAATAGTTGCTTCATCGTCCCCCTTTAATTTTTTATGTAATTAAAATTATTATTTTTTATGTAATTAAATCTGCATGCAAAATTGTCGAAATAGAAATAATTACACATAATTGACTTAGAGATAACAAATAGGCAAGTATGAACAAGGATTGTAAAAATTGTTAATTTTTTTTAAAAACTCTTCGCACTATTACTATTTCTAAATTTACAAATATAAGTTTAAAAAATAATCACAGATTATAATTGCGATAGTTTTATTTTATTTTGTGAAATTCCAAAAGATAAGAGAACTTCTCCTTCATTATTAGTTCTTTGTAATTTTATATAAGAAAATAAGTAATGCATTGTGTTTTTTGCATTATATATTATAAAATGCATTATGTATTTTTGGTAATCAATGGGATCTTTATCTACATTATACCGATCAGTCTTTGGTGCATATTTGGTTATGAACACCCAGTCGAGCCCCTGATCATCATCGGCATCCTTAAAAATGTCATTGACCCCTTGAGTCGGTATCGACCCCTTGAGTCGTTCTCGACCCCTTGAGTCGTTTTCGACCCCTTGAGTCTTTCTCGACCCCTTGAGTCGTTATCGCCCCCTTGAGTCGCCATCGACCCCTTGAGTCGCCATCGACCCCTGGAGTCGCCATCGACCCCTGGAGTCGCCATCGACCCCTGGAGTCGCATTCGACCCCTGGAGTCGCTCTCGACCCCTGGAGTCGCTATCGACCCCTAGAGTCGTTATCGACCCCTAGAGTCGTTATCGACCCCTGGAGTCGTTATCGACCCCTCGAGTCGTTATCGACCCCTTGAGTCGTTATCGACCCCTGAGTCGTTATCGACCCCTGAGTCGTTATCGACCCCTGAGTCGTTATCGACCCCTGAGTCGTTATCGACCCCTGAGTCGTTATCTACCCCTGAGTCGTTATAGACCCCTGAGTCGTTATCGACCCCTGAGTCGTTATCAACACCTGGGTCGTTATCGACACCTTGGGTCGTTATCGACCCCTTGGGTCGTTATCGACCCCTTGGGTCGTTATCGACTCCTTAAGTCGTTATCGACACCTGAGTTGTTATCGACCCCTTGGGTCGTTATCGGCCCCTTGGGTGATCATTATCGACTCATTGAGAATCCCTGGTCTGCATTGTGAAGTCGAAGAAAGTATTAAAATTTGGATGAATATTAGCACTGGCAGCAGCAGACTTAAAGTTGCCAGAGTTAAGACAGAGTAGACAAGTAACACGCACCTGGACGATGTCCGAGAGGTGCAGGTCGTTGGCGACGCCGTTGAGCCCTCGCAGGTCGGCCTTCTCCGCGCTGAAGAGGTCGCGCAGCCCCATGCGCTGCAGCGCGGCCGTCACGTTCAACAGCGAGCGGTGCGAGAAGCGCGGCAGCTGCAGTTCGAGCCCCGGCCGCGGCAGCAGCGAGCGCAGCACGCGCGCCCACGCGCCGCGCCGGTACGCCGGCTCCGTGAGGCGGCGCTCGAGCGCGGCCACGCCGTCGCCCGGCGCCAGCTGGCCTTGTTGGCCCGGCAGCAGCAGCACCACCGACACCAGCGACTCCGCGCCGCCTAAGGGGGCACGCGCGTGGCCGGTCAGGGGAGGCCAGTTGTGTTCGAGTCGGGTTATATTCTTAACGGATTTGAGTGGGGTGGAATCGGGTCAAAGGCGATCGAGTCGTCGGGTCGCGTCGGGTCGGGACGGGGCGGGTCGAGTCGAGTCGGGTGGGGTGGGGTCGAATCGCATCGAGTCGGGTCAAGTAGAGTCGACTGGGTCAGGTCGAGTCAGATCCAGACTGATCGGGTCGGATTGAGTGGAGATGAGTGGGATCAGATCGTACCGGGTCGGGTCGGGTCGGGTCCGGCTCGGCCAAGTCTAGAAGAGTCGTGTCGGGTCGAGTCGCTTGAGTTTTGCGTGAGTCTCGTTTGAGAGTTCTTGAGTCACGTTTAAGTTCCGTTTTTACTAACGTGCGTGTAATAAATTGACCAATAATGCGCTGTGTATCAACAATAATGTTCAGACAGAACTTATCAAGTCTCTAGATTGCGCTGTGTTCCGTATTCGTCATAATCAGTACATTCTATTGACGACGACGAGAATCCTTAATCACCCTAAATATAAATAATATATTATTTTCTGTTCAGTGGTTCCAAGGTATTGTAACTATATTGTATAATTTCCCTCCATGTTTATTTTATCTTAATTGTATGAAAATAGAGTAGACTGTTGGTTATCTAACACTTTGTTTTGATGCTTTATTAGATTTGAGAACAAGCAAATATCGGTGCAGACCCATGCATTTTCACACGGAATTATCGCAAATGTATGAAAATTAGAATTACGCATTATTACAAAATCACGATAATTATCGTGCGTGTGGCAACTCCATCCAAGTCCGGCAGAGCGCTCTGCTTGGTGCGTGGTTCTTACCGATGGCGGCGGCCGTGCAGTCCAGGTGCGGCTCGTAGCCGGCGAGGAAGTCCGACCGCCACACGGCGGCGGGGACGAGCACCAGGCGCCGCTGCCGGGAGCCGGGCAGCACCGTGAAGTACATTTCGCCGTCGCGGCCCTCCGTCGACGCCGCGCTGCAGTCAGTCTGCGGCACACGGAATGGCAAATGAGCGCCGCGCCGCGTGCGTTAGGTTGGCCGCGTGGGCGTCTTCGACGGAACTGCCTTGGGCCCGGAGTTTCAACCGAAGAGACAGGTGAGGATGCTGATCGATGTTAAGTTTATTTCGCTTGCATTAGACCCTTTTTGCTTCGTGACAAATGTTTGAGTGCGTTATCGAAAGAACTTTCTGGCAGGCTGGAGAGTTCGAATTGTAGTAGAGATCTGTTGAGAGTACTGATCATGGCAAAGTTGTAAGAGGTAAAGTTTTCGCTTTCCCATCGGATTGCAGTTTTGCCAGATACTATGTGGCTCTGTGATCGCATCCAGCGGTTAACATCGGCCATGGAACGTAACAGGAAAAGTGGAGAAACATAAGAGTTGAATTTTGTTAGGATTCTCAGCAGATATCTGCTATAGAAGATTCAGTGCCGGCCAAATTGAAGCAGCCGTTCAAAAATATGTTCAGACGAAATTATTAAAGGAGATGCATGCCGACCTAGAGAGCTGAGGTGGCTTCTTGACCGTGTGCAGACCGTTACTCGGTCGGATGGGTCGTGGGATCGGGTCCCTCGGTGGACATGGTTATTTGCCCGCTGCCTTTCATGTATGTGTGTTGTCGCAGAAGACCATGTGAGTCTCTTAACCCCAGTCCGAGGAGGTCGCATGTGTGTCAGTCGCTAGTGTAAAGGTAACCAAAGCGCTAACGTCCTCGACCTCTCCCTTTCGTCTCCTTCCCTTTCGTCTCCTTCCCTTTCGTCTCCTTCCCTTTCGTCTCCTTCCCTTTCGTCTCCTTCCCTTTCGTCTCCTTCCCTTTCGTCTCCTTCCCTTTCGTCTCCTTCCCTTTCGTCTCCTTCCCTTTCGTCTCCTTCCCTTTCGTCTCCTTCCCTTTCGTCTCCTTCCCTTTCGTCTCCTTCCCTTTCGTCTCCTTCCCTTTCGTCTCCTTCCCTTTCGTCTCCTTCCCTTTCGTCTCCTTCCCTTTCGTCTCCTTCCCTTTCGTCTCCTTCCCTTTCGTCTCCTTCCCTTTCGTCTCCTTCCCTTTCGTCTCCTTCCCTTTCGTCTCCTTCCCTTTCGTCTCCTTCCCTTTCGTCTCCTTCCCTTTCGTCTCCTTCCCTTTCGTCTCCTTCCCTTTCGTCTCCTTCCCTTTCGCCTCCTTCCCTTTCGTCTCCTTCCCTTTCGTCTCCTTCCCTTTCGTCTCCTTCCCTTTCGTCTCCTTCCCTTTCGTCTCCTTCCCTTTCGTCTCCTTCCCTTTCGTCTCCTTCCCTTTCGTCTCCTTCCCTTTCGTCTCCTTCCCTTTCGTCTCCTTCCCTTTCGTCTCCTTCCCTTTCGTCTCCTTCCCTTTCGTCTCCTTCCCTTTCGTCTCCTTCCCTTTCGTCTCCTTCCCTTTCGTCTCCTTCCCTTTCGTCTCCTTCCCTTTCGTCTCCTTCCCTTTCGTCTCCTTCCCTTTCGTCTCCTCTCCCATATGTAATAGTTTGTGTAACTGAGATCGCTAATGACTATGCAGTAAAACGACTGAAGATAAATTAATTTTTCAACAATTCTTTTGGAGTGAAGAAACGAGCTTAAAAAAACGAAGTAATTGTTGCTAAGTTACACTCGTCCACAAGTCATGCAGCAGTAATGAATCAAAATCTCGAACATTCATATGCGTGCACAAGGGGGAGGGGGCATGTCTCTCCCTAAAATTTTCAAAGTTACCCCGTCAGATTTTGTAATAACACATTTTATATTCGTAATTATGCTAAATCAAATTACGTAAAACAATGAAATCGTGTATGTGGCACTGCGGTGAACTAGTTCGGGCCAAAGGTCCTCGGCCTTTTTTGTAGCCGCTTGATCATTAGAACTCTTATATTGCTCTTGGTGCATAAATAACTATTATTTATTAACAAATTAATGCCATTTCATGCTCCTTATAGTACATTTTAATAATTTTTAGTAAAATATGGCACATATAATAAAAAGACCTAATGGCTGGAGAAGGGGGGGCAGAAATGTGCTTGGCCCTCTTGTTTTAGACAGCACCCGCTAATATTTCTACCGCTTCTACCGCTTCTACCGCATGCGTTATCTCTAATTCCCGCGAGTTTTCCCCGGCGTTCGGCCCCCACGTGCCCGCCCAGCTTCCCTCTTCGCCCTGCGCAACCGCCAACGCCCCGCCTGCGCCGCCGGCGCGGTGAGAGAATCGCAGCCTCCCGATTTCTCACGGGAACCGTTACGAGTCACAGGCGCTTGCGTCGCCGCCGACCCGCGGCGATATATCGACTGCGCGCGGCCCAGCGTAATTTCCGGTATCGCGAGGGGAAATAGGAAAAGTTGCTCGTGGGGCTCCGCGGCGCCATTCTCGCTGGAGGGGTGCTCATCCTTGCGCATGCGCCCTTGCCGCCGGGCGCCATTGTCTTTGGGGAGCGGTAACGGCCCGCTTTGCCCTTGGACTGTGCCGAGGAAACATTCGGCGGCTATCGTTTAACGAATTCTAAGAAGTAAGCGAACGCCGGAAAGGACGGCAAAATAGTAGAATAACCCAGGGTAGTGAAGTGTGTACATTCAATAAAGCTTGCCCTTGATTTCTAACATGCTAACAAACTGTGCGGCAAAACTGTTTTGTGGCAATAAAAAGCATTCCGCAGACTCGAGGATGTTTAATGTACATCGCGATGGTAGAAGACACGGGCGTTATAGAAATGCGTAACAAAACGTCAACTGCTTTCTATACGTCTTGTTATACAACTATACTTCGGAGTGTGTGAGGCAGACACTACATTGTACAGCGCATACTGTCCTATGTTCTTTGGATTCTGACAATGTTTCTTGGAGGAAACAGTCACTGCCTTTCCAATTATGTTATTTCTAGAATCGTACATTGAATTTAATGGAATACTTAGTTTGTGTTACAAAAAGAGAAACTTAAAAAGAGTTTGGCATCGATTCAAGATGCTCAAACTGCGTGAATGGATTTATTGCTGTTTTAAGTTTCTTCGTTGAAATGTAGCATACATATTGTTTATATCTAACTGTACTGTTTTTTAAGCTGTGAAAGGATGGAATTGTTCTCAATCCTTTTATCATTGTCAAGTTTAATTTCCCTAAAATTGCATTCATGCAATGGATCTGGAGGACGTGATAATGTGACATTGTTTTTATAACTAAATATATCATTTTTGTTGAGGTGCAGGACAGTGTGTTTAATTTAATATTACTGTTTTTTTATTGAAGGAGAAACTTTATTGAAGGAAAATAATACATGCAAAGAAAATACACCAATATTTAGGTATTGAGCGTTACACTCACAGAAAAAAACATATACTGTCATACGTGTTGTAATGAACGTTGTTTGATTTCAAATAACCAAAATCATAATTTTATGTACTCTCAGAATGTTTCATACTGACTTGGCCCCAGATTATTTTGAACATTTTGTAGATTATACAAAGAAACACGGTATTCAAATGCATGCATGTAAAGGATACGTAGCTATAATATTGTAAAATTAATGACTTTTGAAAAATTTTTACGAAGTGTTTCCGGGATAACTTAGTGCTCGAACCATGTGAAATGAGATCATTAATCTTAAGGAAGATGTAATAGGGTGTAATGTCAATAGATGTAAGGGATAATGTCAATAGGGTGATTAATTTAATGGCTTCTGTGAGAAGCGGTAATAATAATACGATTGAAGAGTCCTTTTTCCTCATCTCTTTGCTCAAACCCATCACATCTCACGTTATTCTTGACTGACTTCTTGGAACTCTGCTCATCTACCGTCTTAACCGTTCTGTCACACATCACATTATAGTACTTGTAATGAAGTTTGCAATGTTGTTTGACCGAAATATCGTTCGAAACACATCACAGCAAACCCGTTCTCATCACTGAGTACACTACATCTCAATATCTATGCACATCTATAACGATCTCTCCGGTGCAACAGAAGCACAATAGGACTAACAAATGACCCTCCAACCTAAGGCTCTTGAGCCGCGAGAAGTGATTGGCAGGTCCCGCTATGCAAAGTTATCGACACCGGTCGCCGTGAAGCGACAAAAGGCCTTTCGCTTCGGTCTTCACGCGTGCTCTTCGCGAGACAAGCGTCTCACCGTTAGTTGCCGCCAGAGGTCGCGGTCCCGGATCTGCCGCCTAACCGTCAGCACGGAGTTATTTTTGGATCTGTATGTATCTCAGGGAACGTTCCATTCTCTCGTACTCTAACGTGCTCATTTTTACCCGACGGTTGCAAAGAAAAATACTGTTTGCCCAAGTTTTCTTGATATTCCACTGCCGGGTAGGGGGAAAGGAGGGCTCTGTCTACTTCACGGCTTTATTTATTGAATTGAATTGATGCCTTATTTTACGTGGCGAGACTCGGGTCATCAGGCCCGCTCTTTCGTCGCGGAGCGGAGCGGAGAAAGGAAGTATTTCTTGGGCGATGAAACAGGAAATTTGAATTTAGCTCAGAGGCTTCATTTAGGATTGAGGAATTTTTTATATGCAAGTAAATCTACTAACAAGGGACAGTCGGCTTTGCTTCCTCTCCAGAGCAAGGCGTACGAATGATTTTCTCGTTCTTAAAAATCAATGGCTTAAATCGGGTTTGAACCCATCAAATTTGGGTGTAACAATCCGATACGCTAACCATTACACCATCGCCGCCAAATTTATTTATTTATCGTCAAAGAACGTTAAAATCTGTGTTACATGCTATGGGGAAAAGTGTCTTCTATGCAAGTTTATCCACAGAACGCTAAAAGATGTGCCGAGATAGTGAAGTTACATTATGTCCAGAAGCAAAACAAGGGGCGATCTCAGCATACGCTTGAAGGATTGGGGAAACTGGACGAAAAACCTGACCCAGATGGGGTCATTGGCCCAGAAGCTCAGGTACAATACTTGTTAGAGGTTGTTTAGAATTTCTAAAATGGTGATTAATACTACATTAAAAATGTTTGTTAAAATTAATGTTACTTTCCTTTATCGCTTAAAAGGGCGTACCAACTATTGGTATGAACTTATCGGCCCAAGCGTGGCCCTAGGAATACGATTATTTTGAATTTACGAGATGAATTCTGGCAGCATTGTACATCGGTACGTGCAGCTCGTAGTCGGATCTAAGTATCCCAACGGATCGTGTTATTCTGCACCAGACAAAGACAAGGGAGCTCTGGCGTATCAAGCAGACTTGCGCGAGCAAAATGTGATTGGTTGTGGATTTTGTGTTTAGTGGAATTCACTCTGCTCTCAGTATAAATGTGTGACTGTTTTGTTCGTGATCGTGACCGTTTATGTTCGGGTAATGTGATAATTAATGTTCTCTAAGAACAGCAAATGTCAGTTAAAATACCGTCGGTATTTTAAATTAACCATGGGGAACTTGATACTTCGGAAACAGTATATAACTGAGGGAGTAGGAATATGCTTCTCTTTGACTTCCAATGAATCGCATTGAAAAGATTTCTATAAGTTATCTGCATTTTTCAACTTTTAGAACTTGTGTAGCTCAATCGGAATATGCTGTAATATTTATTTTCCTCTTGATCTTCAATGGATTGTAATTGAAAGATGTAATATGACCACCAACCAGCAGTCCCATTTGGAAAAGTTTTATATAGTCTAATTCAAAAATTGTTGTAGTAATTTCTCTCTTTGCAGCTATTTCAAGTCAAATTCTGATACAGAAATTAAGAACAGTTGCATAGTATGTAAAGTATGTTCTATTTTTAAATCTGCTAAAGTCTACGTCTGGTAATGCCAGCTTGTGAGAATGTGCTGTAAATTACGTTAAGAATTCTAATTATTTCTTCTACATCCCCGATGGTCTGAATTTTAGAATTCCTTCTATGTTCCCCAGTGGGGTCTGGAGAGTTCTTAGGAATTTAAAAAAGCCTGTTTGCTGGTATTACGGACATCCGAAACATTTTTAAATACAATTTTGCACTTGTTCTTAACTATTAATGTTAGTGACTGCAAGAATTGTAAGTAGGTCTGCCGTATGCCGAGATGGCAACTTCATGTTCTACAGTATCTATGTAACCATCTTTGCTCTACTTCTCTACTTCTTCAGTCTTCCGCATTTCTGTCAAGGCATTCTATACTACTATTAATTTTGCAATACTTCGGATGCTATGTATATCTGACAAATATTACATTTAAATGGAAAATGCTTTAAAAAGAACATGGCAAGTCCAGTTATTTTCGTGAAGAAACGTTCTCTATGAAGTAGATTTTCATGCACAAAAAAGGTGTCCGGTTTCTTGACATTACTCGAGTATTTAAATATTTTATACATTTAGCTGCAATTTTCTTTTCTAGTTGTACGTCGTACGTAAGAGAATCGAGAAAATATATTAGCAATTTACATAAATATTTATTAAGGCGCCACCTATTCCATTAAATGGAACTTAAAAGTTTTGTAATTTTTCCATTTAATGATACGGTGGCATGTGTGCTTTATCTATTGAAAACTAATAAAAGTTAGATTTAGTACACTCAAATTTAATTTTTTTTTCTAAATTCCGGGTAACTAGATTACGATTTTTCAATCAATACGACATAATGACGAAATCGACATACAATTCTTCGTCAAAGCGAAGATTTTACGACTTATTTTCAATGCAAAATAATCTTTCTAGAAGCCCGAGTATTTGTTCTATTTTTCTTTCATGTATGGGTTGGAATCGAGGACAACAGTTTTGTATAACGCTAGATTTTCGAAGCTATTCAAACAACATAATGAAAAATAACATTATTTAACGACACAATTCCGAAGATTTATAATTCTACTATAAATCCCACAAATGTTACACTTACCCTTCTTTACTCAATAACAAATGAATAGATCCGAATTCAGGACTATCTGACACTGGATCCTCGCTGCTATATCAACATAACGACGAATAACGAGCCCACAATTCGACTCCAACTTCTACACCTTTACGACACATCTCCAACACGAAATACTCTTTCATGAAGTCTTGAGTATTTTTCACTTACCGTTCTATATTCGATCTCTCACGGGCTACGGTTTTTACGCCGGGGATGCTATTATTGGGCGCCATTAAATCCCGAAACACGACATGTCTCGAAAGTTGGTGTCTCCGAGTGGCTGTAAAGCCGTCCGCTCCGGCGCTCCGCCAGGCCAGTAACGAGGGTCGCACTCGTAAAGCGAACGAACGGTCTTCCAACGGCGAACGCAGCGCAAGATGGCGCCGTCCGCCCTTCAGAAGCAGAAGGCAAGGAGATGGCTTTCGCCAATAATGGATGATACGCGCAATTCGGAAATGCTGCCAACTCGCAATTATCCTGCTGTCTATTGGTATGATTAAACAATATTATAAACTGTATCTGCCACGACAAGAAGGTGTTTCATTAAAGTAGAAAGAATTTCAAGAAGTGCATGGTGTTGTGAAATGCAACACACGGAGTGTTATTTTGTTTGAAGCGTTTTTTTTATTAACGATTGATGAAGCCTTCCGGAAGATGATAGTTGTTAATGGCTTTCACTAATGGAAGTGATTGTACCCATTTTGACAATACTATAAACTCATTTTCCGGCGATTCCTGGTGGTGAAAGAATTAAAAAATAATATTCTTTGTCGAGGAAATTACAAGCTTAATAGAATTGAGAAAGATGAGGAAGATATCTTCCCCCAGAAATTAATTTGTAATTTATGTTGTATATTAAAACTCCCTGCTGACATAGAACCTTTGGTTCAAAAAGAAAATGCGTCAGATTACAAAACTTGAATTTTGTGTTAAATAATCTCTGCGAATTGAAAGTGTATCTGTAATATAATAATTATTATAAATGATAATATAAACAATTAAAATAATAATTGTAATAACTTCGAAAAAGAAACATTAAGACTGGTGCATTAACCGTACAGTTGAGTTTGTTAAAAATAATTTTTCATCTCTCCTGAAGAATGTTTTCTCGAAGCGACCTTTTTTCAAGAAAGGTAACGGCAACCCTTACCACTTGGTAACCGGATGCATTTGAGCACTAAACAAAAGACTCTGTCCAGCAACCAGTTTCCGCGTTTTCCCGTCAGAGCGCGAGCGGCGGCGGGCGAGCGGCGGCGGCGGGCGGGCGAGCGGCGGCGGCGGGCGGGCGAGCGGCGGCGGGCGGGCGAGCGGCGGCGGGCGGGCGAGCGGCGGCGGGCGGGCGGGCGAGCGGCGGCGGGCGGGCGGGCGGGCGAGTCTCACCTGGAAGATGTTGGCGCCGAAGGCCGCGAGCGGCGGGTGCAGCTGGATGTGCGAGCCGCGCAGGTACTCGGGCACGCGGCCGCGCGTCTGCCGCTTCACCAGCATGTTGGTGCGCCGCCGCACCAGGTCGCTGATGACGCTGAAGTTGACCTCCTCCACGTGGCCGTCGTAGAACTGCTGCGCGCGCTCCTTGTAGAAGTCCAGCAGGCGGCCCTTGCTCTGCAACGCACCGCGGACTTTCAGGAACGGGGCTTCCCAACGCAGGAAACAAGTGTGCCAAAGGTGTACATGGTCGAAATTAATAAAAAAAAATTCTCACTGACGTTCAGTCACTTGAATGGAAAGTGAGGACGATATTAAAAGATGTGCTGCAGAAATATGAGTTAAAAGTTGCACATCTAATTTAAATTTAACTCCAGTATCAACCAAATATCTTCGTAATTGTAGAGGTAATTTCGAAATTAAAATATTTTCGTATTTTTTTTAAAATTTCAATACAAATGATAGTTTATAAACCCCATTAACATACAAACTCTTAAACGTATAAACAAGAAATGAAACTTTTTGAAGTAAGGGTACCCATGTGCCATTTTTAACTACACCTCATTGAACTCGATTGTACATAACGGACTGTTAAATCGTAAACGGCCGATAATAGTTAAGTGTGGCTTTTAATCTGAACGTTGTGTCAAGTTAAGTCGATATAACAGTAAAGTGCGATGAAAAATCACCCTGTCGCTGTAGAGCTCCCGTACGAAGGCCGCCCCCCACTCACCCTGTCGCTGTAGAGCTCCCGTACGAAGGCCGCCCCCACTCACCCTGTCGCTGTAGAGCTCCCGCACGAAGGCCGCCGTGGCGATGCCCGGGTGCCTGCCCAGCACCACGGACTCCGTCACGTTGCGGAACACCTGGTGCGGGTTGAAGGTGACCATGTCGTCGAGCTTGAGGATGTCGTTCATCTGGCCCGAGGTGGGGCCGCGCGCGCCCAGGAACACCATGGCGAGCGTGGAGGTGACGCCCATGGGCGACATGACGACGCTGCGGCCCGAGTGCAGCCCGCGCACCGTCACCGCGCCCCACAGCCGGAACGCCAGCTCGTTGCACAGGTCGGCGAACTTGCGCACGTCGCCGCCCAGCGCCACCGTCGTCACCTCGAGGCCCAGGTTCTCGCCCGGCGCGGGCGCCAGCGACACGGGCGGGTGGCCGCCCGGGCCCGACTCGAACTGCGTGGGGCGCAGTTGAGGCGCGGGCGTCACCTGCGAGGCGGAACTTGTGTGAGATTCGGTTTGCCGTACGGCTCGATTGTTGCGCGGCGGCGATGGTGTGACGGTTAGCGTACCGGACTGATATACCCAAGCTCGCGGGTTCAAACCCGATCGAAGCCGTGGATTTTTAGGGCGACAAAATCCTTCGTACGCCTTCTTTCGGAGGGGAAGTAAAGCCGGCTGTCCCATGTTAGTAGATTTACTTGCATGTAAAAGATCCTCAAGCCTAAATGACGCTTCTGAGCTAAATTCAAAATCGCCTGTTTCTCGCCCAAGAAATACCTCCTTTCTCTGCTAGTGGAGCGTAGCGAAATTTGCGTGGTCAGACGGAAGAGCGGGCCTGATGGCCCGAGTCTCGCCACGTAAAATAAGGCAAATTCAATTCAATTCAATTGTTTAAACACAGAAACGAAAGAGCATGTAATGAAAGAGAATTTCGAGATATATGCAGCCCGTTTTATCCACCATAAATTTCATTCGAAAACCCCTGACTTTAAACCCTCCCCTCTACTGTCGGAAGATGATTAATCTAACCACTATTCTATAATTATTCATTACTTTAATTCTGTTACAATAAACTTCTCAAAACATGATTTATGTTTGTGGGCAAATGTTTGCAGAAATGCAATAAAGCAATATAAAACAACTGACTCGTAAGCATTTTGAATAAGTGAAAACGCAAAAATATCAAAGACAATACTTTGGGACTATCTAGTAAAATAACAAAAACATATCCTCTTTCAACGGGAGAAAATACGTGAAAATATCTACTTCTTAAGCGCAAACGCGCCTGTCTACTAGAAGTCTGGGAATGCACTAAGAATATTTAGTAAAACAAACAAGTTATTGATGCCGTGGTACAAAAACTACCCCAGTGTCATTAATAATGACGTAATCCCAATGTATCGTGAGACCGTGACGTAATGTCTAGCACACACACTTTTCATCTCTGGAGCTCCGGTTCGTTATCCGCCCACATTTAATGGAATTTGTGGTGAGGAAAGTGAGCTCTTGAGCGATTTCCTGTGGATCTCCCGTTATCCGTCCTTCCCCCATCTTTCTCTATTATCATACACCACATCAGTTTCGCTACCATCGACTCAGTATATCATAACTCATGAGCATCAACGATTTTATCTAGTGAAGACCCTTTAAATCCCAATAATTAACAAATTATTAAAATAAACAAATATATAAATTAAAAAGATTCGTAGATAAATACTTAAGAATAAATAAATAATCACCAGGCATGGTTCAAGGGTTAAAACAGGGAGAAAAATGATTCAAAAACTTCCTACCCCCTCAGCGCGGCGTGCGCAGTACCTGAACGGCGGGCTGGTGCGGGGGCGGAGGGCGCGTAAGCGGCGCGAGTGTGGAGGCCAGGGGCTGGAACTGCACGGCCGGGGGCGGTCGCGGGCGCGAGGTCGGCCGGATATCGTGGGCGCTGTCCTTCACTCCGAAATTGTTGATGACCGGTGGTTTGGTGATCAAAACCACCACTGGATCTTCGGGCACTTCCGGGCTCGCGTGATCGCCGATCTTGGTGAGCACCGGAGACGAGGACGACGACTCAAGTTTTTCCTCTGCCGCTGGTTTGTCCGAGCTGGTGATGGGGGCAGTCGTGGTGCCTGTTGCCGGTTCCATCATGACTGAATCGTCCTCTTCTTCGGGTTTCTGTGTTTCACTCGGTTTCTCCGTTTCCGCTTGGTTTTCTGTGACTGTCGGTTTCTCTGTCTCTGTAGGTTTCTCCATTTCTTCCGGTTTTGCAGTTTCCGCTGCCTTCTCAGTTATTGCCGGTACTTCAGTTGCGGCTGATTTTTCGGTAACGGCCGGCGTTTCTTCTTCAGACGGTTTCTCTGTTTCAGTAGGTTTCTCTGTCACTAAGGGCGTCTCATCGGCTACTTGTTCCGTGACTGCTGGTGCTTCCGTTTCAGCTGGCGTCTCATTTACAATCGGTTTTTCAGTTTCAGCCGGGGTCTCCGCTTCAGTCGGGGCGTTGTAAAGAGTGGGCTTTTCAGTTTCCACAGGTTTGTCAGTTTCCTCTGGTGTCAGCGTTTCCGTCGCCGGGGCTTCGGTCTCCTGGCTGGGTTGTGTGGTGGCATCTTCCTTCACCGGATTCACTGTGGTGTCCGTTGCCTCCGCGGTTTCGTCTTGCAGGGTTGTAGCCTCAGGAGCAGCTTCTTTTTTAAGGATTGGGTAGGCTGTCGATTCGGCCACTTCCTCAGCGTCTGTACTCTTTTCCGCAGGCTGTGTAGTCTCTTGGATGGGTTGATCATCGTTCAGGGTTGTAGGGGCATCTGTAGCCTGTGGAGTACCTTCCTCGTTGGAAACAGTCGTTTCTTCATTCTTCGTAGTATCGTCTTCGGTTTTCGTCGTCTCGCTCTCCTCTACCAAAGTCGTAGCTACCTCTTTTCCCGTTGTGGCTACGTCCGCTGCAGGCGTTTCTGGAGCTGGCGTTTCCGTGCCCGGAGCCGTGTCGGTGATCGAAGATTCTTCGTAACGCGTGTTGTAAGCTTCCGTTGCTCCCTCAGGAGATGGATCTTGATCTTCGGCTTTCGTCGGCGGTAAGGTAGTCGCAGGAACTTCGGTTGCTGCTCGTGTCGGCGGAATTGTTGTTGGTTGGACCTTGTAGACCTCTGGGATAGCGGTGGCGGCAGGTACAAAAACCGGGAAGTCTTCCGGTACAATCTTCGACAACGGTTTAGAATCCTTATGCGAATGTACGTCTTCGTCTTCTTGGCTGTTGTTGACCATGTCGGTACCTTCCTTATCGCTTCCCATGTTGAGAGATTCCGGTGGCAGCAGTTTAATTGCAGGTGTAGTTATTAAAACCGGTTCGTCTTTCGCTTTTAGCGTGGTTGCAATCGCGTCGGGCGCCTCTTCAGGGACTGGCGTTTGCTGGGCCGCGGGTGGCGTGGTGGGTGGGTTGGTGGCGTCGGGGATTGAAGGCGGTTCGGTGCTTGGTGCAGACGGCGTGGCAGTAAACGGCGATGGCGACGATGACTGAGGAGTGGCTGTGTACGAATTGAATGTATCTTCGTCCTCGTATATGACTGGAGAGTCTTGGACCACGATCTTGAAGGGAGTGCTTGCCTTGGGCGTGGTTGTAGCAACAAATGTTTCTTCTGTTTTCTGCGGGACTGTGGTAATTTCTGGCGATTTCGCTTCCGTCGTTGCTTCCTGGTTCGCCTGCGTTTCCGCTTCCTCTTGGCGTTTCACAAGGGCATCGTTCTCCTTCTCATCCTCCGTTTCCTTCTCGATGTCCTTTTCTATTTCTTTGTTGTTAATGAACTCTTCCTCCTCGCCGCTGCCAAGAAGGTGCATGGTTTTGTCAGTCGCTGAAGGTTCTTCGTCAGGGGTTGTTGTTGTCGTTGTCGTGGTCGAACTCGCGATCCTAAACAGCTGAGGAGGTTGGATGGAAGAAGGATTTTTAAGCACTGGAGCCAGCTCAACTAGAGCGACTGTCACGGGCCTGGGAGTTACTTTGTTCTCGCGGTCGTCTGGTAGTTCAGTTGTTGTCGTTGTTTGCTGCCGTAACTCCGTTACATCCGCTACATTCAGGGTCACTAGCGATGGTTGCCCTACAGTTGGAATTGTAGTATGAACTTCTGGGTTTGGCTGCGCTTTATCAGCTGATGGCGTGGTGTCCGCGGGAACATTGGTAGTCGTATCATGTGTTCCACCATTGGCAGGAAGGGTGGCCTTAACCGCCGTCCCGGCACTTGTCGCAGAATCTGCTTCTGTAGACTGTTCTGGAGTCTTCTCATTAGGAGCGGTCGTTGCCGGAGCTTTGGGCTGCTCAGTCACTTGAGGAGTTGCGATATACACGGGCTCTGGCTGATCTTCCTTTTGGTCATCCACCTTGAGAATCGCATCACTCGTAGAAGGATCGATTAAGATGGTGGTAGGCTGTTCTGCGACTTGCGACAGGACACTGGAAAGCGAATCGGCAAGCTCTTCAGAGATGTCAAGTTCCGCGGGATGCTCAGTTTCTGGTTGACGCGGTGTGCTGGGTGTTGATGGTGTTCGTGGCAGAGCGGAGGGAGCAAAGGTTGTTTCGGCAAAGGTTGTTTCCTTGCTTTCGGTAGAGCTTGGAGTTTCTGGCAGCGGTCTCTCTTCAGTGACTGGAGGAAGAGTCGTACCAGCTACGCCTTTCAGCTGACTCGAATCGCTTTCGGCTGTGTCGGTATCATCTGTTTCCTCTGGTTTCTCTGGTTCTTTGGCCTTCGTTGGTTGTTCAGTTGTGGCAGTCGGTTCTGCCATCGGTGGTTGCGTCTCTGGCTGGGTGGGTTCCTTCTCAGTGGAATCGCTGGCAGCAGAAGTCTTCAGGCCTATGTCTGCAGGAATTGTAGTGATTTTTGCTGTTGTTTCAGACACTTCCGGGGCACGTGTAGGCCGTACCGTCTGCGTGGGCACTTCGGGTTCTGTAGTCTCCTGTTGAGTGGTTGGTCTCGCTGTGGAAGAGACAGTTGTTGTAAATGGTGGGCGGTATGTGGTGATTGGAGGATCAGTGGCCGTGTCTGTAGAAAGCATGGGCACAGGGTCCAGCAGTAAAGGAATTTCATCAGGCATGGAAGGCCCGTCTTCCAACGGATCGGGGAATGGTGGAAGCAGGCCAAGGAACAGAGGTGGGATCTTCTGCGACTGAACTTCTTGGTCAGGTTCATCCGAAGTGGGGCTGGACGAAGGTCCTTGCTCTGAGGGAGGTGTAGTCTTTTCTTCGACCGTGAACGGACGTAATGTGGTTTGCACCTCTGACTGTTCTGTAACAGGCGGCACAATACCATCCGACGAAGCAGGTTTCAACACTTCAGCGGGGTTGTCCTGAGACTGATCAGCTGATTGTTGTGGAAAATCCGGTTCCTCCGTGGTGATTGGTACTCGCTCTTCTGGAACAACAATGGGCCTGAACAAAGGCTTCTGTGGCAGCAAAATCGGCCTATTCATGTCGTCGCCCAGAAGCGTCGGGGGCGAGGGTTCGAATACCGGGATGAGCATCGGAGTTTCGGGTGAAGGCTCCACTACCGTCAGAAGCATCGGGGTTTCGGACGAGATGGGGTACGGTGTTGTCTTCGGGGGCGCGGCGGTTGTCTTAACAGTCGTTTCCGGTTGGGCAGGAGGTGGTGGCGCCGGGGCCTGCGCTGTAGCCGAAGGCGTTTGAGGGGGCTTCGACAACGCGGCGTCATCCTGCGGACTCTGCGTGTCAGGTGGGGCAGCGTTGGATTCAGTGGACCCTTCCTGAGATTCCTCGCTTTCGCTGGCAAGAGATCCAGAGGTACTCAACGAAACGTCTTCGGATGACTGCGGTGATTCGTCGCTCTCACTGCTGCCGGAGAGGTTGGAGGAGGAAGACGTCGACAGAGAGGCTTCGGTGACAATCTCTGGAATCGATCCTTGGGTGGGGACGTGTTTCAGGGTCGAGGATTCAGCGGGCTGGATAGTCGTTGGAACCTCGGTGACGTCCGGTTTGGAAGGAGAGGCCTCAGTACTGGGTGTTTCCGAGGGGACCGACTTAAACGTCGTCGGTTGAGGTGCGTCCTCGTCGTGCTGAGGCGCGGTCGGTGCGGGGGTGGTGGCGGCGCGTTCGGTGGTGGCGTTGGTGGCGACCGGTGTGGGCGAGGTGGCGGCGGGGGTGGACGGGGAGGCGGTTTCGATCGCTGAGCCCATCATGGCCGGCAGCAGGACGCTCCACGCGCCTGAGGCGTCGCCGGGTTCCTCCGCCAGGGGCGCTGTCGGCGGTGAGGCGCCGGGGGTGGGCACTTTGTTCTTGTTCGCTTCCAGTTCGCTGCGAAGGACGTTCTGCACGCGGTCCACCACCTCGCGGACGCCAAGCGCTGTGGGCTCTCCCTGCACGGAAAGACATTCTATGTTAATCATTTTAATCTTTAATAACTTATATTGACCCCTTTTCTTAGTTCGCTTGTATACAACACAGTGAAATATTCACATTTTCGTTTAATTAAATTCGTCACACAAACACAACCAAATGAAAATGTGGAAATTGCATTGTGTTTTGTACATAAGCCAACTAAAAAAGGATTAATATGAGTTATTAAAAAATAATACATGAAGTTGGCCAAGAACAAAAACTTTAATCATTTTAAAATGCTAATAAAGTTTTGAATCTTAAAATTGTAAACTGTAGATTCATTTAACAATTTAGAATATTATAATATTTTTGAAATAGAATTGTATATTTTTTTAAATTAAATGCAATTATAGTTCTTGAATACTACTTTCCTAATTTTACAGTGTGAAATTAATTTTAGAGTAATAATTTAAAAGAAATTACATTTATAGATGTTGTAATATGTCTGTAATATTACTCATCTACTTATATCGGAGAGTATGTACTTGTATTACATACTCATAGGCAATTGTAAAGGAAACTAATACATTTTATTGAAATTAAAATGTAATATTTAAGAAGAAAATATTATCTAATTGTAATACATTTTCCATTCTTAATCAAAACGATTTGTTTCGAAAATTGTCCCCATAATTCAAGATGGTTTAAAACTTTGTAGAAAGGCGTGAAAGAATAAGACGTAAGAAAGTGAAGACGAATGAGAAAATAATAATAATAATAATAATAATAATAATAATAATAATAATGAATACCACAAGCCGATCAGATGGCCGAGATCGCTAAGGCAGTAGTGCCGGAGTGGTCTCGGACCAGAAGATCGCGGGTTCGAGTCCCGCCTCGGGCATGGGTGTATTTGTGTGTGTCTGTATGAGTGTGTCGTCCTTTCACTCCTCATTATCATCATCATTTCATCTTTCATACCCCCAGGGCTAACAACCCTGGGGGATAAAAATCGGATTCAGTAAAAAATACTGATCCCCCCAAGTGGAGATACATGCACCTGCTACCGCGATATATGATACTGAGCCACGGTAAATGCCGGGATGTATGAACGCGTGGTCCTAGTTGGCCGATTCGCGAGCAAAAAAAAAAATGAATACCACAAAGGAAGAGAATAAAAAAACAATGTTTGCGAAAAATGAAAACAATAGAAATAAAATGTGAGAGAAAACACGAATGGTTACAGGGAGAGAAATTACATCTTGGTGTGGGGGTCCGGGAATGTGCGAGTAGATGAAAGGTACTGTTCATGACAGCCTTCTGCGTTGAATAGTTGCAATACCTGGCCACATTATTATAATCGCTCAGAAGTTTTTCAGATTTCATTTGAACTATCTGTTGTAGAGCTTTTAAACATCTGTTGCCCTCATTTTCCTTCTAATTGTTTTGTAAGTATAGGCATTCGCAGAAGGGGAGCCAGGTGAGAGATGGCCCCTTGAACATTTTGGTGTCCCGTGACCTTACGTGATAAAACAGACTGACTGAAGATGCTTTAGTAATACAATGCTTTGTTAAAAACGAATCAGACTGACTGGGGGTAGAAAGAACACCTAATAAAATAAATGGAACACAACACTACAAAATAATTTGGGAACTATTCATTATTTTAGTACTTAGACATCGGCAGAATCGCTCTGAATGCACAGCAATGGGAGAGACGCACATTTTGAAATATAACTATTAGAATTTGGAACGCTCAAAGTCAATCGACTTGAAAAGGAAATGAAATTGCGGAGGATTATAATCACTTGGCCCGACTCAGTCACGTTTAAATCAGACCGACAGGCAGAATGAACACTTAATAAAGTAAACATGTATTTACTTTAGTAAGCAGCAAAAATTTAAAATGTTTTGTAAGTATGCTTTGTTTGTTAGTACTTATTCATCTCTAGAATATCTCTGGGTGCCGAACAATAGGAGTAAAGTACATTTGGAAGTATAACTATTAGCTGTGAGTTTCTTGACCTTTAATAAAAAACAGACTTTAGTTATTTTATATAACAATTTATTTAATGTTATATTTAACGTTTCGAAACATATCACATAAAATAAATTGTTATAAAAAGGTACGTCTGTTTTTTATTAATGTCAAGAAACGTATAATTAAATAAACATTATAAGAGACGTTAAAATATTTATTATAATTATAACTTGGTGATAAATTAGTCCTGGTAACATTCGATGCTTACGTACAAAAAGAAAACAACATTTCGAAAAGAAATGAAATCGCGAAGACTGAATACAACAACGTGTCCGATGTAACCTGTTCCATTCGATGCTTATGTACCAACAGAGAACAACATTCCGAAAAGAAATGAAATGGCGAAAAGCGACTCGCTCACCTGGTGGTCGGCCACGACGACGCCGGGCGGCGCAGGCGGGGCCGGGGGCGCGTCGACGGCGTCCGCGGCCGGCACGCGGCCCTCGCCCAGCGGCTGCAGCGCCAGCCCGCCGCCCGCGGGCGAGCCGTCGCCGCCGGCGATCATGCTCTGGATCTGCGGCAGCGTCATGTAGCGCTTCACCAGGTCGCCCGCCTCGTCGAACGTGTAGAACTCGTAGCGGTCCGGGTGCATGAGCGAGGCCGGGCTAGCCACCGCCGGGATGCGCTCCCCGGGCCGCGGCATGGGGCCCGGCTCCGTCAGCACCTTGGTGCCGTTGCCCAGGTCCATGATCACCGACACGGACGTCACCACGCTGCGCAGGACGCCAGGTGCGCGTAAGGCAAGGTTCGTGGGGTAATGTTGAGAAAGAGGGGTTGCGCAAGGGTTGTTCAAGAGACCGGACCAAATATACAAATATTTTCGACGGATCGCTTCTATTCTCTTGTACGAGGCATCATTCTGGGCTTCACAAATTTCAGTTCACATTTTCATGTAGTTACGAATTTCTGACGATAAGACATGAATGCAACATCCATGCATATCATTTCTGGTATCAATTTTTTCTAATATCTATCTTTTCAAGCATCCCTTTCCATTTCCAACGGATATTATAATTGTCATCAAACTAGTTCATTTATATCAGAGCTTAATACATACACGATTTAATCTTAAATGCACCGCCGTATTATGTATTATATATGTATTAGAAGAGTAAAATTGAGCAAAACTTCAAATATAAATTAACAGAATTTTTGATATCTCTTAAAAACATCGAAACTTAACGAAACAAACCGGAGGAATTACTATGTTTAAAAAATGAGCTCTGAAGGAAAATCAGAGATATTAGGTAATTTATAAGTTAAAGTATATTATGTGGATATATTTTGATAAATTGATAATAACGCGCATTTATTGAAGCGATGGGCATATTTTATTCTGCGTTTGGCAAAACATTCCTCTTTTACTCGGAACAACACTACCAACTGTCAGTCGTTTGCAAATGTATATAGATATTATTTACAATTGCTTTGCCAATAAACATCTTCAATATTGAACCTTCAGATGATCGGAAACTTATCAATACCAATGTAATTTAATTTATAACAATAACTAAACATGTGTAGATATCGGATTTTCTGATTTTTGTAAGCTATCAAACGTTAATCGAAAATTCCATCGAACAATCCGCATATGTAGGTCTCTGAAATGTTTATATCCGCGTCCTTACCCATTTGCCATCGTAGTATTACTTGAGAGAGTGAAAATAAAATTAAAATGCTCAAAGACATTATCCCTTTTAACGGAAAGCCTTGGCCCAATGAGAATCTACGTAACACTTTTAGTGAGTCACAAACTCACTGAAGTCTGGGTCAACCGCATGGGTAAGAGTGCCGTCTTGCTGAAGATGCCAACCCACAGCCATCAAGGAGTTGGTGACCCACTAAGCATATTACATGCATTTTTTACCGGGACAAGGCTTTTCGTAGGAGGGAGTAATATTCTTTAGAAGAATATCAACACTCTTAAGTTGGAATCTTGTGTCCAAGACCGAATGCAACATGAGCATTTAGATCACAAAATGCGATTTTTCCCCATCTAATCTGGGCTTTCACAAAAGAGTGGCCTTCCGGCAACCGTGGACACATGCGTAGCAATGTGTCTTACCCTCGTGTCTGCGGACGTGAAATATAAATATAACTGATATATAAATGTAAATTTGGTTCTAAATTTCATATTGTAATTGTAAAATGCATTTATATGTTTAGTCGCTAATGACCTTGATGTCGATGTGACAATAAATAAATTTAAATTTAATAAAATTAACTTCATTATCAATATACGACTTCTCTTGTTCAGTAGGAAATGTAGTTATTCAAATTATCGTTCTCCGTGTTGCCGCGACACGACGTATATTCCTTCACCAAGAACAGTATGAGGGATAAGAGCCCAAATTTATAGCTGATTTGCCCTTAAAAACAGATTTTATAGCATCGGAGCAAATATTTTGTTAACAATTCTTGCCAAAAAGTTTCGTTTCTTTCTGTACTCACAACTCAGCCTGTGTATGACTTAGGGTACGGATCCCAGGATTAAGAGTAAGTGTTCCGAATGCACTTCTCCCCACAGCATGTCACATACATTTTTATATGTATGGTTTTGGCGTAAAATAAATAAACGTTCTTTGGAAAAAGAAAATGCATCGAAAATAAATAAACATAAACGTTTAAAAAAAGAAAATGCAGAGAAATCCGTAAAATACTCATTGCTTTTAAACTCTTTACAAGAACTTCAAAATAAAAGTGCCTCAATTCGTTACAAAACATGGCGGGCCCACGGCCGGTCCTCCTCGTGCAACGGTGGCGCTCACCTGGAGCCGAGCACGCGCTGCGTGGCGTCGGAGTCCATCTCGGCGTCGGCGTCGCCCAGGGCGTGGGCGGGGCTGGCGGACGGGAAGGGCAGCGCCCGCGCCAGCGGCGGGCCGGCGCCGCCCGCCAGCAGCAGCAGCGCCGTCAGCAGCGACGACAGCGCCGCCGGCGGCGTCGACGCGAGGCAGCGGCGGGGGGACATGGCGGCGCGCGCGCGCCTGCAACACGAAGGCACAAGCGCACCTGTTAGATGGCGTTCTCAGAGGGGTCGACATTGGTCCCAGGAGTGGATTTGAAATTTCTCAAAGGTCGATGGTTTTAATTTTTTTTATTGGGGTAGTCGTGCGTTAAAAATAGATTTCTTCGCCACTAACTGTAATAATAGTAATAGTAATAGTAATAGTAATAATAATAATAATAATAATAATAATAATAATAATAACCGAGCGAAGTGGCTCAGTGCGTAGCGCACTGACTTCGTAATCGGGAGGTCCGGGTTCGATTCCCGGGCCGGCCATCCTGACCGGGGTTTTCGTGGTTTCCCTCGGTCATTAAGGCGAATGCTGGGATGGTTCCAAAAGTCCACGATCACCTATCGCTTCCTAATCCATTCCTATCATCTTTCATCTTCCATACCCCCGGGCTAACAACCACGGGGGATAAAAATCGGATCCAGCTAAATGCTGGTCCCCCCTAAGAATTGTTGCAAGCACCTGCTACCGCGATAATAAATAAAAACTGAGCCACGGTAAATGCAGGATGCTTACTTGCGTGGTCCTAGTCGGCTGATTAACGAAAATAATAATAATAATAATAATAATAATAATAATAATAATAATAATAATAATTAATAATAATAATAATAATTAATAATAATTAATATAGGTAATATATTATTGTCTTCATTTCAATAAATCTGCTGCATGTTTTATTTCATAACATTAAAAAAAATAACTTCATTATATTTAAGATTTTTTTTTCGATGGTACACGTTTTCATAGTAAGTATTGTAAATTATGTCGTGTTGTAAGACTCATATTTTTACCACCAAAAAATTAAATAATGTTGCATAAGTTGTTTCATTTCTACAGTTAAGTTAGGGATGTCTGAAAATAGTTAATTCGAAAAAGTTTGAGTTGTCAGCGAAGGGTGCAGGAACGAAGGGTGCGGATTCGAGATTTGTAAACGTTTTCGTCGTGTTGTTGTGGCCTGGTTTCAGTGTCATACCATGTACATATCCTGTCTCCACATCGTCCCATCTAATGTATCTTTCATCATCAGTCACACACACACACACACACACACACACACACATTATTATAGTGGAAGGAAAGAGAAAACCTCCGGTGTAATTTCTGCCCAGAGACAAAAAGGGGAGCATAAAGAGCATTACACTTCTGCCTTGCCGAAGATAAAAAAGTATGCCATTTATTGCAGATAGAGAATCTCATCTCAGATCCTTCGTATTATCTATCGCCAACGCACCTTCTTATGACAACCTTAATACCCAGCGAAATCAATGTAAGAAGAAATCACTTCCTGTAGTAATTACAGCTACTTACGGAGATAATACAATGAACGCCACAGACACACACAGAAAACACTCACTGCGCTGACGGTCATACACGCGTATTTCACACGTCCTTTCATATTCACGAATACATACACATACAAGGTAATCTCTGCACACCCAATATAGACATTCCTAAATACCCTAGTGAAACCGGAAATGCCATTTACATTGTTCGTTCTCTCATAGCTGATTAAAAATTCGACAAATTGCTTATCTAGGAACTACCGTATACGTGTTCTCTTAGTTAATGGTCGAAATGCCAAGTACTTTACACAAAGGAAATTATTTCCCTAATTTCACATCAAAATTAAAAATGATTGCTTAATTAAGATTTTGATATTTTAGCAAATTGATTTGAGTTAAAGCTCTATGCCGTATGTATCCGCTATGTGTGCCTTAAATGCCGGTATGTATATATTTTTCGATCAGCACTCGCAGTAACACAGTATACATGAATATTCTAGGCTAGAATACAATTTTAAAGGGAAGATGTTTCCGGAATCAAATATTAAAAACCGCAATCCGAAGTTTATTGTATGACATTTAAATCACTTAGTTATGCAATCACTTAAATTAGTAATTTAAATGAAAGTACTTTCAATTATTTAAATATAAAATAATATATGGTGTTTCTTTTAAGTGTTAAGAAAAGTTTTTTCACAAGGTTTCAGAGAAAAGCAGATTTATTTTAGGTACTTATGCAGATATTCTTGCGTGTTCAGCATGACAATGAGATCAACAGACGCTAGTTTTGTTTCCAATAAAACATGATTGCCAGATATATAAGTCAAATCGTACTTCAAAAAATGTATTCTTGAAGTCCATTAATGCCTGTCTACAATCATTTTTTAAAATCTCCAGGTACATCTCTTAAGATTAAATCTCTGGGTAGTATTATCTTCTGTATTTTATGCTAAGTGTCTGTCACAATAATGTTGCAATCTTTGCCTGAATCTGTTGCCTCAATCTTCAACGGGCATTTCAAACAATTTCCATCGATCCACTGATAAAGTCCTGAAATGGTATCATACATTGCCTCAGACTAAATTAAACCTCCCCCTACACACCATTATTCCGTATTTCAGAGTTTTCAAGTTTAGTATATTAAAATAATTAAAAAAAAAAAAAAAGCACAATGGCGCAAGCAATTGAACGACGGCAACGCTGCCTGCGACGACGGCTTGAGACAACATGGCGGCGGCTCCTGCATCACACACCTAACCTAACTTCTTCACAACGCGCTCATTAAAGCCTTTCTCCCTGGCGCGGAGTCGGACAAACGCGAGCTGTCGCGCGTTCCCAGACGAGGTTCGCACACGTTTCGCGCTCGGGAGCGGGTTCTGCTCCGGAACTTCTTTCCCAATGGATTATTATAAAAAAGTATGTCTCGACAAGAGCCGTTTGGAATCTGCGGTTTCCGCCATGTTGTGTAACCCGTACGTCTGGCATTGTTTCGCAAATTCCGTAGCTTTTAGATGCTTATGCATTACAATTAGAATTCTAATACGATGTGTCAATATGAGTGATAATTGATGAATGGATTTTCAGCATAACAACTTTACGTTCTGGTAAAATAATTGACGTGTTCGGTGTGTAGTGTCTTAAGGTCGGTTGTCCTTAAATGTTAAAACTGATTTAAATTGATTTATTCATTCCTTTTCACCAACGAATTTACTACTTTCAAGTGAACTCTGGGATCTGCCAAGATTTAAACTTTAAAGATAAGTATCGAAAACGCAAATGTACATTAAAACTGTTTTCTCCTATAAAATACCGCTGCATATTAAAATGAAATTATTTATCGTAAGAATGGTTTTTGAAAATTCTCCATTATCAAATAAAGTAGTACGATAAAATAAATATTTTTCTTAGAGTCACAGTATTCGACATACAAAGTTCACAAGATATTGCACTTTCATTGAGATTTGTCATATTTTAAGGTTTCGATGAGACGCGATTTGATAAGTTTCGAAATTTTTTTTAAAGTTTCGATTTGCATTGGCAGAAACATCGTCAGTTAAAAAGCAAAAAAGTAAAAAGCTCCCGGAAATATCAGCCCCAGATCTCCACGTTATTTAAAAATAATATTGAATCAGATTTACAATAGAAGTTCACAACTCACGGAAATGCCTTCTTTGCTCAAACTCGCCGAGAACGACCCTTTGAGCCGAAGTTATATTACAGTGGCCGCGTCTACTCTTCCACACAACTTCTACATTTCATCCACACGAGAACTCCACTCCATGAACGCCAGTTATTCTGATCGGTACTTTGCCGTGTTTTTTCGAGTAATACCGAGTAAAAGCCGGAGCAGAACCCTAATAAATGAACCACGGGCCGCGCACGATCTTTCCTTCCTCTTCCTATCCTTCTTCCCTTACAAATAAACTCTCACTTACGTGCACTACACTACCACATAGATCGGAGGCGTTGCCCCGCTAGGGGAGATACCTTGAGTATATATTCCCCCACAAGCCACCGGCGACGGGTATCACCATCCGGCGGGAAAGGAAAATCGCCACGTTCCGGGCTAGAACCTTCACTACACTCACGGGAATAATGACGTCAGTAGCTAATGCGCACAAACAACACTCACTGGGTAGCACAAGCCTTGTTGTTGTAGCAAGCCGTCGTTACCTTAGTGCGGCGACGTCTACCCTTCCACAACACTTCCACTTTCCACCCACACGAGCGCTTCACACCACTGCGCGGATCCGTTCACCGCCACCATCCGCTCTCCGGCGACTGCGGCAGCTGCCTCGCAGCCACCCACGGTCCACCCGCCCCCGCGGCCCGAGAAAGCGCACGCAACCCGAGCTGAAAGCGCGTTGCCTTGCCTTGCGTTGCCTTGCGTTGCGTTACGTTGCGTGCGCTGGAGATCCGGCGAGGAAAAAGTGCGCTTGCCACCTAATAGTTAATTTAGAGTCGATTGTGCGCATGCGTGTTGCAGCATAGGCCGTCGAACTGTTCCAGGGGGCCAACTGCCGCACGACAGGTTCGAATCGTGCCGGCTTGTGAATAAGAGACTGTCGTTTGTTTTTAATTGCGAGAGTTCACTCGAGGCTGCCGCTTTCGTGATTTACATTAAATTGTGACAGTCATTACAGCAGCTTCTTTAAACGTAATAATTACATAAACGGTACATGAAACGTTATAATGAAGCATAATTTCCACCAGAGTGGACGGTCGGTTTCATACTAAGTTGTTAATTTTTGTCGAGCCTTACAATACAAAAGAAGTGGAAACTTGTCTAATTGTAACGCCATTTTTATTTTCCATTTCCATTTTCTTCATAAAGATTCGGCTAATATGTAATGTACACCAAAACAATCGAGTATAATTCAATAACACTCATTACACAATATACTTTAACTACATTGTTTCTGGTAAAGAATTTTAAAAACTAACAGTGTATCTAATTTCGACTCGTCTCCTAAGTCGGTCCTCAAAACAAATTCACGAGCATATTTATTTGCCTTTGCAAATTCGGCGACTTACACAGTCTGACTTAAGCAATGTAGTCTCTCGAAATTAAAACGCCTTATTTTAGTACTCTATGGTTCTGTAAAAATACAGCTTTATTAGTCGATTTCTTTGTACACTATTATAGCATTCCTCTGTTCAAAAGTTTCCTACATACTAAATAAAGGGATGACAATAACCCCCTTTCCCCTGATTCGACTTGAATTTGGAGGATGAATAAGAAAGTAAATTAAATGTTCCTTGCACAAAATATGAGTTGAAAAAAAAATTGCTTTAAATATTTAAAGAATTTCACTATACAGATAAATGGTAATATTTCTACGCTTATCATGGGCAGTAATTCGATCTCTGTGTTATTGGAAAGATATGTTACTTCGCATTTCAGTGATCAAAAATGTACCCGATTTTAATGCCTTATACAAACGCCTTTTTCTTTAGCAACGGTGGAAGTTTCTTTGCAACGTTTGCCTTTCTCTCTTTTTGTTCCTTTCTGCCGATTACTACACTTGGCTCACCGACACGAATCGATTTATGGTGGTGCTCATGTGTTGAAATATATACGGAATGCTCGGCGATGGCAAGAAGGCCCACCAACATTTAGCAGATGGTGAAATAAGTGGCAGTATTTCTTTTGCGTTTGTGGGAATGGGGAACTAAGACCAAAATTAAGCAAAACCCAGGATAAAATGTCATTGTATGCATAAGTGTTGATGACTTTCGCTACATTTGTAGTTTTATCACTCCTTTTCAAAAGATCTACGATGGATTTTGCATTTTGTGATAACTTAATGTAATATAAATTTATTTAATATATGATTGGTTTGAATCGTTAATTAAATTGAATGAATTCCGAGAAAAAAGCATAAAAGATGAACTAGAACTACCAAAGCTAAAACGTGCTTCCAAATACATCCATAATTTGCTCAAATTACAGTTTTGTATATTTAATCTTTTTTCAATTCCGTTTTCAGCGTTGAATCAACTTCTTCTTAAGACTGTAAATTCACAATTTATTTTTGATTTTCTTACTGTACAGAATGAGTACGATCCAGCGACAAGCCATTCTCGTCAAAACAGTCATCAAAGATTTAATTCAATCTTTTTGTGTATTTCATCCACTAATGGTTCCAAACTTTTAACAAGGCAACTTTTAATCCTGGCTGAATAAATATTATGAATTTGTCACATTTCATTTTTCATTTTTTAAACTTTTTCTTATTTTTATTTAGTGACGAAGCATAAATATGAAAATTATCAAAATCGAATAAATAAAGACCCGGCATTTCTATTTGGTCTTCGGTCCTTTCAGTTGGCCCACTGAGATAACATCTTACTTGACTTGGGGAAACTGATGTTAATTGTAACACACAGTTTAAAGCGATTTTGACGTTACATAAATAAATAAAATAACAAATGAAATGCCGAAAAAATATTAAACAAGCGTTATTGAACATCGTCTGGATCAATTTCTCAGTTTCCTTCGCATTCCATTTGGGGTTAATATTTCATCGATTCTTCCTTCTTTCATTTGATGTCGTACAATCCGCGCCATGGGAGATTCCAGCATTACGGTGCCGCTGTCGTCATAACAGAGCCCTCGCGTGCTGTTTCGAGTTCCGCGCGGGCGCTTTCGCTCTATCTTTTGTAATTGTCGCGTTGTCGCGTGTGGGGTGTCTCGCTACCTGGGAGAAAGTGTTGCGTTTATCGTGACTAGATAAGCGCCGTGATCTTCTGGGTGAGCAGCCATCGCTTCCTTGTCAGGTCCGCAGATTGTGCGTGAGGATTTACTTCGAACGCGGACCTACGTAACAGGTGCGTTAATTAATTTGAAGTTCGTGTGCACCGATGGTCGTGATGAAACTGCGTAATGCTAGAAGGTTGCTTCTCAGGGTCTGAGTCTGTGATGTAATTTTTTTTATGAATTTCAAGTATTTCTACTTTCATCAGTTTTTTAATCAAGGCGCCCTGTGGGAATATAACTAAAACAAAAACGTTTTAAAAATTCCAATCGGCATTTTCTTTACCAATATATAAATTTTCAAACATAATATCCTAAATCGAGATAAATACCAGGCAGTCATTTAAAGTGTATACTAATGCTATACGTTTGAGATTTCTCTCCTCAATATTTTTACTGAGACATGGAATCAGAATGTGCTAATTATATGGCCTTCCTCACAATTTGTTTCTGAAACTGCAGATTTGTTTTTTCTTCGCAAAACAGAAATATATTTTTGGGTAAATTGACAGACTAAGGGAACAGTTATGAATACAACACACGTTATTTCGTATCACAAACTGTAAAATAGTTGATCAAAAAAAGAGAGAGAAAAGGGGAAAATGAAAATGCATAAAAAGTATAAATGTAGAAGATCAAAAGAAATGCTATTCGCATGAAGTCTTCAACTAAAAGAATTGTTCAGTAAAAATTTCTTTACTTTTTATTGATCCCAACACACATGTAATTTGCACTAATATTTACATTATTCTTAAGCATTGCGTGGTTAATATTATTTATGTTTCCTTACTGTTAATTTTAAGAGCGTCATGAAACAAGTAATACTTGTCCACTAGGTACCCACAAAAAGGGATACCGTTTAGTTCTACACACCTAGTGACTGATTGCAAAATTTACAATCACCACCAACCTTTGAGGCAGTGATTTATTGCACATCACGCGAAAAACCGGTCGTGAAGACCACTTCCCGTCGCATGGAACATAAATACGGAAATCCGAGCCGAAACCCGCGGTTCTCGAAGTGGCCAGACCGTTCTCCACAAACACCTCCCAGCGGCCGCCGTTCCCGTTAGCGCGGCTCGCCGCGTTTTCTTACGTGGGAGGCGAGGAGGGGGCGGAGAATGTCAACAACTTCGTTAACGCGAGCAGCCTTTGGGGCCGCCGCGGCAGTAGGTCCGCGTTCCTCGGTCTCGGGAGAACCCGTTCAGAACTTGAATTGAATTGAATTGAATTGAATTGAATTTGCCTTATTTTACGTGGCGAGACTCGGGCCATCAGGCCCGCTCTTCCGTCTGACCACGCAAATTTCGCTACGCTCCTTTCACCAACTAGCAGAGGAAGGAGGTATTTATTGGGCGAGAAACAGGCGAGTTGAATTTAGCTCAGAGGCGTCATTTAGGCTTGAGGATCTTTTACATGCAAGTAAATCTACTAACATGGGACAGCCGGCTTTACTTCCCCTCCGAAGGAAGGCGTACGAAGGATTTTCTCGCCTTTAAAAATCCACGGCTTCGATCGGATTTGAACCCGCAAACTTGGGTACAACAGTCCGGTAACCGCTACACCATCGCCGCCGCTTGGAGGAGCGACGTTGAATAACCGCATATTCTCCCATTTATATTGTTCTCTCATTGATATTTTTTTACGTTCAACTGTTTTTCTTTGAACATTTTCGTATTGAAATGGTTCTTACATCTCATCGTACTCAACCTACAAAAGGATTTTTTTAAAGGAAAAGTAGTTCGTAACGTCATTAACAACTATTACCAATACGGCAGTACCGAAATAAATAAAATAAATTAGAGTGTAAAACCCGACCTATAAGGCGCAGATAGTGCAACCGACTTATGTATTGAAATTCTGGGTAAGACATGGGTGTTTTTGTCGTAAAACGGCGACTTCCTCGAGATAAACCCCTATTTTTCCCTTTTATTTAGTTACCGGAGAAGTAAGAATAGGGCTAATTCTCTGTCTACAATGTAATGTTTAATTGCATTTCTAGTCCTTGATTTTAAAAATCGAGAACGTTCTACATTGCTCCACGACGAGAAAACACCTCTATCAAATGTGACAAAGCGAACTCAATAAATGTAAAAGATGAATTGATGTGATCGCAGAAATAGATTAATTTTTAGCACGAGTCGCCATAATTTCAGAAATGTGTGATGAATATTCTGTAATGACTGCGCACAAGGTCAACCACTAGTTCTTGCGTATTCTGTTGTTAAACGCAATAGCTTTCCCTCTCTCTTCCCCCTGTGTTGTTGTCCACTACCGCAGTTAAAAGTAACACAAACTTTGAAACTTTCTAATATATTCTATTGAGGAGTTTCTTGTGTTTTCCTAGTATTTATGGTCTGATTTCGAAGTCTCTTAATACAATATTCACTGCGACACAATGTGCGATATATTCTATTTATTTATCTCTATTAAAAGAATACACGAGGTCGATTTGCACTTTACAATGACGTTATTTATACGTATTATCATCTATTTAGTGCCTTTCATAACTTCCATTTGAAAGGTATCGGCGGGAAATCGATACTCTTGTCAACATTTATTTATGTGAAAACACAGATTTTACTTTTTGCGATATTATCCATTTTTCATCCATTAAATTCGTAACTGACGTTATCGCGGAACAGTATAATCGATTATACAGATAATAAGAGCAATTGGCGAGGGAATTGTTTCCGCATTTGAGAACCATAATGACGTGAACCCAATTTGTTTTATCGAGGTGTCCTGAATGCAATCGTGTCACAGCGATTGTTTCGTTTAAATGGCCAGATTGTAGTATTTATCGGCCCGTTTTCATCGCATTGAAGTCACTGAGATACTGGGAATATTTGTTTTATTCTTATAATTTACTTGATATTTATAAAAAAGAAGATTTTTGATCTGACAAAAACGTGTAGTAAATGAATGTCTTCGAGCAAGTTTCATCATACTTCTTGCGCAAAAACTCAATAGTACGAATATTTTTGTACAATCATCTTGTACGTATTTATCCTTAAAATATCATTCTATGTTTAACAAGTTTCAGCGTATTACTAACCATAAGTGAAATATACGAAGGGCAAAACGCACCGTTAAAAGTAACAACCGTGCATCTTCTTCATTTATCTTTAACATTACACAGCCATTTGCACGTGGCCTCGGCACCCTTGACTCTTCGCGAACTCCCATCTCCGCATAAGACCGAGTACCGTCATGTCTGTCCTATAAATTGCGAGCATAACAAGAAAGGACGACTAGTCTGCTAAAAACGCCTGGTGGCTCCGCGCACGGAACAGGCCATTCAGGTGACGTTTACACCCCACGTGCTCGGGGCCTGAACGACGAAGGTGGGGGAGGCGGCGGCTGCGGTCTTGGTGATTGTGGTGACGGTAGAGACACTGGAAGTAGGAGTGGCATTTGTGGCAATTGCAGCAGCTGCATTACTCGGTTCAGGCCAGCGAACGATTATTTGAAAGGTTCTAAATCAGTTGAATTCAGAAATCAGAAATTCAGAAATCAGAAATTCAGAAATTCAGAAATTCAGAAATCATGAATTTAGAGACATATCGATGTTTTAAACATAGATGTATTGCTGCCGATGTTTCTTTAACATCGATGTTTTGTGTCAATGTTTTTACGTTTTCAATATTTTGTTTGTGAATGCTGTAGTTCCATAATGACAATTTTGTAAAAGTTAAAAAGTAATGACTAATGATACACTTACCAGTCAGTTTGTGTTCAGTTTTATGTGTCGGTTTATGTGGTCAGTTTATGGGTTCGTACCAAACGAACGATGTTTGTACTACCGTCATCAAGCAGGCTATCTCTTGTCCGAAATGACTCGAGTGCTGCAGTATTTCTTACGTCATTCCTCGCATTTCGTGCGTTCGTAGAGAGGCGGTGAATGCACGTGACAGGGACGCAGGGCCTTCTTCCTGGCTCCGTACTCTTTTACGGCGAACTGAGAATCTCCTGACCTCTTTGGGGGCGCTCAGGTTTTCAGAGTCGGGTTTGTTAATTGTTTTTATCTTTTCACCTTTGTTTTGCCACTTAAATTTTAATTATAAATTATTTAACATGGCCACTCTGAAATTAAACGTTGTTCCGCGCATATGTGCAATGTTAGTGGCTATCGAACCAGTGTTAAATCATCGACATTTAAAAACATCGATAGTTTTTGGTCGATGTATTATTAATATCAATATTTTAATTTTAAACATCGATGCATTGTCTTAGATGTCACATCACTACTAAGAGCGCTTCGATCTGCGAATTATATTCTTCCACCAGGCGGATGAACTCAGCTAATTATGACTTCAGGTGTCAATGAGTGATGTTGGTAGCAGTGGTAAAAGCGGTGACAATCACGGTGGCGGCAGCGACAGAGGCGGTGACGGTGGCGGAAGCTGAGATGGCGGAGGCAGCAAAGACATCAACTCGCAGAACGATAGCGATGCCACGTGCGCGTTTATTAAGAGGAGAAAAGTCCATTGAGTGAACTACTAAGAATGAAACCTACAACAAAGTAAATCACTTACGTTAACTTGAAATAAGTACTAGAGATGGACTTATCAGTTCCGTTTTCCCGTTCAACCCAGCTTCATACGTCCCCGCGGTATAAGGAAACACCATGTGGCAGCCTCTCCCATTTCGGGATGCCAGAATTCGACGTGATTCACGTGCAAAGAAAGGGGCAAGGCGCAAAGCCAGGTACGCGTTGATCTTGTCGATTGAGACGACACTACTTTGCAGTTTAAGGAGCGATCCAGCGCCCTAAGGCTCAATTTGAAAAAACGCCTTCGAGGCATAGTAGCACAGTGTGATATGGGCGATTACTACAGGAGGGAACGAAAGGCCGAGAGCTCTTCCTCAAACCGTTTTCGATAGTTTTCTCGTCGCATAATTGAACACCCCATCCAATCCAATTTCCTCGTAACAATCAACACTTTTCATCAAGCAGTGAAGCAGATATTTTACTAAGTAATTACACCAAGAAAAAGGAAATATATGAGGACTTTCCTTTGTCTCCTTCCCTGAGAAATCTCCTAGCAGCGCGAGCAGTAGCAAACGCCGACGGCGGCGGTGACAGCGACAATGACAGCGCGCGGTTGCGGCGGTGGTGGTGATGGTGGTGGCGGTGGCGGTGGAGCGGGCAAAGGCGGCAGCGGCGGACACCCAGCGCGTTCCGTGGCGGCGGCAGCGGTGGCGGAGGCGGACTTGGCGTTGGCGGCGGAACGCTAACGGTATCCCGGTCCACTTGCCGCGGATCCCGCGGCCTGTCTGCGCCTCCCAGCGATAAGCCCCGGCGCGAGGTGGGGCGGGCCGGGCCGGGCAGGCGCGTGGACTCTTGGTCATTCGGTTACTGTGTCCCGCGCCGCCGCCGCCGCCGCCGCCGCCACCAGCGTCTCCGTCATTGCTATGCAGACGTCGCCGCCGCCGCCGCCGCCGCCCACCTGCCAGCCACCGCTGCCCCATTTCCCGCGCGAGTGTGGGCGACTTCGCCTACGGTGTGCTTTGCTGCTGTGCACTCGTGTCGTGTTGTGTCGCTCTTTGATCGTCAACTTAATGAAAGGGACGATCCAGGAGGGATTAATTTTGGACATGCTTCACCCCTTTGGGGACAGGGAGCCCCCAATACGTTTTTTAAGAATAAAAATGTATGTTACTTCATTAATACGTAATAAATAATCAATTTTAACAATTGTCATGGCTAACAGTTAAGCATGAAACAACACGTTAGATACAGCGTTTTAACTTATTTTCCATAGAATATACGTCTATCTAATTTTTAATATATCATTTGTGATGATTTGGGAATCACCTTGAAGTCTACAAAGCCGCCAATTTCAAAAGTAATATATCATAAGTAAAATTTAGAAGAGAATATTGAGCACATGAATTATGATATTCTTGCCGTAAAGTCATTAAAACCTTCAATTCTGTCGCAACCTTCTCTAGAAATTCATCCTTGCTTAGTGATCGTTCTTAATAAACCTTCTGCAGTTAGATGCGGAAGTTCCTTTGCATAACTGCATGTGCGAACTCTTATTCTCTACACTCAATCATTGTTCATTACTTTATTTGCAAATAATAACTCGTTACACATTTGACTAGAGATATAAATTACTTTATAACATCCAAATAAGCTCACAACAGGAACAGTCACACCGTAAATTATAGCGGATGAGAGAAACAAGACAAAACAATGTAATCACGATGGGATCGTAAGAGGTTAGAAAGTGTTGCGTAAGAAACCACTCTCTTCACCTACATCGTTTGGGATTGAATCATAGTAATCCTGTCGCTGTAGAGTGGAAACGAAACTAGTTTTTTTATTTAAGCATTCAGGCGAAGCAAAAATTCTAAGTGAGAGGTCTTATATTTCAGCATTCATGCAACTTATATACATTTTGTATGACTCCCTAAATAACATCATTGGTAATAATAATAATAATAATAATAATAATAATAATAATAATAATAATAATTTGAGTAATTTTTTTTTTCACTTTTCCATTTTTACACGAGTATATAGAAGCTCATTACGCCTGAAACGTTAGGACTTGTACTCGGAAATAGTGTCGACAATAATCTTATTTTTTAATTCTAAGTAGACAAAAATACAAATGATTTAAGTGATTCATAATAAATGATGTAAATGATGAAAAATGTTGAAAAACACAATCCGTATACACAATTTTCCAGATAGATGTAATAATATAATTGTCTATATCCCATACACATTAATCCTGATAGATGGTTCAATTCCAATATATGATAATAATTTTAATAGAAAATTATTTAATTGTAATGCATGTTTTAATTAACAAAACTGTTAAGGACATTGCTGTATTACCTAAACACATTACACCTACTCGAAAACAACATAATGACTCTCTGTTCGTACATTAAATAATATAATTCACGGTGTTAACTGCCTCACTTAATTTCATGAAAAGATAACTAAAACTTCATACTTGCTTGGCGTCAAACGGTACTTGAATCGTGTGCTCAATTTTAAAACGACCTATAACTGGTCCAGCATGTCAGTGAATTTTAATTTAACAATCATTGAGTTCATGGCGCAAAATTCAAGATAAGTTTGCAAATTATTTGGAAATCTTTCTGCTTCCTGCAGTTATTAGATTAGTCATGCTCCAAAGTGTGAGGCAATTCTGAGGAATCTTACGAGGAAAATGGAGAAAACGTCGCGGCGCATGTGGGCCATCTTTCTCTTACTGAGTCACTGCCAGCTGAATTACAAAATGTCACGGAAACTCCGGCCGAAGTACGTTAACAAACAGGCCATGATCTTTCCCGATCTTTACTTCCTCTCCCCTTACTCACAAACACACTTGAATGCACCATACTGCTGTATATGTCGCTCGGGGAGAGCTCGGGGAAGATTGAATTGAATTGAATTGAATTTGCCTTATTTTACGTGGCGAGACTCGGGCCATCAGGCCCGCTCTTCCGTCTGACCACGCAAATTTCGCTACGCTCCTTTCACCAACTAGCAGAGGAAGGAGGTATTTCTTGGGCGAGAAACAGGCGATTTTTTGAATTTAGCTCAGAGGCGTCATTTAGGCTTGAGGATCTTTTACATGCAAGTCAATCTACTAACATGGGACAGCCGGCTTTACTTCCCCTCCGAAGGAAGGCGTACGAAGGATTTTGTCGCCCTTAAAAATCCACGACTTCGATCGGGTTTGAACCCGCCAACTTGGGTACAACGGCGTACGCTAACCGTTACACCAGCGCCGCCGCAAGATTCCTGGAGGGGGAAATCCCCCGTTTAGGTCGACGCCGGATTTCACCACCCAGCGGGGGAGGAACACCGCCACATCCCGGGGTAAAGCATTCACTACACTAAAGAGACTGATTTTCATAACAGTGAACGGGCACATCAAGTAACCATTTGTGTGAAATAAGGAAAAATATAACATCAAACCGGGATAGATGGCTCAGAGCATCGACTGATGTCACAGTAGTCCCTCTGACATGGAGGTCCAAGGTTCGAGACCCGACGGTGGCAGGGTTTTTGACACTAGCTTCGTAGCTAGGACGAATTCAGTCGCTGGCTGGAGGAGAACTCTAGCGGCCGGCTGCTCTGATCGGTAGTTTTCCGTCAACAAAAGGCGAATGCGGCGCGCTCTGGTGGGAGATATCTGTTTGGGGAAAACCCCGCTAGCAGACAGTAGGTTGCCGCCGGATCTCGCCATACTGCGAGGGAGAGATCGTCGCCACCTCCCGAGCAAAAAACATGTATTGTACTTACGAGACAAATGGCCGTGGTAGATGTGCCCTGCATCACTAAACAATCAATCAATCAATCACTGTAACATCAACGGTTGCATGAATTTCAGCACTCATACCATGAGATCAGAAATCATAATTGCCGGGATCCACCATGTTAATTTGTCCGCGGTTACATTACAATTTCCTGTGAATGTATATAAAGTAACGTGTGGGGATATACGAATGAATCTGATGAAAATACTATCTCATTTTTGACGAGGATTTCTTTGTGACGTGCCACGAAGTAGCCAGGTCCTCTTTTACTTCGAAACTTTATAATTATCTTCAACTCAGGAAAAACAAACACCATATAATAAAAGAATGTGCTGAAAACTACCAAGAAAAATCTTTAACCTCCCTATGAGTATAAATAAACTATATTCAAGAAATTCGTTGCAATTATCACTTTTTACCGAAAGACTTTAGGTCTCTATTTAGTAAAGTATTTAATTTCCCGTGCCTGGTACTCTCGGTCTTGAGTAGGATTAGGGATTTAAATACTTGATCAAAATACGACGAAGGGCGATCTGACTCCAGTGCACCCCTGGGTATGTAAAGCCAAAAGCAAAATATATTTTAAAACGTGCTACTTGTTCACTTAAAGTTTCTCCGTCGACAGACTAATGTATTTCTAGTGACTTTCTTGAGATCATCGCAACACATGCAGGTCTATATTCAAGGAAGGAAAAGTAGGTACAATGAAAAGAACAAATAGCGTTCATTGAAAATTAGAGTTTAAATAACATGCTCTAAAGGCCTCTATTTCTCATGTTCCTTTCGTAGTTTCCAGTAAGTCTCTTCGTGGTTTACAACTTTCGTTCCGTTGCATCTCGTCTCATTATCAATCCGTTTTCTCTCCGGTCTTCCAATATTCTTTTTTCTCTCAACTTGTACTTTGGAATATGTTTTGGTTTATGGGCGTTTTCATTTCTTTTGATGTTGTCTCTCCAAACTATTCTGTACTCGTTAAAGTTTTCAGTTGGATTATAAATTGCTAGGTAGTTTCGAATTTCCTCATTCTGAATCCTGTCTCTACTTGTAACGTCGGTGCAGCTCCTTATAAACTTCTTTTTGGCGGTTTCTTACCTCTTATTTTTGAATCCATAGTCAACTTTTCTCATCCATATATCTCATAAGGGACTGCTAGGGGTTTATAAAATTGCGTGAGTGTGTTTTTTCTGACCATGCTTTTCAATGTCCTTCAAACAGTTTCGCACATTCTATTACATTTCAGAGTATTTTTTCGCGTCAATTATTTTTTAAACCAAATTCTGGGAACTTTATTGAACTCTCTTTATCTATGTTTTTTTAATTAACGACTTATTTACATCAAACTAGTTATTTCCTTGGAAATGCCATCGAGTTCGTTTTTGGAACAGAAATGTCTAAATTACGTTCTTTTTCGATCAACAGCAGAACATAAAAGGCTGTTTTTAGAGTATCTATATTATCAGATATCAGAAACAACAAAAAGAAGGGTCATTATACAACTTTTGTTGTTATAATTCTTTATAAAATTTAGAGAGTATCATTTATTTCCATACTCTGAGAAAACCGACCTAATAAATATTAAAAAGTGTTGGCAACATACAATACCCTTGTGTCCTATATAATTTTCTTGCGTATCTCGGTATATTTTGTTCCTATATTAATTTGGCTATCTTTGTACATACATTTAGGTGCCTTTTCAAATAACGTCAGCTAAGTGTTTTGGCACAGCACTTCTGGCCATAATTGACGATAATTGTACTCTGAGAAAGTTTTGGCTTTTATATTCTCTCTAAAGACCATATGTGTTTGTCAGTTGAATGCTTGCCTCTTTTCATTCAACAGTTTTAACAAAAACGTGTAAAAGAGCATGATCTTCTCTTGTAAAGTTGTTTATTCATTTAGAGTTATTAAATACATTATACTTTTCAATCTATTATTAATATTTTTTCGTGCACTTTATATGTTGCATTAAGAGCAAGTCACTTCTTTCTACCCTAATTTCAGTTATTCATACATGACGTCCAAAGATTTAGAATACGAAATGTGAAGTAAACAGTACTTCCGTTAACATTGGTAAATTTAAAGTAAACAATTAATATAAGTCTCTGGGCGACGATCGTCTTAAAGCTGCGAGTGAAAATCTCTGTCGTATATATACGCATGCACAGCCTAAAACAACGGGAGGGGTCAACTGTATTTATGGCCCCGTCTGGGCCCTCTTCCATTAAACTCTTTACATATTTATAATACATTTTAAATGAGAAATCAATAAATACATTGGTTTAGAGAAACTTTTCCCCACATGTGTATCAAATCTCCAAATTATGAGCTGAAGAGGGTAAAATCGGAAATTGATCATATATACGGAAATAATACGAGTATGTTGCATTACATAGAACTAAAAGTTTCCTTACGAAATTTTTTGGAGACCAAAGAAACTCTGCCCCTCCTTTGTGCACGCTTGTGATCAAAAGACCGAGGGAAGTGACTCAGGACTCACATAAAATGGGTAAATAGAAATGATCATCGGTTGCCATAGTAGAATTTAGCACTTTTTGTAAATTGCATTTTGAAAACAATGCCATAACATTTTCTATAAAAGTTAATAATTATCATTTTGTAGCATTTGTTACGAGTTATTAATAAGGGAGAACTCTTTTAAGATAAAAAAAATATTTTGACGCTCCTCATATTTTCCGTTTAAAACCAGAATGTAAGAGAAACAAATTTAATACTTCGCCATTTGTGAACTTCAACAATTATAAAAGCGTAATAAATGTCGAGTGCGTCTTGGGCTTAGGGCCTCGTCTTCTTGTGATCTTTTCTGTACCGAGAACTAGGAACCTGAGAAGCCTTATGGTGCCCAGGCTTTCAGAATCTTTTTTTAAAATTATTTTTCTTCTTCCTCTTTCTATTATTATCATTATTATGGTTATCATTATTATCATCATTACTATTATTATTAGTTTTACTCTTTTTGTCAGTTAAATCTTAATAATCATAAATTAATAAACTCTCAAATTAAATGTTTTCGAAGATGTGTGTGTGTGTGTGTGTGTGTGTGTGTGTGTGTGTGTGTGTGTGTGTGTGTGTGTGTGTGTTGTCGATGTCGCATCCCTAGTAAGACACAGAACACGAAGAAAACTATAACACGCATTTTAACAATTATATCGCAGATTGACGACCTTTTCGCACTTTGTACGTGATTTCACACTACGCAAACACACTTTTTTCATTTTTTAAATTTTTTTTAATTTTTATTTTTTTTTATTTTTTTTTTATTTTTTTTTTAGCGCTTGGTAACTTTTCGCATTTTTAGCAATTGCTAGAATCTACCATCTCTTTTACGGGACATTAGTGGTTGAATAGAAATGGCCGTAGGAGACAGAAGCGCGAGTTGCCGCGTCGGCGACGATAACGAGCGAAGCCCATCAGGCAGGGCGGCGGAAGAAAGCGCGAGATTGCGGCGCGGCGCGATTAGGAGGCAGGGAAAAGGAGAGCGACGGCGCGAGGGAAGTGGGGGCGTGGATGTGATAGGCATCGCACAATGCGTGGGAGGCGCGGGCGCCCGCGGGGGCGGGGGCGGGGGCGGGGCCTGGGCGCTGGAAAAGTGACGGCATCAATCGTAAGAGGCGGGGGCGGAAGGCGGGGGCGGCGCGTTGAGGATCGCGAGCGAAATCTCTGGTCGCGTGTGATTTGTGGCGGCGGCGATGCGATGGCGTGACGGTTAACGTACCGGACTGTTATACCCAAGCTCGCGGGTTCAAAACCGATCGAAGCCGTGGATTCTTAGGGCGACAAAATCCTTCGTACGCCTTCCTTCGGAGGGGAAGTAAAGCCGGCTGTCCCATGTTAGTAGATTTACTTGCATGTAAAAGATCCTCAAACAGCCTCTGAGCTAAATTCAAATCGCCTGTTTCTCGCCCAAGAAATACCTCCTTTCTCTGCTAGTTGATGAAAGGAGCGTAGCGAAATTTGCGTGGTCAGACGGAAGAGCGGGCCTGATGGCCCGAGTCTCGCCACGTAAAAGAAGGCAAATTCAATTCAATTCAATTTGTGGATGTCTGGACGAAAGAGAGTGATAGTGCAGACGGCGACAATAACGGCGATATTGGGATAGGAGGAAATTCACAAAAATAGGAAATAGTCTAGCACTCTGTAGTAGTAAAAATGCTGCTGAATGAATCGAACAATGGTTTTCCATATAGTAGAATCTACACGGCTCAAGAACAATGAACGAAGTACTCTTGTATAACACTACTGTAAAATGAACGTTTTAACAAAATCCGTGTTCAGGAAAACTGCAAAAACATAGTATAGTTCATACGGATACATAGAACAATAGTTCTTTACATGCCAATAATATCCGAAAAGAGAGCAACAACAATTATTTAATGGACGAAAGCGTCCTTAAATCCTTTCTGTCACTTGATTTCAGCAGCGGGATTTAAGCAGAGACGCACTGATTTTGAATAAGATATTTCCGTTGGAGCGCTTAATACGAGAATGAGCGAAATAACACAATCAAATACTTTCGGTTTTTCGTCAAAACTGCAACTTTCATCCTATCTGTGTTTTTCCAGTTTCTGGATGTCTGACAAAACTATAACATATGTTACATGGCTGGAAGCTGCATAGCTTTCTTTCAATTTCAGCGCGCGTTGGAAATTAGTGATATAGATATAATTGAAAGTGGGGAATTAGATTGCTGCTTCTCCCTTGTAGAATTGTGAGTATTAGCACTGAACGTCTGAAATAGTGATCAACTACACACATGAAGAAAAATTGGACCTCTGTGATTTTTATTCACGGTTCTGAGATGTGAAATCTTAATTCTAAGATTAAAATGCATGAGAAAAACACCAAGTGGCGGGGGCGATGGCGGGGGCGATGGCGGGGGCGATGGCGGGGGCGATGGCGGGGACGATGGCGGGGGCGATGGCGGGGGCGGGGGCGATGGCGGGGGCGATGGCGGGGGCGATGGCGGGGGCGATGGCGGGGACGATGGCGGGGGCGATGGCGGGGGCGGGGGCGATGGCGGGGGCGATGGCGGGGGCGATGGCGGGGGCGATGGCCGGGGGCAATGGCGAAGGGCGATGGCGGAGGGCGATGGCGGAGGGCGATGGCGGAGGGCGATGGCGGAGGGCGATGGCGGAGGGCGATGGCGGAGGGCGATGGCGGAGGGCGATGGCGGAGGGCGATGGCGGAGGGCGATGGCGGAGGGCGATGGCGGGAGGGCGATGGCGGGGGCGATGGCGGGGGCGATGGCGGGGGCGATGGCCGGGGGCGATGGCGAAGGGCGATGGCGGAGGGCGATGGCGGAGGGCGATGGCGGAGGGCGATGGCGGAGGGCGATGGCGGAGGGCGATGGCGGAGGGCGATGGCGGAGGGCGATGGCGGAGGGCGATGGCGGAGGGCGATGGCGGAGGGCGATGGCGGAGGGCGATGGCGGAGGGCGATGGCGGAGGGCGATGGCGGAGGGCGATGGCGGGAGGGCGATGGCGGAGGGCGATGGCGGAGGGCGATGGCGGAGGGCGATGGCGGAGGGCGATGGCGGAGGGCGATGGCGGAGGGCGATGGCGGAGGGCGATGGCGGAGGGCGATGGCGGGAGGGCGATGGCGGGAGGGCGATGGCGGAGGGCGATGGCGGAGGGCGATGGCGGAGGGCGATGGCGGAGGGCGATGGCGGGAGGGCGATGGCGGGAGGGCGATGGCGGAGGGCGATGGCGGGAGGGCGATGGCGGGAGGGCGATGGCGGGAGGGCGATGGCGGGAGGGCGATGGCGGGAGGGCGATGGCGGGAGGGCGATGGCGGGAGGGCGATGGCGGGAGGGCGATGGCGGGAGGGCGATGGCGGGAGGGCGATGGCGGGAGGGCGATGGCGGGAGGGCGATGGCGGGAGGGCGATGGCGGGAGGGCGATGGCGGGAGGGCGATGGCGGGAGGGCGATGGCGGGAGGGCGATGGCGGGAGGGCGATGGCGGGAGGGCGATGGCGGGAGGGCGATGGCGGGAGGGCGATGGCGGGAGGGCGATGGCGGGAGGGCGATGGCGGGAGGGCGATGGCGGGAGGGCGATGGCGGGAGGGCGATGGCGGGAGGGCGATGGCGGGAGGGCGATGGCGGGAGGGCGATGGCGGGAGGGCGATGGCGGGAGGGCGATGGCGGGAGGGCGATGGCGGGAGGGCGATGGCGGGAGGGCGATGGCGGGAGGGCGATGGCGGGAGGGCGATGGCGGGAGGGCGATGGCGGGAGGGCGATGGCGGGAGGGCGATGGCGGGAGGGCGATGGCGGGAGGGCGATGGCGGGAGGGCGATGGCGGGAGGGCGATGGCGGGAGGGCGATGGCGGGAGGGCGATGGCGGGAGGGCGATGGCGGGAGGGCGATGGCGGGAGGGCGATGGCGGGAGGGCGATGGCGGGAGGGCGATGGCGGGAGGGCGATGGCGGGAGGGCGATGGCGGGAGGGCGATGGCGGGAGGGCGATGGCGGGAGGGCGATGGCGGGAGGGCGATGGCGGGAGGGCGATGGCGGGAGGGCGATGGCGGGAGGGCGATGGCGGGAGGGCGATGGCGGGAGGGCGATGGCGGGAGGGCGATGGCGGGAGGGCGATGGCGGGAGGGCGATGGCGGGAGGGCGATGGCGGGAGGGCGATGGCGGGAGGGCGATGGCGGGAGGGCGATGGCGGGAGGGCGATGGCGGGAGGGCGATGGCGGGAGGGCGATGGCGGGAGGGCGATGGCGGGAGGGCGATGGCGGGAGGGCGATGGCGGGAGGGCGATGGCGGGAGGGCGATGGCGGGAGGGCGATGGCGGGAGGGCGATGGCGGGAGGGCGATGGCGGGAGGGCGATGGCGGGAGGGCGATGGCGGGAGGGCGATGGCGGGAGGGCGATGGCGGGAGGGCGATGGCGGGAGGGCGATGGCGGGAGGGCGATGGCGGGAGGGCGATGGCGGGAGGGCGATGGCGGGGGGCGATGGCGGGGGGCGATGGCGGGGGCGCTGCAGGAAGCGAGGAAGTGGAGCTGCTGCAGGAAAAGCGCCCGCAGCTCCCGGCCTCTCGGAACGACTCTTCCCCGCAGAAGTGGCGAGTGGGGGGGGGGGGGGGGGAGGCGCCGAGACAAACGCGGGCGCCGCTTTAATGCGCGCTTTTCCGCCGTGTCACGGAGTCACCTGCTCGTTTGTTTGCGCTCAATGACGCGCGTTTCTCGTTGGCACGGGCTCGCGAGGCTGGGGCCTAGACAAATGAGTGCATTTGAAGAAAATTTTCGGGTTTTTTTTTTCTTTTTTGCTGTGGATGTAGTTATTTCGAGTTTTTAAATAAGATGCTTAGTTAGACGTGTGCTTTTGTCAAATTTGTTGTATATCGTTGGATTTTATTTAGCTTTAAGGGTTGAACTCGCGTATTTGTCTAAGAAGTTCGTTCAACATCTGTCTGACGAAATAATTTCTTACTAAGTATAATATTTTAATATTAATAGGGGTAATATTAAAAGTAGAGTAAATTAAAGAATTAAAATACTTACTCTAGTTAATCTAGTATATTTTAATATTACCTGTAATATTAAAATATACTAGAGAAACTAGAGTAAAAATTTTAATTCTTTAATTTACACTAGTTTTGTGCGGACGTGGCTGGTCGAGGTGGCTAGAGTGTGGGCCGACTCAGCGCCTCGGTCTGAAAGGTCACGGGTTCGAGTCCCGCCGCATGGCTGTTTGTTCCTGGTCTTTAGTGCATGTTTTGGTGTCGCGGGAGGCCTTGTGAGTCTTCTGACCTCAGACATATAATCTCGCTTTTGTCTACTGTAAAGTTTAAATTGTGTCCCCTTGAGGGACATTGTAGGTACCTGGTGCCGATTGTCTAAATTGGCAACCTCTAAATCTACTCAAATCTCCAGGAAGACAAAAAAAGAATCTAGTTTTCTATTTAGAACGGTAGTTAATTTGTTATTAGAAAGCACAAATTTCTTATTGGTGAAGTATCAATAGAGGCATAATTGGAATTTCTTGAAGCTTTAAAAACCGAAAATTAACTTTGAAGGAAGAAGAAGGAAGACGGAGGAGAAGAAAAAATTCAAATTCATGTAGACGAGGACCATTACGTAATGTAGCGCTCTCGGAAGCGTCGAGGGGCGCGTGCTCTCCGCTGCCAATCACGCGGAGCGGCGCGAGACGGCTCTCAATATTCCGCTCCAGATAGCCATCGCCGCCCGGGGCTTCCGCGGGTGCCTCGGCCAAGGCAGCGCTTTCCCTGGCGCGAGGTCGCCATCCGCGCCCCGTCCGATGCCCTCTTCGTTGCCCTCTCCACGCCACCGCGCCGTTCGCCCTCTGCCATCGGCCGCCGCCCGCTCTCTATACGTGCTCTACCGGTGTTTGAATAGCGCCGCTAGATGTACTTTCTTTCTGGAGAAGGGCGTTTATTTACGAGGTCAGGAGTTGATGTGAAGTGACGGGCAGAATTGGAGAAACTCTCATCAAAAATATTCTCTAGGCTTGGCAACATTTTTTTTACCCCATCAAAACGAACAATAATGAAAACAATAAACTATAAAAGAAACGGTTCTACTACAGGTAACTGATAGTACGTTCGATTTCGTAGATTCACATTTCGTTTCTGCGTGTATGTGCACGTTTTCTTCGAATAGTGTCCTAACATACGGTTTTTTAATTAAAATTTGTAGTTAAAGGGTTCCTCGCGCGGTCGATCGTATTTATTCGAAAACGTCACATCCTTAACCCTGAGAAAACGGTAGCAAATATTTGTGTCTTTTCTCGAAAGATACTCTTTAAACCATGATCTACAGAATGAGAGCTGGACCACCTATAGTAGTTTCGAAGGTTATATTCTTCCCCGTACTCCCACTGAGTTGCCAGGTAGATACCCGAAGATGTTTTGATCACTAAACTATTCTTCCCAGACGTATTTTAGTATGTGGTCCGAAAGTTTTTAATGAATAAATAAACTCGTAGTGACAGAAATTTCATGAATGAGAATGTTCCACTTTCATGGAAAATATTTATACATAAAATATGGTCGAATAGTGGGTCGATCGTATATTTCAACCCCTTCAATATGTACAAAAACAAAAATGTTTTGTTTGGATCTGTGTTATAACGATGCTGCTCTAGTTGACGGCGTTTTAGAAAAGATCGCTCTTATCTCGATCATCCTCCGAAAACACACAAATTCAATCTTGCGCTTCCTGCTTTCCGACATCTTCCCAGCCTCCAAGAAACCCTCTTTCGCTCCCAGGAAACAAAAGAATGCGCGGAATGTCAACGCGAAACGTTTCATAGCAGCAAAAGCACTTCAGAGGCCGTATTTTGTATAACAGCGTTGCCCCCGTCTGCGAGTCTCCCCAGACCTCTGACTCGCATCTCACATTCTTCCACCTGAAAGCGCAGCAGCTTTTCATTACGCGTTAATGAAGCATTTCGCTTCTGCGTGCAACGGCAGCCATTTAGCTAATTACGGCCTCCGCTCGCCCCCCCCTCTTTACGCTAATGAGCTTAAGACCTAAAGGAGAGCCACGCCCGCCCGCCGGCTCGTCGTATCAGATTCGTCAGCGCAGATTTGCCTCCGTCTCGTGTTCTCAGAATTACTCTAATGGGACTCCTCCGGAGCGCGGGGTGGGATTTTTGGCGGCGTTGAAATCCGAGAATGGCCTCGCGAGACGTTTTGGTACTTCCCCTTCGCGTGGTTTTACTTCGGTTAAATTTTAATGAGATATCTGCGTTTCATGTGACACCATGTTTGAGTGTGCCCTTCCTCTAAATGGATATTTCGATGCCGGAACAGAATGAGAGATTGTTTAACTCCCGTAGCACCGTTACATATTAATCAAACAAAACAAGGATTTATAAAATTACAATTAATTCATGAAATAAATTACGATAATTATGGAGTCAGATTTTCACATACCATCTGATTTATTTAGTTCTTTTTGATTCAGAAGAGTTCAAATTGAAATTTCAATTAACTTAAAAGTCTAATATCATATTTCATTATTGAATTCTAAATATTATTAATTACAAAAATGGAATTAAATGCCAACTACGAGTATAAAGATCGAAAAAAAATTGTAGAAATCAACTCACCAGCAGTATTCTTTAATCAAATCTTTCCTTTGGCCTAGGTGCCTCACCTGAAACAAGAGAAATTTTAAGTTATATATTTGCCTATTAAACACTCAGCATTTTGCAACACATTTGAACGTGTAAGCTTAGTTAAAAATAATTAATTTGTAAATACATTATTACTCCATTAGTTTCAATAATGAAACAGTTTAAACATGAAATTTCATATTTTACAGTAAAGAACAGACAAAGTGATCATTTTTAAAGTTTCAACGTTGCACTTGGAGAGGGTCATACACAGCTTACTAAAACTTACCATGTTAACGAATAAGAACCAAAAATGGAAATTCTTAAATCGGTGTGGTTCCTCAAACCGTATTTATACCCAGCTACATTTTTTTGTGCATCCGCCATTTTAGCAGCAAAGCATCACGGTCCAAGTTTCGAGATCACGCCGGTAAAAAACGAGCCGGGAAGTTTGTTTTTCTACCGTTCTGCCGTTTCTGCCGTTCGTCCCCCTTCTCCGTCGTCCGGTGAAGCAGGCCAGAAGCGGCGCTTAACGGGCTGGTTGCCGTTGCTTTCGATAGGAGCGCTCCAATCGTCCGACCGCCTCAAGGTTGCGGTTTTGCGAGAAGAAAACTGGAGTACTTACAGCAGGCAAAATGACGCGCGGAGGATGCCACACTGACACACTCCTTCTTTTGATGTCCAACGGGACCGGAATCTACATCTCGGAGCTGCGACCTTCAGAGTATTTTGTGGTAAAGTTCTGGAGTGGCCGGCGGAAAAGACACAAGAGCGAGATATAAGAAGAGGGTTGCCGTTAGTCGTAATTTCTGTACCCGTCTCCGTGAGGATGTTGAGGTTTTCGCTTGTAAGGCCTTTGATGAAGGTAAATATTAAGTTGCAACGTAACTTTTTTTGTTGAAAAGAAAGAGAGAATTATGTAGTGGTTCTGAACATTTTGAAATGGCAGTCGAGAATAGTAGATCAGAGGTGGAAGAATCTGTTTCATTTCGTTGCCATCCATTTTATCTTCCAGAAAGAAATGAATGAAAAATAATACGTATGCCCTCCTTCATTATTGCAGGGAGCTGCAATATTCTTACACAAACATAATGGGATGTTTCTAAAGAAAGTGCTTCTTCATTTTCGTTTCCGCTCTTGTTGTGTATTTAACGAAGCTAGCACGACTTCGGGCTTTACTTGCACGAAATCTGAATACCTATTTGTAGTGAGTGAACTGAGGAAACGTCTTCTTTGACATGTTTCCTCGTAAAAAGTAATGCAAATGAAAACATAATTCCACCACGATAAACTAAAATCACATCTTATTTTGATTTGACCAAGATGTAAATGAATAATCTAATTTCACATTGATATTTTTTCATATATTTTTACATCTCCCCGAAATAGAGCTAAGAAAGAAAAAAAAATTAAATATATTTGAGATCGTTTGAGATTTTTTATTACGAAATAATGTTCTTGGGCTAAGCAATTAAAGTTAAGACTCAAAGCAACTGACACTAAATACTGTTTGCTTGCGATACAGATTACTGCTCTTTAAAATGTAGTAGAACACACATTAAAACCATACCGCTTTAAATACCTGGAGCAACTTGCCTGATGCCCCGACTAAATTGGGAAAAACTTATTTTAGTTCAAAACTTTAAAAAAATGTATTTGCTTCTAATGCTTAACTTAATTGTTACATGGAGAAATTAATTCAGTTTATGAATAGGGGTAAGGTACGGCATAGCTTCCGTTTGAAATTAAGAATGCAACATTGATGTCGATGTTCATATTTTTTAAATGTAAAAAGTGTCATCACAACAAAATTTGATGACCATAAACTGAATATTATTCAGTTTAAAGTGACCAAGAGTGAAAAAATAATAGTTTTCGCCAATTAAGAAGACTCCATTATTTTTGAATAATCAAAATTGGTAATCAAATTTCCTTAATTGTCCTGAAGATTTTTCACTGCGTTTTGTCAGATAAATCGCCATTGAAAAGTAAAGGAGATCACTTTCAAATTATATCCCCTATTGTGAACTTATATGGTTACTAATCCAGTTTTAAAAACATCGATGTTATGTGGATGGTTTGGCAGCGAGGTATCCATTTACATCGATGTTTTAATTCTGAGCAATGATATTCAGAAACTTCGATGTTTTGTTAGTGCAGTCTTTTTCAATACGCAGCAATGTGGCGGCCGCTGGATTCGCTAGCCGGATTCGTTTACTACACTCTGTGAAGTCACGGAGGTAAAGCGAATTCGAGACTTCGCGTGTTGCCAGTTGGGTGACAGAACGGAACCCTGACACCTTACGGCGTCGAGACCCTAACCGAAGGGATAAAAGTCACTGACTGCGATTTGACGAGACCTGACAAAAATGATTACGAAGGATTAATCTATACCAGCGCTCAACCTCCCACAATGGTTCAGAGACGCAACAAGTCGCAACAAGTCGCAACAAGTCGCAACAAGTCGCAACAAGTCGCAACAAGTCGCGACAAGTCGCGACAAGTCGCGACAAGTCGCGACAAGTCGCGACAAGTCGCGACAAGTCGCGACAAGACGCGACAAGACGCTACAAGACAGCGGCCCTCGTAGTTCCACTGCTCCAGACCTGTTGTTTTCTCTGTCCCTTCCTGCGTGTCTCGCCCGCGCCGTAACGGTCGCAGGTGCCTCGCGCCAACCCTGGCAGCGCTTTCCGCCGCGTGGCCGCCTCGGCCCTCGGGCGCGTGTTTACGCGGAGCGGTGCATTGCAGGCGCCTCTCCCCCTGCCGCCAGCGACGCAACCGCGCCACAAAGCGTTGGCCGCGCCGGCGCCGCCCTCCCGAGGCATTCCGCCTGCTTCAAGAACAACGCCGGCTGAGGGGGATCTACCGATGTCACTGCGGTGCGTCCAACCGAGAGGTGCTAGGTTCGAGTCCCGTCGGTGGTAGGGTTTTCGACACTACAGACACAACGAATACAGCCGTTGTCTGGAGGAGAATTCTAGCGACCGCTGCTCTGATTGGTAGTTTTTTCGTGGTTTCCCCGATCAAAAGCTGTGAATGCCGGAGCAGTACCATTACAAACGGGCCACGGACAGCGCGTGATATTTTCTTCCTGTACCTCTCACGTACACACACTTCCTCACACATGCACAACGCTTGTTACACATGCTACCCACTTGACGAGAGACCGGTCGGGAGATTAGAGCTTGTTCCGACGTGGGAAATACCTTGTTGGGGAAATTCTAATAAGCTGACGTTGGGCGAGGTCGGCGCCAGATGTCACCATCCAGCGGGAGATCATCGCAACATCACGCTATTAAAACATGCACTGCGCTTACGGAACTTCTGAACTTGGAGCTCTCGGATTCACCAATCAATCAATCGAAGCTCTTAACTCGAAACTTATTGATTTGAACCTTACGGATTAGAATTTCGTGAACTTGAAATTCGTCTGAATCTTCTACTGTTACATTAAACGACATATTGATGTCACGACGAGTGGAAGTGTGGATATACGTTCAAAGGAACGAATGAACTTTATCCCTAGAAACTTATCTTTCAATATACTCTGCGTTAAGCACGTTTTGCATACACTTTTACCATAAAGTAATTAAACATGATAGCAATTTACAGAACAGCCACCGGAAAACTGATCATTTAAAGCCATGCTACAGTTCCAGTATGTGAATTCGCATTCAATATCACGTACTCATAACTTAGTTGAAGTAATGTGTTGTGGAATATGTGATTAAGAAGAATATAAAATATTCTCTTAGTTCATGACAGTCGCACAGTTTAGAAAATGGGTGATGTTTTTTTCGTATCGGATGAAGAGGTTTGGTTCATCACAGAGATCTCTAATTTTAATACCAATTACAACGAATATATAAGACCCAGGCACATAAACAGAATTGACATTATGTTCAAATCATTAGTTGTGAGATTGCAACCTGCTTATGAATGCACTTGGTCATCTCCAAGAACTCACATCTACAACGTACAAGTAGTACTCAACCAGGGAATGTTTGCAGATCAACTGTACACAAATGAAGAACAGTAAGGGCCATCACTGCTCTGTGCATTCAAGTACAACTCTGAGAACTACATTGCACAATTTTAATTCTACAAGTCACAGTGAATAGAGCTTTTTATTCAGGTTGATGACCCTCTCGCAACGGATGAAGCTAGATGATGCCACTGCCCAACTCATCATCTCTTGTGCAATTGCTTTACTTAGATATGCGAGTTGAATGCAGTCGTGATGGTTGGAGATGTACTTTGTAATGCTAATCGGAAACTTAGTTTCAACGGGGAAGAATTTTTAGGGCAATATTATCAGATAAGCATTGCAGAATGAGTTGCGATGTGAATCATTTTTGCTGGTATGACTTCACTCTTGAGCTTAATTTCGTAATGTTTGAAGTTCAAGAAAGTGTATTTGCACACATTTTTGTACTTATTTGTGGCCCGGTTTTTAATCAAGGCTGCCAATACTTTTGGGATGGTACAGTTGCTCTTTCACGTTTCCCCATAAAATCAAAAAAATGCGATGTTAGAGATTTTAGGATATACTTACCGAACAACATAAGTTATTATTTATTATTGAAATTTTCATTGTTTGTAAAGTAATTCATATCAGTGAATTGTTCCTCTACTTTTCACTGAAACGGAAGCTGGAAGATGTATGCACAAGAAGCTACCGACAAAAATGGTTTACTAAAGCTGCATACAAACATCGTGTTACTTTATAAACAACTTATAGTTTTGCAAGTAATTGTAAGATGTTGTTTCCAGTCATTATGTAAATTACTTCACCTTTTGACTAGAAAATCTGTACCCTTTTGAATAAGGCCAAGAAATGCGTTTTATAATCAGAAAACGCCACTATTGCTTCAAACAAAACATTATGAAATTTCATTTAGTTTTACAGACATTGGAGCGTCATAACGGGCAAATATTTGATCCCACATATACATGACCAGCACCTTCCATTATCCAGATTAAATCAACCTAGTTTCTGGTTCAAATGGAACATTGCATTTGTAACTATTTGACGATTTTATAGCGACCTGCTATTATTGCACACATTGCAATCGGCATGAATGGCGGAGAAGAACGACCTGCAATGACTCGCAGATTGAAGGCTAACAGTCGGATCAGAATTATTTATCTTTAGACATAACAGTCATGATGGTGAAACAGTACTAACGCATATAACATGTTCATAGTGAAAATGGATTCGTCTGATCCAGTTTCTAGTCTTCAATATTTGGGACATTTTATTTCATTAATCTTCCCCGTTCATGCGAATTCTACCGTATCATATAGCATATTTTAGCGAGAGGATGATGAAGCTCACAATCGTAAAGCGGTTATGAACCCCTGACCCAGACATGGCGGTGCAGTTTGACTCCCACGTGCTGGGACACCGTGGGCGATCACCTATGCAAATGCAGATTGTTTGCCCTAACGGAAAAAGTGGATCGCTTGCAGAGGCTTCTCGGCCCGCGTATTCGGGTTGGACGTGGGAAGTTGGACCGCATCCTTTCCTGGTTGGTTTGCATGCTTTTGGTATTATGTTCGTACCGGCATACCGTTAGGTGCTATTCCGGTTTATAAAATAAGGCCCGGAAGTCTACTTTCTTTGTGTGAGTGATTTGAGGCACGGAACAAAGTGTTTTGTGGAGAACTAGGTAACTGGGTAGCGTCCACATGCTACTTTTCATAATCTTCGCACAAAATGAAAGTAAGCATTTCGTACTAACACTGCATGCGAGTAGATATTTTCAATGGATTACCAGGAGTGACTTGGATATTTCTCTTAATAATGAGTCTTTCATATTATGTGACTGCCAATGTTATGTCACTGTAAATTTTACTCAAATATTGAAGCTTGCAAATTATGTCCCTAAAATGAATTTATAATATTTGCGTTTCTCAGCAACTGTTAAGCTATCCAATATTACTTTATACAATTAATGATTAAAAAGGTTTATTTGAGGCAAATATATTAAAGATGCCAGGACATCATATTCATGGAGACGACTATTCATGGAGACGTTTTTTTGAGTTGATAATATTGTATTATTACATCTTATTACATTATTTACATTATTAAATCACAACTTTATTACACTGATGCTATTAAAATTTCCACTGACCTTGTTTTATTCTTAAGGATGAACATTAGCCCAAGCATTAACTAATGGATATGGAATACTTTTCCTACATTTAAACATTAACGTTTTTAGTGGCACTGCATAAAAAACCAACAAGGGATTATCTCTTCCACTCTGTTAATGCAACTGTTCACAACTCATGTTACGAACAAAAAAACGAATACAATTATTTCTCTCTGGATCGTCACCGTCAACTGGATTGCATGATTGTCCTCTTCCCTTTCAGAATATATTATTTCAATCAATTGCACATTCAAACACATTCAAACAAATGCACCGAGAATTCAAGATCGTTCTCTTATTAAATGAGTTGATAATATTTCAGGAAATCTCTTGCAAATATGAATTTGAAATATGAAATGTAACTTGTAATATCTATAATCAGCTCATTACTTCTGCTACCCCATTGCTCGATGTCATGGTGCGTTGTTGATTCTTTAAGTAAGTTACTTTATTAATTGTAGTTTAAAAAGTACGTCTCGTATTTTGTCTCGAAAAATATTAAATCGTCCACAAGAATTATAACATATCTACCTGTTTGAAAGTAATATACAGATTCCTTTGATTAGAATCAAAGGAATCTTTATATTACTTTCAATTTTTCTTACCACGATAATTATTGTAGTAAGGGGCTCGAAGCAACCAATGAAAAAGCCTTGCAATACATTTCTCCATCGTCATTGTATTTAATAGAGAGACTACGAGGATAGTAATTACAATTTCATTGCTTATGCTTTAAAAAATTGTGAAACAAAAAGCTGCTTGACGGTACCCTTGCAAACTGTTTTATTTCTATATATGAGGGTGTGGGGATTGTTTGCATCTTCACGTTTTCTACAGGAATTAAGAAGTTGAAAAGGAGTCAAAATATTGGTAAGATAGACAAAAAATTAAGAGGAACATGAACAAAATTCTTGGAGAAACTATCAGCAGATGAACAATATTATAAGCTGTTATTTCTCCAAAAATATTCAGTGAGTAACTTGTAAAAGTATTTTTAATTTTGCGTGTGGCAAAAATATCTTTAATAATTACAATGACTATTCCACTCGTGAACTTAAAACACATAATATTTAACTATACATACCAAGTGCTCCAATGTGGGCGGTGTATCTAAAAAAATTATCGCTTTTTCTATACAATTTTTCTTACCCGTTCTTCCTTCTGGTGACTCATGTATCTCAAGTGTCATAAACTGTGACTCGTCTATCTTAAGTGACGGTATACTGCATCGATCGCTGTGTCGCATGTAATTTTAACATAGCTTTCAGTTATTTTCAGTTGGCGCATTTTGGAACCCTGATGGACATACTTTCACTCGTAGAATTGTTCCATTAAATACTACTCGTGCTTTGAAAATTCTCAGATAAATCCTCTCCGCGCTTCGCGAGACGGGAATTTATTGAGAATTTCCAAAGCACCCGCGGTATTACCTATGAAAATTTCTAACCTCCGTTAAAACGAAAACCTCAGTTTCCGAAACGTACAGTGAATCCTGTCTAAAAAACCACCCCTATTAAACGACCACCCTCCTCACCGACTTAGTTTTCTTGGTATGGACATTCAAACTCATTGATTATACCCCCTATTAACAGATCACCCATCACTCTGTCCACCGATCAGCCCCTTAATAAAGATTTTCTTCATTTACTACTTTAAAGAGGCCATTTTCAGAAAAAATCGAAGTATAAATTGCACCAACTTTTCTGCAAGCCTAGGAGTATTGGGGGCGAATAAAGTATCCACGCAAAACGTCCTGTAACCTTTATGCTTGAAGACGTTGGGGGCAAGCGGTCCGGAACTCAAGGAAAGATAAACCGTGGCCACTGATACGGTATCACGGCTCCTCGTTCCATTTCAGTTTCATTTACTTCAAGATGGCGGATATGAAAGTGACGTAACGTTTAGTTCTTCGAAGTAACACAGCCTTCCTTTCCTTACCGCCCTGGAAGAACATCTGGTACGGAATCAATGCCGGAAGTCAGGGTTATCGACTTGCCCTGTGAAACGTCAGTGTTCGGGGTGCGTCTGCAATCGGAAATATATCGCCTGAGGTTTTGATTTTTTTTAATTGTGAGGAGAATTGCGAGGAAATGTAGGTTTGACGTACTAACACATGGGATATGCCATGCATTTCCAAATGACGTTTTGAATCTACGCGAGAAAATGAAGGATTCTTACCAATAGACAACTATCGTGAGTCGTAAAACTGAAAATGATTTAAACACTATATTTACCCAACAGAAGGAGATTTAAAGATTTCAAATGCATTCATAAATAAGGAATAATTCTAAAAAGTTATATGTGTCAAAAAAGCAAAATAATGTTAAGTTAAAATATTTCCTTTTTTTATATATTTCGTGCTCATATTAAAAGAAAACTTTCATAAGCATACGATATAACAAGCACATTCCTACATCACTAATATGACACTTCTATATCAGATAATAAGAGATCATTTTGCGTAAAAAAATTTTATTACCCCTGATAAGCGATCTCCTCTCTAAACTACCACTTGGTTCACAGACCCAATAGTGGTCGTTAATACAGATTTCATAACAATCAACGATTTCATCATATTGAATTGCGAATGCAAAAGTCATTGAAGCACATAGTTACATAAATTAGTTGTATGTATACTTGCAGATAGAAGTAGTGCATACTTGTTGGATTCACAAATGTAAATTCTGTAAATTGTGAATTATATTACACATTGATGTGGAATGAGGTCATTAAGGCATCATATAGCTTCTTAGAGTCAGTTTGTATTATCTATCATCCACGTGTAGAAAGAGATGGCAAACATATTCCATTAAAAAAGGAAATTCCTCACTATTCAGGCATTTTATTCAGTCGGCTTGCTTCTCTCTGCCGCCGTTAGAACGGGATTCGTTACTGGCGAGGTTGCCAGCAACAGCGGTTCCTCGCTGCGACCGCCACCAACCCCGTCGCCACTCTCTCCCCAGTTGCCACAGCCACCGCCATCGCCATGGCCTCTGCCTGTGCTGTTGTTAGATCCCGACACCTCCAATTCTAAAATAGCCGTCAATAATTATCTCCGCGACTTCCTAAATTCGCAAATCATCGTCGCCTTACGAACCCACCTACCATTATCTATCATTGCCTTCACGACAAATCCACCTATCACTACTTTGACAACAACTCTGCCCCTCCTCTAAAACAATTAACACTACGCCACTATCATCATTGCTAAAAACATCGCAATACCATCGACAGTACTAACACCGCCTCCTCCACTGCTACCACCACCGTCATCTCCACTGCTACCGCCACGGCCTCCTCCACTGCTACCGCCACGGCCTCCTCCACTGCTACCGCCACCGCCTCCTCCACTGCTTCCGCCACCGCCTCCTCCACTGCTACCGCCACGGCCTCCTCCACTGCTACCGCCACGGCCTCCTCCACTGCTACCGCCACCGCCTCCTCCACTGCTTCCGCCACGGCCTCCTCCACTGCTACCGCCACGGCCTCCTCCACTGCTACCGCCACGGCCTCCTCCACTGCTTCCGCCACGGCCTCCTCCACTGCTTCCGCCACGGCCTCCTCCACTGCTACCGCCACGGCCTCCTCCACTGCTACCGCCACGGCCTCCTCCACTGCTACCGCCACGGCCTCCTCCACTGCTTCCGCCACGGCCTCCTCCACTGCTACCGCCACCGCCTCCTCCACTGCTACCGCCACGGCCTCCTCCACTGCTACCGCCACGGCCTCCTCCACTGCTACCGCCACGGCCTCCTCCACTGCTACCGCCACGGCCTCCTCCACTGCTACCGCCACCGCCTCCTCCACTGCTACCGCCACGGCCTCCTCCACTGCTACCGCCACGGCCTCCTCCACTGCTACCGCCACGGCCTCCTCCACTGCGTCCGCCACGGCCTCCTCCACTGCTACCGCCACGGCCTCCTCTACTGCTACCGCCACGGCCTCCTCCACTGCTTCCGCCACGGCCTCCTCCACTGCTTCCGCCACGGCCTCCTCCACTGCTACCGCCACGGCCTCCTCCACTGCTACCGCCACGGCCTCCTCCACTGCTACCGCCACCGCCTCCTCCACTGCTACCGCCACGGCCTCCTCCACTGCTACCGCCACGGCCTCCTCCACTGCTTCCGCCACGGCCTCCTCCACTGCTACCGCCACGGCCTCCTCCACTGCTACCGCCACGGCCTCCTCCACTGCTACCGCCACGGCCTCCTCCACTGCTACCGCCACGGCCTCCTCCACTGCTACCGCCACCGCCTCCTCCACTGCTACCGCCACGGCCTCCTCCACTGCTACCGCCACGGCCTCCTCCACTGCTACCGCCACGGCCTCCTCCACTGCTACCGCCACGGCCTCCTCCACTGCTACCGCCACGGCCTCCTCTACTGCTACCGCCACGGCCTCCTCCACTGCTTCCGCCACGGCCTCCTCCACTGCTTCCGCCACGGCCTCCTCCACTGCTACCGCCACGGCCTCCTCCACTGCTACCGCCACGGCCTCCTCCACTGCTACCGCCACCGCCTCCTCCACTGCTACCGCCACGGCCTCCTCCACTGCTACCGCCACGGCCTCCTCCACTGCTTCCGCCACGGCCTCCTCCACTGCTACCGCCACGGCCTCCTCCACTGCTACCGCCACGGCCTCCTCCACTGCTACCGCCACCGCCTCCTCCACTGCTACCGCCACGGCCTCCTCCACTGCTACCGCCACGGCCTCCTCCACTGCTACCGCCACGGCCTCCTCCACTGCTACCGCCACGGCCTCCTCCACTGCTACCGCCACCGCCTCCTCCACTGCTACCGCCACGGCCTCCTCCACTGCTACCGCCACGGCCTCCTCTACTGCTACCGCCACGGCCTCCTCCACTGCTTCCGCCACGGCCTCCTCCACTGCTACCGCCACGGCCTCCTCCACTGCTACCGCCACGGCCTCCTCGATTGCTACCGCCACGGCCTCCTCCACTGCTACCGCCACGGCCTCCTCCACTGCTACCGCCACGGCCTCCTCCACTGCTACCGCCACGGCCTCCTCCACTGCTACCGCCACCGCCTCCTCCACTGCTACCGCCACGGCCTCCTCCACTGCTACCGCCACCGCCTCCTCCACTGCTTCCGCCACCGCCTCCTCCACTGCTTCCGCCACCGCCTCCTCCACTGCTTCCGCCACCGCCGCCTCCACTGCTACCGCCGCCGCTTCCTCGATTCCTCCAGTCACTTCCACTCCTACCGCTACAGTCACTGTCTTCTCCCACGCCACCATCTCCACCGCCACCGCCATCTTCTGCTCACGTATTCCGCTCTCGCCGCAGCAGCGACACGCATGACATGCTCGTGCCGTGAACCGCCGCCGCCGCCGCCGCCGCCGCCCGACCGTTGCGTCGCGTCGCGGCCCGACCCGGACGCGTCACCTGCCGGCTGCATAAAAGCGGGTGTGCACCGCGCTGCTCGCGTCAAAGCGGCCACGTGCCTCCCAACCCACATCGAACGCGCTTACACACGCTTCCTGTAGAGCGCCGGCGGCGACGGTTTTAGGTTGCCCTCTTTTTGGAAAGGCCATTCAATCAATGATACCTTATTTTACGTGGTGAGGCTCAGGCCTGCTCTTTCACTTGACAACGCAAAGTTTGCTTAACGTCTTTTACGTGCAATATCTACAACATGGGACATTCGGCTCTACTTCCCCTTCGAAGGAAGCCGTACGAAGGATTTTTTCGCTTTCATAAATCCACAACTTCGACATTACAGGAACATCAGGTTTTCCACCCTCATTCAAAGTTTGGCCCAGTTTTCGTACATTCCCCACGAACATTCGCCCGTACCAAGTTCGCCCACCCAACTGCGTGACTCGGTCGCGTATTTCTCGCAATAAAGCGCCCACAAGAAGCATCTCATGCGTTCGTGACTGTGTGTTCGTTTATCATGGCATAACCATCACACCATCTGCATTTCCAATATTTTGTAATAATCCTTTGCTTTTCGTGCTTGTGAATTGGGTGTGACAGGTGAAAAAGCCTCTATGGAGCCTCGTTACTAAGTGCTACGTTCATTACTTCAAGTAACTTAATTTCTAAGTTACTAAGTTCCGGCCTTTGGCAAAGATGATCACGATAAGAAAGAATCACTTAAGAAGAGAGAATCACGATAGAACAAATGATGTAAATGTTTTTGTTAATATTTTGGTGCCTGAAACGGATTATTTGGATTTACATTATTTATTATGGGTAAATTGCTTTGGTTTAGGAACATCCGGTTTTAGTCAAACCTTTCCAATTAATTAGGAGAACCAACAATCCATTGCATTTGCGGTCACTCCCTGAGAACCCTGTAGGTCACGTCAAGAAACAGAAATCGTCCTCATCGTGAAGTAGAAACTTTTCGCGACCAAGTCAAGGCAGTCAAGTCTTGTCAAGTAGAGTGCACACGAGACTTGGTCGCGACAACACAAGGGTGTCGCCTTCCTTGAAGAATTTACAAAGAGAATCACTTGCAGGTATTTTACTTACGTTTAAGTCCGAGTCCATTAAATCAGTTTCACTTAATAGTTTCTCTTGTATTCATTAGTTACCGGTATCATTCAGCATATGTATTATAGGATATTATACAATGAGTTTCAATATATGTGAATGTATATATGTACTAGATCATCCAGACAGATTTCTGAAGCAATATTAATCTTGCCTTAGATATTTCCCTTCAATTGATTTTGCTGTAAATCACTAAAAACTTGTGAAATGTATTAGTATCTCAAGAACGAACTCGAAAAGATTCAGCAATTGCAGTCGCTTTGCTTCAAAGGAACTTGATTTACCAGTGGAGATACATTTTTATGAAATACAAGTAAATTTGTACAGTAACACAAGAATTGTGTATTCTAAAAACGTTATCCGAGACTAGTCGAGAGGTGACTTTGCTTATCTCCTCTGTAGCTTAAAGGCATTACATTCGTGCAATGTGCGGTGAATCGTTGCCAGTTGCCTAATTTTCGAAATGTTCACGTGGATCTCAGTTGTCCAACTCAAACGCGACCCTCGTCCCGCTATCGCGTTCAGACTGTCTTACAGACTGCTATGTAGCTATTATCCAAAGTTCATGTCACCATCAAGTCGAGCAACCATGAACTTTTCGCTTCTTGATATAAATCTGTGTCGCGCCCGGCCAAATAAACGAATCTTGGCTTCTTCGTCGCATGATGAGGTTATTCCTGTACGTACGTCAGGAGAGGACACCGGTTTGCATTTACGTTTTCAAGTTATTGCGGGATTTAAAACTTTTGCGCGAGAGTCTTAGAGATGCGTCATGGTGTTTCATTTTAATTTCATGAAAAGTTGTACTTTTATTTTATACCTTTTTCTATTGAACAGATGTACCTTACTACTGCACGGACCTCGCTGTAATCTGTGTAATGACCTACTTATAAAGGATGATGAGGAATTGCTGGGAAATACATAGTACACCACAAAGCTGAAATATTCACAAATACTGTCGCATTTAGATAGAGATTAAGTCTGATCTGTGGATAGTGTGTCATTTAATTGCATGCTTAAGCACACGTACTGTAATGTTATGCTCTTCTTATTAAACAGATTTACCGTACTTGTACGTAAACTGCTCCACAATCTGAATAAGAAAGCACTGAGAGGGTAATGAATGAGCTAATGGGAATTGGATTTAGAAAGTTACCCATACGTTGAAGTAGTATCAAAGATAGTGAGATTTGAAGACTAATATTTTCATGAGGGAAGATTATAGAGGGAATAAAAACCTTCAAATCCCGGTTTTATTTGATTTATAGGAAGGTAAGCACCCAAAAACTAGCTCTCAGAAGCGACGACAAAATTTCAATAAAACCTAAAAGTTTATAAATGGGTAAGTGTTAGGCTACGAAATGTAATAAAAAATGTAAAAATAAGAGAAAATCTACTTATTTTTAAAGATATACGTATGTCAAACGATTTGCCCTGTATTAATTCTTAAAATTTATGGAAAATGTCATATCACAGTCATCAATTTTTTCGTCAGAATTTCTTTGGTAGTCTGCATCAAACAAAGAATTAGGGTCCGACAATTACATAACGCGCGTTTGAAAATATTGCCACGCTCCGCCTGTAAACGTTTTATCGACCACAATCAATCTACCCGCAACGAGAGAGCATCTAGCAGACACAGAAAAGGACCGACCACAAACAATGGACATTTCGCATTCCTTTTGTTGCGCGTTCACCTGTCGAAAACCCAGCATTTCCGGGTCCGCGAGCAGTTGCACTTTCAGCTTTTTCTGACACGCAACCCGCTGCGAAAACCGCGAACGAGTTTCACGAAACTGCCGGAATACATTTGAATTTGATTCTTCGCGGCCGTTTTGAATATCGTTCGAGCGTCGGAAATCGTCGACGGCAGCGGCGTCGTAGTTCGCGCGGATTTTTCTGGAAAGTGAGTAGAACGCCCGTGAGAATGTCACACGAGAACATGGCGCTTTTAACGTCGTCTTCCCTAGTTGGTGACATCGCCGCCACGCCCGTTTACCGCCGGTGGCGCTCGCGTTGGTCGCTGCCGTCGCCGCTTCGTTTGTCTCACAACGGGAACGGCTTTTGTGCAAACGCTTTTCCACGAAAGCGTCATGGCGTACATTGTTTTCCGAATGACTGATCAAGAGAATTTTATAAAAGGTTTAAATGAATTTTTTTTAAAGAATTTATCACTAAATCTGTTATGTTGTTGTAAATACAGCAGTTGCATGTCCAATAAATCGTTGGCGAGAAAAACTATTATCTAGTGTTCTTTGTAGTTAGTTGTTAATGATTGTAGAGTTGCTCGTGTGTGTACAGAATTTGATTTTAATTATTTTCCATTGAATTTCGTATCTTTATCTGTAAACTGATAAATTTCACCGAATAAAAAGGTAATAGAAACGGGTCTAGCGAATTAAGGGATTTTATAAACGAAATAAAGTGTTGCTCAGCATCATGCACGAATGGCGTAGTTAAATTCAACTAGTGTTCTTGTAGGACACCATTTTTAAAGCATGTTCATTATGAACAAAATCTGTGATAACATAAAGTGGTTTCGTTGTGTGTAAAACTGTATAATAGCACTTCTTGTTTTGTGCATGAACATTTGTATACCTTCTCAATTAATTAAGAACAGACAGTTCCTAAAAATGTCTAACTTAAATATTCTGAACTATATTTGTTTGCGAAATTAAAATTGAACTAATACACATACGTTAATGCCAAGTTATCGATGGGATTAACTAACCATCTTAATGGGAAAATGTACGCAAAGTCATTAAAAATCGGCAGTGCCATTGCAGACATCACTCAAAGTTGAAAGCAATTTCAACGGTTATGACTGACATCGTACAATGTATAATTGAATCAGACCTCCTGAGTAAAACAGCAATATTCTGTACAGGCCGACCACTAGTAGTATAGTCTACAAAACACTATAAACTCCCACACACTCATGGAGTGCCAGTTCACTTACAGAATTACCCAGACGTCTAAATGCAACCCTAAAATCCACTAAGAATCTCCATATCGTAGCCTTGCAGGAGCAAGAAATGAAGTTGAACGTTAGCGGTTTCCAGGGAACCACACGCATGAATATTCCGCCGCACTGAATGAGTTAAAAACGTGTTCAGGGTTATGAAAGGGGGCAAGAAGAATGCTTTGAATGGCTCTACGAAAACTCGGAAGAAAGGCCACCGCTCCCGCGCCGCCTCGCTGTGCTCGCGCCGGTTGACGCAACGGGAGAGTGCTCCTCCTCTTCCCTTTCTACCTCCATTTCTCTTTCTCCCTCGCCTTCTCTCCCTGACACGCCCGCTCAGTACCCTCTCGCTGTGTTCGCCCCAATTACTTGCCTCTCCACTCCGCCTTGTACCGCCCTGCCATGCCCCATCCCGCACCGATCTGTCTCGTCCCGTCCCTCTCTCTCCGGCCCGACCCTTTTCACGGACTTGTTCCGTCCGTTCCGTTTCACCCAGACTCGTCTCATCCCTTCGCTCCCCTCCCGTCCCGACCCATTCCTCATCATTCCCTTCAGTTCAGTTTGGTTCCGGCCCAACCAGTCCTGTCCCATACAATATAATACTCGTCCCAGCCCGTTGCGTGTCCGTTTCATTCAGTCCCGACTCGTTTGGTTCATCAGTTAGTTCCGTCCCAGTCTCATTCCGATTCGTCCCGTCCCGTCCCATGTCGTTTCAGTTACACCCACCTCGCCCTGTACTGTTCCATGATATTCCATTCCGTTCCGTTCGGATCAGTTCAGTCCCGATCCGTCCCGTCTCGTTCCATCCCGTCTCGACTAGTCTCGTCTGCTCTTGTCCCGACATCCTGAAATCATGTGCTGCTCTTCCCGCTTCACTGCTTGACTCGAACCTCCTCGGCGTAACTCTTCGCCTCCGCTTCTCGCCTCCGCGTCTCGCCTCCGCTTCTCGCCTCCGCGTCTCGCCTCCGCGTCTCGCCTCCGCGTCTCGCCTCCGCGTCTCGCCTCCGCGTCTCGCCTCCGCGTCTCGCCTCCGCTTCTCGCCTCCGCTTCCCGCCTCCGCTTCCCGCCTAGGCTTCCCGCCTCCGCTTCTCTCTTCCGCTTCTCGCTTTCGCTTCTCGCTTTCGCTTCTCGCCTACGCTCCTCGCCTCCGCTTCTCGCCTCCGCTTCTCGCCTCCGCTCCTCGCCTCCGCTTCTCGCCTCCGCTTCTCGCCTCCGCTTCTCGCCTCCGCTTCTCGCCTCCGCTTCTCGCCTCCGCTTCTCGCCTCCGCTTCTCGCCTCCGCTTCTCGCCTCCGCTTCTCGCCTCCGCTTCTCGCCTCCGCTTCTCGCCTCCGCTCCTCGCCTCCGCTTCTCGCCTCCGCTCCTCGCCTCCGCTTCTCGCCTCCGCTTCTCGCCTCCGCTTCTCGCCTCCGCTTCTCGCCTCCGCTTCTCGCCTCCGCTTCTCGCCTCCGCTTCTCGCCTCCGCTTCTCGCCTCCGCTTCTCGCCTCCGCTTCTCGCCTCCGCTTCTCGCCTCCGCTTCTCGCCTCCGCTCCTCGCCTCCGCTCCTCGCCTCTGCACCATTCCGCTTTCTCTCTCTCCGAATTCCATCATTCCCGTTCGACGCTGCCCTCTCCACCCGCGTCCTGCCCCCAGTGGCCGCCCCACGCGCGCTCCGGGCTCACTGTGTCACCAGGTGAGCGGCGTCAGGCGCCGAGGCGAGGGGGGACGGGGTGGGCGGGGCGGGGCGTCGCTCGTGTGGGAAGGCGAGCGATCGCCTCGCTTCTCGTTGCGTGGGTCGTAACCCGCTCCGCGGGCGAAATGGGTGCTTCGGCGGCCGCGGGTTGTTGCACCCGCCCCGCCGCGCCGCGCCGCGCCCCGCCCCGCTCCGCCCCGCCCCGCCCCGCCCCTTCCTCGCCCCCGCCCTCGCACTCTGCTGGGCGGGGCGCGGAGAAGAAAAGGCAAATATTGTGATGGAGGGCGGTGCGGGAAGTGTGTTCGCGGAAGGAGCAGGGCCGTCTAAAAGAAGGCGGGTTGCAACGATAATGTCCAGAGTTCGGTTCGACGACTTTATCGACGTATTTTTGGTGCTTTGTAACCATGGTGCGTACGAGCGACGTTTATTAGCAGCGAAGATATAGTTTACCGAAAATAATATCTTTGAGTGCTATTTCTCCTTGTGAAAGTGATACATCAGCAAGAACACTAATAAATATTTTCTTTAAATTCTCTTGATATGTGGGTCTTAATATCCCTTGCAATAAAATAACAAAACTATTTTTTTGTCTCAAAAAAATGATCTCCTTATCCCTCTCAAGTGGTATAAATGGTCTGGAGTCTTTTTGGAGAGAATCGTCTTCAGAATTGATACTGTTGCTTACTCAAACATATCGCATAATAATGTCTCATGCTGTGATCTGATCGTTTAACATTAACTCTATGTTTTAAAGGGGACGAAAGTCCTTATTTTTTCCCCTCCTGTACGTATTAAACATTCGACACCATAATTACGTTACACAACACGAAAAACCTAAACTAAGCTACATGCGTGTAGTGTACCAAAACCTTCGATATATCGTCACTTCGTCTGTAGCGAGTTTTGATGCCGCATCAGGGAATATCGTAATCGAATATTTTAAGCCATCTTGTCGCCCCCTATCGTCGTAAAAGTGAAACACAAGTAGATGGAACTTTTGAAAAAGAAACGATGATAAAACAAGTGAAGAAAACGGCGAAAAGAATAATATTCAAGCAGATGATATTTAAGGGGAAAATGTACCGTTTACGCACAATGAGAAGAAAAAGACATGATAGAAAGAAGAAAAGATGTAGATATTCTCAGCGACAAATGAAGCAAACAACAGGATACATTCGCTTTCTACTAAGCAACGTGAGTTATGGGGGAGGGGGGGAGAAAACTGATCGAATCGCGTAACATCTTGTTGTGACACGTGCAGCATCTCGAGGTATCGTATTGTTTCGTGCCGTGTTGTGTAGTATCTGGAAGTATCGAAGTGTGTCGTATTCCATCCTCCCTCATCACGAGTCCTCCGCGTGTCGTGTCGAATCGTGTCGCCGTTTCGTGTCGCACAGTGTCGGGGGCGCGGCGGGACAGGGCGCGTGCCGACCGAGTTGCTGGCGAAGGTCGCAAACTCCCGTTCGCCCCGCTGGCGACGAAAACGCCTCGCGGTGGCACCCGGCGCTCGAGTATTCGGTTATCAAAGTCCGCCCTCTACTGATGATAATGCTGTTGGTATATTATTAGAATATTATTTTTTAAATATTCATTCATTTAAAAATAAGAATATTACCTATATTTCGATGTTTAATTGAATGCGCGGATCTTCTGATGAGATCCTTAACGTAATACTATGTGTGCCAATGTTCGCTCTTCGACGATTAATGAAATCGAAAAAAAAATATACCACGAACGTGATTGCTTATGCAACTAAATCAGCATGATGTTTACGAAGTTTTGAGTAGCTAGTTTAAAATTTACCTATAGATATTTTGTATCATCTAATTTTTCCTTTGTATTTCTTTACTTTTCATTGTTTTATTCAAGTCAGTTTATATGGGTGAAAGAGATGCATACCTTTATATAGGTAATAGGACTAGGCAGTAATGAACTAACAATACTAATAGTTTCTGACATTTTTAATCATCGTATGGATTTTTATGCAGGGAAAATATAATGGAATGTATCCACAGATTGTTTAACTCTACAACACTTATTTTCACATTTTGCCGATTCGCTATGTTCCCAGTATTATCTAGTTCTATTTTTCTCACTTGGTAAATGTGTGTAAAATACACAGTCATGTGAATTTTTCTGAGAAAACTGTTTCCAGTTAATATGCTAATAAGGCACTTAATTTGTCTTTTTTAATTAATTTTAGTGTTCTAGTACAAGAACAAAAGAATATCATAGTATGAATTTTAAAATAATGAAGATAACAAAAATAAAATATTACAATATATAAAAAATATGTCGTCATTCACGAATCTTATCACTAACTGGAGACCCCCCGGAAGTATTCCTTTTGTAAAATTAATCGCAACTTTACGGTTTTATTTTATTTACTTTTATAGTTTTAACCATTGCCTTATCTACGTTTGTTATATTCCTCATGTTATTCATTTCAAACAACAAACTAGCAAAAGAAAACCTGCAGTTCCCTACAAGCAGTTATTGATTATGTTCTGTCTACGTCAGTACTCGTACACACAGAATGATAAAATGAATTGCGGCATTATTTAGAAAATACTACGAACAATGAATGTTTGAAATCCTCACGACACCATCTGAAGAGTTGGGTTTTGGTGCGTCTGGACATTTCTGGAGCTCGTTTTATCTTCTCGCAAGTGAATGACCATGCGTCAAAACAATCATCTGTCACGTAAATCAAATGCATAGTACTGACCAGAGTACTCATATACCCCGAGAGATCCGATTTTAGAATTGACCATTAAGTGCACGGGTAAACTATGCCAATCAGATATGACGTATGAAGTAGTATGATGCTGGGGCCTGACGTCGATGCAAAAGCAAATTGCATGACATCGCAAGGTGACACCTATTCATGGAAGTTAGCATCGAGGGTTTCAATGTAAATAAATCTTCTAAAAGGTGCTTTTGCAAAATTCCTGATTGTGGGCACATTTTACGAACAATAATGTGCGGCAATGAATTACGTGTACACTAAGAGATACGTGTTGTGGAATGTACATTTTAGAAACAGTCTATGTACTATTGAGAAGCAATTGAACAAAACTTTTCTGCATCGCTAACGCAAACATCGCGGGTTTTTTTTTCGTTTATATCTATACATTAACTTTTTGAAGCATTACTTAACTTTGTTTAACGTATACGCGAGAGTAAAAATGAAGAGATATAAAACTTCTAGTATGTATTATTTTTGGGTATAACGATGCGTATTTTTGATGCTCGATCCTAGATATTGTTGAATGTGATAAAAACGTATGCTTGTTAAAATAGGATTGTTTGTTCATATTTGTTCAGATCCCTCAATTTTTCCCGGTTGTTTCTTTGTAAAATTTAGAAAAAATGCTCTGCATCAAGTTCTGTTTTCCCCACGACATTTGAAACTATCTTCAACTCTAATAATTGTATATTTTGCATTGTAAGGTGGAAATTCAAATTTGGAATGACACTTGATTCCCCACCACCCTCCGGGCCTCTGCCGCTGAACCATTGCGAGTATCCCACAACCGCCCCTATTACCTCCCCTCTTCCTTCCTACCTCCCCTCACCCCCTCCACCGTTGTCGTCGCCGCAGTCGCCGTTCCTACCGACTCCTTCGCCACCCCTCTCGCAGTCGTTATCGTCTCCTTAGCAGGGGTGCGACATCGATGTATTGATGTTGATGTTATTTTAACATCGATATTTTTTAATCGATGTTTTTTCTTTTCCGGTGTATTGTTTCAGAATGAAAAATGCCCAGTATCACAATACTGTAAAAGTAAAATGTGAAATACAAATTATGGTAACACTGTTTTAAACCAAAATAACGCGCATTGTACTACTTTCAGCGACCAAACTCCCTCGTCCGAGATGACCTTCATGCCCTTGTATTTTCTTTCTTCATATTTATTTCGCACATTCAGATGTGGTTAACAAATACGGTCTGGGCATAGGATCTGCCCCTTCTCAAATCCTTGAATTCAACGAATTGAACGAACTCTTAAATTAAATTTTAATGCACATGCATTTAATGTTAGAGGTTACTCAACCAGTTTAGAAACATCAATGTTTGCGAAATATCGGTTGTATTTAGAACGATTGCAAAAATATTCGATGTATTTTGAAAATCGATGTTTCTAAACTGGTCGATGTTTTGTTATCGAAGTTTCTAAACTGGTCGATGTTTTGTTATCGAAGTTTCTAAACTGGTCGATGTTTTGTTATCGAAGTTTCTAAACTGGTCGATGTTGTGTTATCGAAGTTTCTAAACTGGTCGATGTTGTGTTATCCATGTTTCTAAACTGGTCGATGTTGTGTTATCGATGTTTCTAAACTGGTCGATGGTGTGTTATCGATGTTTCTAAACTGGTCGATGTTGTGTTATCGATGTTTCTAAACTGGTCGATGTTTTGTTATCGATGTTTCTAAACTGGTCGATGTTTTGTTATCGATGTTTCTAAACTGGTCGATGTTGTGTTATCGATGTTTCTAAACTGGTCGATGTTTTGTTATCGATGTCGCATCACTACCCCTTAGCCTGCCGCGTACATCGCTACCGCTGGAATCATCGTTCCCGCTGTCGCTTCAGTCTCCCCCGACTCCTTCGCCACCTCTCCCGCAGTCGCTACCGCCTCCTGTGCGACCGCTGCCGCTCCCGCCGTCGCCGCAGCCGCCACCGTCTCCTCCGCCGCCGTCGCTCCGTCGCCGCTCCCAGACCTGTTCGAGATCCTTCGCCCGCGATGAGCGTGACGTTCGAGTAACAGTACGGAGGCGGCGGTGGAGGCGGCGGCGTCGTCGATCGGCGATCGCCGGGGACGATCCCGTAACGGAGGCCGCGCGCCGCGACGTGTGCGCCGGACGGGGCCAAATCGGCGACGGCCACAGAAGTGGAGCCCACGGCAAACGAAGTGCCGGGGTTTATTATTAGGGCGCCGAATAAAGAATAAAATGTTCAAGGTCTACGTATTGGCCTATTGTGCAGATGAAAAAAAATTGCAAATAAATATACTAATTTATAAGATTTTTAAAAAAGTAAAATATAATGTAAAAAATAAAAAAATAAAAAAATTAAAAAAGTAAATAAAAAGTTCTAGAAATGACATATGAGACGACACAATTACGAATAATGCTATTGTGACAATGTTATGTAATCTTCAAAACCGAACATTTAGATATATTATATATACGAAATGGAATACGTTTCTTTGCCCTGAATAAATTAAAATGACTTGAAAACATGATATTGGATAACCAAATCATAAAAATGACGGAGATATAATAAATATTTTTTTAAAAAGTGTAATAAACACGTGGTCATTGTCCAAAAATGCGTTCTTGTAATGCGTCATCCGATAGTCTGATCAAAATAATAATATTTGAAATTTTATTTAATGCTAAGAACTCAATTTCATACAGATGTGGAAAAGCCCCTTGTTCTATTGAGCCCTTCAATTCAAAGAGTATTTGTAAAGAATTAGTAAAAAATAGTTAATTTGTTACTGCTCCAAAAACTTTTTTTTTTCAATAAACTCTTGACAATGTTCACATTCAAGAATCAGTAATGTCTAACTTTCCATCGAACGTTTGAACTTGATGTATTCTATTTGACTACACTTTTCTTTTGAACGTTTTATTGGCTATCCTTCATCTTCTTTTAGCAAGAATGCATTTGCTTCAGTACATTTTTTACTTTCCCAGGTGACCTATATGTTCTTAATTTTCTAGTTGTTATATGAAATGTATCTCGAAAATCTTCAAATCAAAACACAAGGAAAACTGCTTCAACCGAATGCTAGTAAGACAAGGTTGCATTCCAACATGTAATGATTTTAAAACGCAAGATTTATTAATATTTTTTTTTTAATCATTCGAAAGCTAATTGCTGCACGACATCAATTTGAGAATATGCGTGATCTTAATCGATACTCTGTTGATGTCTGTTTGATAACACAGTAAAATGGTAACCGAATAACTTTCCTTTTCTTTCACCACTTTCAGTTCTCGAAGGGGAAATTACAAGGATGAAGATAAAGATTTCTGTGCATTTTCTCATCCAAATCCACAACTATACTCTGCTGATAGAGTGCGACCCTCATTAGAATGGTCGCAGATAATTCCGCAGTTCCGGAAGCAGAGCATTTGTGTACTATAACGACAGACTTCTCATCCTCATTACGTGTTGAGTTACGATCGTGAGACACTTTCTCGTTACATAAAGGAGCAATAATCGTAATTTCAGAAAGATCAAGCGCTAAAGGAGAAAATCACGCGAATAGCACAGTGTATCAATTACTCCTCTGTATGATGCACGTACCCAGGTAGAGGTTTTCCTGACGTTGTTAGGATGGAATTTAAAAACATTAAAAGAAAATAATTCAACAAATATAGCAAAACATTTTGATGACATATTTGAATCCAATAATTATTGTAGTTCTCTTTTTATGGAAATATTCATTTAACGTTGAACATTATTAAGTGATCACTAGGAGCCTCATCCATTACGAACGAGTCCATCACAACTACTCGGTAGTTTGCATCTCCCAGGTTGTTCGCCGGCAATAAAATACACCGCAGTGGCAAAGGGCATTCACACTACGTAACAGCGCAGTGGCAGAGTAAAATATGAGTCTTAGCTCACGGCAGGTCGTCTCAGATTTCAACTCTCACGAACATAGGTCTTGACCCTGGGTGCTCTCATCCCCTTCCCTGTCACGTCATCTCGAAGATATTGTTCTCATTACGTTACTTCTGCTTTTCCGTCCGTTATTCTAGGCATCGTTCTGAGACAATAGACACAGTTCAATCTCAAATCCTGTAGACGTCGTTACGTATTTAGAAACTGCATTTAAAAACAGTAGTTTAGTTTTTCGAAGATATGCAATATTAAACACGGGAAATTGATGGTGACAATACGGATTAAAGAATGAAAAGAGGTTTATCTATTAACGGATATAAATACACGTATAATTACAATGGAAATATAGCATATTTAAATTGTTATAAGACTAATATATGTTTACAATTTCTTGGACTGTTCCTGAAGAATTTGATAATCATTTCGAACAGAAACATAATTTTTATACAATATTGGAATGCAATTATCGTATTTACTATGTATAAGAATATGAAGTACTTGTTCTCATCTATGCATTTGAAACAATTCAGATTATTTTAGTGTGTTTAAGAATTTCCAAAGTTCATTATACTTTCTTACATCAGCACAATATTTCCATTGTATTAGGAATCTGCCTGTTAACGTCGTCCTTACTACTGTTCCATATCCTTGAAACCTGTGTCGTACGTACTGATTGTACTCGAGGTCCCTGTCGTCACATTAGAAGCGATCATCTCTGTAAACAAATTAATTGGAATTGGTCTACGATTTGAATTCACGTTAGGCTGTGGTGTCTCAATAAAAATAATCACAAGTTTTATAAATAAAACTAAATTATTCCAATAGTATATGCTATACAAGGGGAGTATGATATAAAACAACAATTATAAATTACAATTATTGATCAAGGCAATTGATTTCTGATGATTAGAAGTTGCTAGAAGATTTTATGTATGTATCATGTCTTCAAATGTATTAATTTTCTTTGTAAAACAAACTGGACATTATTATTATTATTATTATTATTATTATTATTATTATTATTATTGGCGTAGTTTGCTTTAAAAGCGTTGACTTATAACGCGTTTAGTCAAGTAGTATTTCTCAATTTATAAGCTTGACAAAGAAAATTGACTTTTAAGACGAACTGACATATTCACAAGACAACAATGATAGTAAAAAGGAGCTATTGGTTCAGCGGTTCAGTAATTTGTTAATTCGTACATTCGACATTACATCGTTTTCAATTAATACGACTCACAACTGCCGCGACGTTGCTCCCCGCTCCCTGCACACACACACACACACACACACACACACACACACACACACCAACACACACACCAACACACACCAACATACTTACTCACCAACATACTCACTCACCAACATACTCACTCACCAACATACTCACTCACCAACATACTCACTCACCAACATACTCACTCACCAACATACTCACTCACCAACATACTCACTCACCAACATACTCACTCACCAACATACTCACTCACCAACATACTCGCACACCCCAACATACTCGCACACCCCAACATACTCGCACACCCCAACATACTCACCAACATACTCGCACACCCCAACATCCTCGGACGCCCCAACACGCACACGCCAACACTCGCACACGCCGACACTCGCGCGCTGTCTGTGCTCCCGCTTGTGCCCTCCCCTCCCCTTCGCCGCCGGTGAAGATGCGCAATCAGGAAGCGCCCTCCGCGCGCGGGCGGCGAATGCTTTTACGGCAGCAATCCCCGGCGCCCGCCGCCGCCCCCGCCGCCCACGGGCAGTGGAGCAACGCTGCTCAGCGACGGCCCAACCCGGCCCACACGCGCACGGAGGTTCCAAAAATCAACAATGTTAGGGAAACAGAACACGAGAAAAAACAAGAAAAAATACGAAGGAAAGGAACAATTGGAGAATTAAAAATTAAAGATGAGAAAAAGAAAAAGAAAAAGGAAAAATGAAGGAAAAAAGAGAACAGAAAGAGGGTAAACTATTGTAAGTTTCTGTTAAAATTTGTGTAACAACATTACAAATGTTTCGGTTTTTAAAATTTTACAATATCCTGTGGTTTCCCCGTCATGTAGATTTATCCCCCCAAAGATTTATGGAAATTGTTAATCGGACTGTTGTTAATAATAACTATTGATCTAGTGCAGTGACCTAATAATAATGTACTAATTTCCTCTTGCCAGGAACACTATTTCTGTTGACACTTCGTTTTGTGATGTCAACCCTTAGAAATGTTCAAATCAAGGAATCCAATTCAAGGAAGTAGGTAAAGAACTTTCCAAAGCGCATCCTCGTAATACACTAAGACAGTTCCGTCCAAGCGAAGACGTTCTTCGTTTCACTATTCAATTCGTTCTCTGTAGAGAAAATTGAGTAAACGCATTCTGTTGGTAGAGCCTTATTCAGACCACTGTGCGGCGCGGCGTGGAAAGAGGGTGGGGGAGGGGGGAAGAATGACTGCGGAGAGACGTCGATGGCTGCGACCGCACACAACGGTGACGATGGTTAATGATGACTGACCTGTAACACTGCCCCAAAGAGAAGGGACAATTGAGGCACTCATTCCGGTCGTCATAACTAGGTGAACAGTGCGGCTTTTAGAAGTTTGACCTACATCGGAAAAAAACTGACGAGCCATTCATCCGACCGAGGAAAATAGTGATGCTTGACCGGGGTGGCGTTGAATTGGCTTTAAACATGCACTTCTTGTTCTTCGTTTCTTAATTGATTTATAACCATCAATAGAAAAAGAGAATGAACAAAACTTAGGCAAATAACAAGCTATTTCTTCAGAGAATTGGCTGCATTTTGTAACTATGTCATGAAATATACCACGCAACATCCTCGAGTTCTACACTAAAGAGAGGAGATTTGCAAGTCATTCAGTACAGAGACGGCAATGATTAAAATCATGAAGTCACGCTGCAGCAAACTCTAATGCATGAAACCGGTAGTAGTAGAAAGAGAACCATATATTGGAATTAAACTTTAATTAAATCATTGTCTATTCCAATATACGAGACTGGTGACGTTGCAGAGAAAATACTGAAATTCTCCGTCCAGTTAGAAACATCATTCAAGTCAGGAAGTTCATTTGCAGGCCAAAGTTTCCCACCGCCGCCAGGTGTCGAACCTAGAAACTCCCGGTCTCTACGGCGGAGAGCGTTAGTTGTGAGTTTCCAAAGTCGTAGATTAGATGGGAGGCCAGGAATCTGCGGTCTGATTACGCCTGAGTTCCCAATTTATTATGAACACGAAGTAATCTCCGCAGCTCAGTTCTGTTCCTGACTCAACTCGCACTCATAGCAGAATGACATTCAGAACTTCGGGGAAGAGGAAGAAGATTAATCAGCAAAATGTTCAATATCAATTTGAAGGCATATATAATATTGTTGGGACACACACATTGATTTATTGATGAAGCGGTCGAAGAAAATGCAAAAGATACGATATAACATGGGAACACAAGGACTGTCGTAAATAATGATTAACTTAGCAACCAATGAATGAAAAAGAAAGGAAAATTGTTTCAAAGAAGCGAAAGCAATGGCAGAGAATAATATGAAAAGTATTCAGAAGTAGAGCTGGCCCTGCGAAAACGTTTTGATAGAGAACTATTAAATTAAGTCCATTATGCACATTCATTTGAATACATCAATTTATTTTTCTTATTTTCGACATAAAAGATACTAAAGAAAACAAAACTTCAAAATAACTTGGGCTCTAGTGCATTTACACAAGTACGTGCGATAACTTCTATTAGTCTTCCGAAACAGTAGAAATACATAACAAACTTTTTGCTATGACCAACCTCTTATTTGGAACGAGCTGTTTTGAACTGCTTTCTGCTCTGTTTGTTGACAATCATGTCGTATATGTACTCATTCACATTTATAAATTGAACAAATAGGATAGAATCCTAAGATCAATGTGTGCAAAATGTTAAATGATTTTAAATTTTCACTCCAACATAGATAATTCAAAACATTAGACAATATCAAATATCTTGAAGTTGAAAATGAATTTTTATGATAAAAAATGTAAATATTAAATTTAGCAGGTTATTTCATACATGGAATTCAGAAAAGAAAAAAATATAACTTTATTTATTTATATTATATTTATAAAATATGTATATTTATTTTATAAACCATAATGTGATTGATTCAATGTGAGAGTAGATTTGAGAGAAAAGCGTAAATAATATAATAGCATAATGCCAGAAATGTTCATATATTCTGGCTTCATGCTTTCAATTAGCAATTCAATAAACATTTCTCGTTGTTGAATATGTTACAAAAGTTTAGTAAGAGGTTTTCATCAAAGATGTGGCTATGTTCCCCAACTGTTGTAACAATTACGATTGCGACGTCGAAATCTAGCCATTGTTGAACATCTCGTTTGTCCTGTATGCAAATAATTCTCATCAAAATGCATGGAAACCCATTTTTAAATTTCAGTTTTTTTTAAATAACTGTACTCTAAGCAAATGGCTTTACTTAAAGAATCAGCGATATGACAAAAAATAAATTTCCAGTTAATGTTCCCCAACACAAAGGAAGATCCTTTCTATATTGATGTTAAATACAAATTTTCCGAGTCCATTCCCAGCGTCAATGATATCCAAACGATGTCGTGTGCAGGTCGTATAGTTCCGAATCTACTGCAATACTGTCTGCTTAAACGTCCAGGACGAATATTTCGTTAAACAGCTAAAGTTTGTGAATACACGTAACGAGCATGGAATGCGCATTTTTTTATTTTATTTTATTTTTTTTTTTTGTTTTTGTTTTTTATTTACCTTCAGGGCATTCCACTTTTTTTCGTTCGTTTATCCAAATGACGATCTTAGATCTGAGACAGTATTGCCGCTGTCTATGCTGCGACACTAATCAGGGGGCCTAGGGTTCGAATCATAACTGTGGAGGTTTTTGGTCACTACCTAGATGGGTCGAATTCATCCACCATCTGAACGAGAGTTCTAGCGGCAGGCTGCTCAGGTAGGTTTTCCGATCAATAGCAGGCGCCTGCCGAAGAAGGACCATAACAAACGATTCTTCTTCTTCTTCTTCTTCTTCTTCTTCTTCTTCTTCTTCTTCTTCTTCTTCTTCTTCTTCTTCTTCTTCTTCTTCTTCCCTCTTTCTTCTTTCTTCTTTTTATTCCTTTTCCTACCCCTACACTTGCGCGCGCGCGCGCACACACACACACACACATGCACTACACTATCACGTAGGTTGGGACTCCAATCGGGGACTTACAACTTGTTCCAATTGAGGCGATGCCCGCTGAGGGAGATACTCGGATGACAAAAATCCCCTCCCCCCCAACGGACGTGTTGGACAGCGCAGTCCAGCACTGGCGGAACACCGCCTCCTTCGGCGAAAAATGAATCCCTTACTCTAACGGCATTAATGACCATAGCGGTTGGCGTGTCCGGATCCATCAATCCACTTCTCCACATGTGCTTTTGGCTGCTTGTCCCAAAGGTGCCCGCGTTTAGATGGAGACGTCGGCCGGAGGGCGCGCATGCCGTCGACACAGCATCACGAGTGCGGGGGGTGGGGGAGGCGCGTTTTTAATTGCTGTCCCGTTAGTTCCGTAGTGACAGGGCGCTTCTGCCTCTGGTTGCCCGCGCCGCCTCCCCCTCCACCTGCTCTCCGGAGGTCTCCCCCCCTTCCCCCCCCCGAGCCAGACGCCGGTTCCGTTCGGAATTACTGCCGCGAACAGCAGACTACAAACTTACACAGTCATAAACAAATCACGCGCGCCGTGTCCTTATTTGCCGCCGCAACTACTCGGTGTAGCGGGTGTCCTAATAACCGGTTATTGCATTCCGAATGTTTGTATTGATCATTTCCCAAGAAAATTGACCTAGAAAATAAAAAATTAACAATATTTTCGAAAACGAATAATTTTCGAACTTTAATTATTAATGTTTAGAATGGAATGATTTGGACTAAGAAATGTACCATTTTTTTCGAAAACCTTTTTTTGTTTAAACATTTTCAAACGAACAATTTATTAACCTTAAAAAAAGTCTTCAATGTTCTATATTTTATTATTTGTGTAAAATCCACAAATTATATACTTCACACCCTCATTTATTTGCATCAGAAAAATATCTTAACTAGTAATACGAGTGCATGTCCAGTTAATGAAATTTTAGTACATCGAAAACACTTATACTGAAGTTTAAATACTCATATTTCATAAAAGAACAGCACAAAAGAATGGAACGGACAGGAGAAATGCAGATACTGCTAACTATTCATTTCCTGAAACGAGATTGGCTAGGTCACCGTTTTAAATCACTACAACATTTCCTCTTCTCTGTTTTATTTGTAGAAAGTAAAAACCCGGCAAAGGAACCACGTTGAGAACATGCTGTCTAAAAAAAGTGCAATTGTTTTCGAATGCTGTTTCCGGTGAAAAAGGAAACATTGCATAATGTTCTCTTGTTTTCGGGTCACATGTAATAGTCTCGTAACAAATTATGCACCTCACCCCAGGTTGTATCTTCGAGTACACCTTGTAAGGAAAGGTGCATTTCTTTTCGAAAATATGTTGAGAACATCACTGCGCACACAATTCGTTTCGAAACCACGTAGAACCAATTTTCGATCAGTACATCGGGAGCATCGATGATAATGAAATCCTACTTTCGTGAACACACAACGCTAGCAAGCTATGATCTGGTACTCGACATGACGACAATATAGTCTCCTTAAAAAATCGAATGTATTGATTAATTGGAAACACTCATTTCCAAAAAACATATTTTTCACTGCATATAATAGGGAACACCAATAGAAAGATGGAAACTCCACAAACGTTAACAAATCTCAATATTCGCGCTTATAAATATCAGAATATTCGAACTCCAATAAGATCGATCAGTGATGGGTGATATAAAAATCAATCTACATAATTGAATAAATTACCTTATACGTTGAAATATCTCGCGTAAAGCACCAACTCCCTGCACTGCAACTGCACAACACGTAATCTGAATCGAAGTTCCGTCGCACGATCACTCAAAGTGCCCAGAGCCCGATCACTGCACTAAGTGCCAGCGCCAAGTGCCCAGAGTCACTCCAAGTGCCCAGAGCCCACACAGTCGCAATCCGGAAGTCACTCCCGCACACGCATGTCGCGGAGCGCGCGTGTCGATGGCGTGCGCTCGCTGCGCCGGTCGCGCGTGGACTGGCGTCGCGGGGCGCCGCGGCGCTTTAAAAGAGATCCGCTCCCGCTCCACTCCATTCCCGCTCCGCCGCCGCCGTGAAGAGCTCCCGAGAGGGGAGGGGAGGGGAGGGGAGGGCGCGCGGAGGCCGCTGGCCCGCGGGCCCCGCGTCGCCGTGGGCGGACGGGGCTGCGCGGGCGGCGCGGGCGGTTGGTGGAGACGGTGACCGTCAAGGTGAGGGAGATGGTGGCGGAGGCTGTCGGTGGAAATGTGGAAGTAGGATGATGGTGGTCAGGGAGGGAGTGGTGATGGAAACGATCGGTGGAGGTAGCACGAAGATGAAGATGGTGATGGCGGCTGTCACAGAGGTGGTGGAGATTGTGGTGGAGATGGTGACCGTCAAGGTGAGGGAGATGGTGGCGGAGGCGGTCGGTGGAAATGTGGAAGTAGGATGATGGTGGTCAGGGAGGGAGTGGTGATGGAAACGATCGGTGGAGGTAGCACGAAGATGAAGATGGTGATGGCGGCATGTCACAGAGGTGGTGGAGATTGTGGTGGAGATGGTGACCGTCAAGGTGAGGAAGATGGTGGCGGAGGCGGTCGGTGGAAATGTGGAAGTAGGATGAAGGTGGTCAGGGAGGCAGTGGTGATGGAAACGATCGGTGGAGGTAGCAGGAAGATGAAGATGGTGATGGCGGCATGTCACAGAGGTGGTGGAGATTGTGGTGGAGATGGTGACCGTCAAGGTGAGGGAGATGGTGGCAGAGGCGGTCGGTGGAAATGTGGAAGTAGGATGATGGTGGTCAGGGAGGGAGTGGTGATGGAAACGATCGGTGGAGGTAGCACGAAGATGAAGATGGTGAAGGCGACATGTCACGGAGGTGATGGTGGTGGGGGAGACTGCAGGTGGCGATAGGTCGGAGGTAAAGATGGTCATGGAGCGGTCGTAAAAATGGTGTTGCTAAGAGAGGAGACTGTGTGTGGAGGTTGCACGGAAGTGCAGTGGATAATGGAGGCACTGTGGCGAAGAGGATAGTTGGTCAGTGAGGTGGTGGAGGAGATTCTGACGGTGGAGGCAGAAGGGAAGCGAAGTGGGTGATAGCTGTATGAAGAAGGTGATGGTGATGATCAGGGGGTGATGGCAGACTGTCGGTGGAGGTTGTGGAGGTGATGGTCAGTCAGGTGTGTAGGACACTGCCGGTGGAGGCAGAACAGAGGTGAAAATGGTGATGGAGGTCGGTGAGGTGTGGTGGAGGCAGGAAAGAGGTGAAGCTGGTGATGGCGCGATGGCGAAGGTGATGGGGGATAAGACTAATGATGGGAGTAGTGGAGGAGGCAATTGATTGTGACGACCGTCGTATTCGTGAGGGGAGTGGTCAATGAGATGCTGGTGGCGACTGGCTTGCTCGAAGTGGAGATGGCAGATGAAAATGGTGAAGGCAGACGCGTTCGAGAAGATGATGTTGGTTATTGGCTGGATACGGTGAAGATCGTTGTAGGTGGTGATGGTCACGGTTGCGATGGTGGTCACGGATGTGATGATAGTGACGGTGTTGCATGGCTTTGTAACGGTAAATGTAGTGGTATTGTTGGTGCTAGAGACGACTTGTTGTGAGGATTGTCGCGAACTGGAAGATGGAAGTGGTGAATATTATGGTAAAGGCGGTGAAGACGATGGTGAATGTGAAGATGGTGAAGATGGCGATTGTTTTCGTGGCTGCGGTTGCAAAGATGATTACGGTCAATGAGGGTAGGGAAGTCATTTACATCGACAGTGCTGACAGAACACACAGTCACTGTGGCAGGGGTGGCGAGATACAGGTATGGAACGTAGGCTGTGCTGTGATAGTGGTAGTGATGACAGTCGCCTTAGAAGTGATGACGGTCAAAGCGGTTCAGGTCGTGAAAATACGAAAATGGCCGTCGTGAAGGCATAGCTTGCAATAACGAGGGTGATGGAGTCGGTGACGTCTGTGGCGATGATCACAATATAATGGTGATTGTGCAGGCGGAGCGGATGGGTGATAGTTGTTTCAGAGGTAATGTTAACTATGATGACGGCGAAGGTGTTGTCGGTGACGGCGTTGGGAGAGTCAGTTGTAGTGTTGGTTATGGTAAGATCACCGCAACGGTGATGAAGGAGGAGGAGGAAGTTTCGTAGCCTTTGACCTGATTTTTACGCCCCCGTTTTGACGAACGATTTCAGGAGTTTTAGCAAACGCGTATGCGCGCAGTGGTCCTGCCGCCCTAGAATCCGCTGTACGCATGCCCGTGTTCGTTAAAACCCCTAATCATTCGTCAAAAGGAAGCGTGCAAATCGAGTATTAGACGTTGGCGACGTTTAGTGTGGTAGAGGCGATGGCAACGGCGGTGGAGCAGCGTGGGGGGGGGGGGCTGCGGGGGCGGCGGGGGCGGCGGGGACGGCGGAGGCGGTGGTGACAGCAGCGCGAGGGAGGGTGGGCGTGAGGGAGGGCGATGAGTCAGGAAGGCCGCCCGGAGGAATGGGCACGGATGCTGCAGCCGGAGGTGGATGCAGAATCCGGGACAAGCGCGCCGCGGGAGGCGGCGGAGGAGGGGGGCGGAGGGAGAGGTCGGGGTCAAGAGGTGGAGGGAGGTTGTAGCTGCCGAATGAACATGTCGGTAAATAACGGTTACGATGATTTTATCCTTATTCTTATAATTATTATAATTTCATTCATTATTATTATTACTATTATTATTAATGAATTCGAGCTTCTATTACTAAGTTCGTTCCCTTTGCAATTCATTATTTCTGTAATAATTTCTGCGATAGTGTTTTATATTTTGTGTTACCAATAGTGGAAGGATGGGAAATTATGTAGTCCTTCAGTCTAGGCACTGCAAAATTCAACGTTTTTGCTCTACGCGTTTTGGAGGGCGATCATTTTTCTGAGGTGATATTGCTTTTAATTTTTATTTCCTAATTTTTTTACAAGTATTTTCTTTCGCTTGCCTTAAATATCTAATATTCTCGTAATACACCCATAATTTTAACATAACAATACATAAAACATAATAATACACCTATATTTTGTTTGGCGATCAGTTGGCTCATTCTGTTGTTCGTATTTATTTGTCAGTGAAAAGAAATGACTGATGGGGACGCCAACGAAAATAAAGTGCACGCGTAGTGAAGTGGAGGGAAGAAACGGACGTGAAGTGGAAGTGGTGTGTGCATTGGGAAGCGGAGATGAGACGGATGGCGGGAGGGAGTATGGATTATTCGTGAGAGTTTGAATTATAGAGACGTTAGAAGAACGAGTAAAGCATGAGAATAATATCGCGGAGATGGAATATATCGGAGAAGCAGGAGCCTCGTGCTGAAGAAGAATGGGTGACAAGAGCGATCGATAAACTGAGGCGGAGGGAGTCGAGGGCAAGATGTATGGCTACTTCCCCTCATGTCGACACACTTCCGTCGCTCGTCCAAAGGGCAAAACAAGTGTGTAACTGTCACGTGTGGCAGAAAGGTCGGAAATGAAGCTCATGCAGGCGTTCCCCAGAAACTTCGTTCATGAACTTCGTACCGTTGCCTTAATTCATTTATAATTGGGCGATGAAAGAAGAGAACACAATAGTTCATGATCATCCAAAGGTTACGGTTTGAAATAACGGATGAGTATAAAATAATAGAAGTCATTAGGACGCCTTGTAACTCCTTGCCATTTAATGCTTTTATCGCATGGGACCTCGAAATCAACAGTCTTATTGTTCAGGAAATAATTAGGAAATGTCTCTACGATATGCCTTGAGATCTCTTCTGTATGGGGGCATCTACTCAACAGCAAGTTTTGAAACTTTCATTTTTATCCTTGATCCAAATGGATGCGATCTCTAAAATTCATCTAATAGGTCCAATTTTGTTTCAAATATCAATTGGTATCAGTACTAAGATCTTCAACATCTTACGACAGCAAATGACTTGTTTTCAATGGTATTGAGTTTATTTTCATACATCGATTTCATCTTTACGATCTTCAGTGTTACGAAACTAAAATAAAACCATTAAGAAACTACTTCCTTATTAGCGGATGTGTATATTTATTTCATGTATGGGTTGCATTAATGAATGCAATGCCTGCAAATAATTGGTGAGAAGTTCTTGAAAATTCATTACTCTGCTTCTCTAAATTTCATTGCTTTCCTAATGCAGGATACTTGAGTATTGCATACACGTACTAGTGTTTTGTCAATAGTCGTAATAGACAGAAAGATATTAGTACCTTTATTAGTGAGTTACATTTCTTCAGATCTAAATTTTTAGTTCTTAAGAATAAGATAGAGATTAAAATGGAAAATACAATGTACTAAATACATTGAGAACCCATTGTAATTATATATCATTAGAATAAAAAATGATATATACAATATGCACTCGACCAATCATTTTCAAATGAAACAAAATTATAAGGAGCCTTCGTGCTGTTAAAAACGTGCCATTGTGAATGTAATTTCTGTAACATGAGATAAGATTTGGAAAGTCACACTTAGTTAATCGAACTGATTATGTATAAAAGTGGAAATTTTATAAAGAAATTCCTTTAATGCTCTGACACTTCTATTTAAGACCAAATTATTTATCCGAGCTATTTTCTTTCTATAGACTGTGAAAGCTCTCCGCAGGAGACGGAGGTCAATGGCAGAGCTATTTCTTATTCTTTGTCGTAAAAGTGTTCGGAGTTCGTGTCACGTTTCCTCTCTGAGCGTAATATTTCTCTGCCACACGCCACTGCCCTGCCACGCGAAGATAGGCTACCTGCGGGACTGTTCATTTCGACATTAATTTCTCACGACGATTGACAAGCTTTGGACTAGCGAGAAAGTTCGTCTTTCGGGCGTTGTAAAGAAGACACAGAGGAAGTACATTTCGAAACATATTTTTGCGTTGCGCAAATATTTAATTTGTAATCCTGAAACTGTGAGTTATTAATGAGAAATTTGAAATTATAGAATATTGACACAAAATATTGTAGTGTTTTCATTCGATCCCTCTCATTACGGCAATGATATATCTACATTCGTTGTAAATTGCTACTGCAATATTGTAGCACCTACATTAGGATATATTTCTCCATGCTATTGACATTAGGTGTTGATGAGATTATTGCCATATTTAACACAACGTTGTTTACATTCTAATATTCTTAACAAAATCACTCTCTCCTGTTTTTTCACCAGACCGAGAACTTTAGAAACGTTATTCTGAAACACTAAAATGAGCAGGTAAACAAATTTTGTTTTGCTGAACATATTTGACTACATTACATTTTTACTAATTCCTTTTACTTTCTCGCCTTATTACGTACTTCTGTAGTAAAATTAAGAGTTGTAATGATGCGACAGAAATCAACGTTTTTCAGACAGAAAAATTCGAATTTTAGGACCCTCGTTTCGAATAAGTTAATAAATATTGTTCTTTCATGTAGTAAATTACTTCATCTAACACTTTTGCAATCAAGATCTCGTTTTGTGGGTAATTGATTGTCAGCAAAACATCTGTCTGTCCTTCGACCTTTTGTCCAGAATGTGACTAGACGATATTCTCCAAAATTGACATTGCCAGATCTAGTTTAGTTTAACTCGAAGCCTTGCTGTTTAAAATGAATATTTTGATTTTGGGGGGTACTTCACATTACGCTTCAACGACGTTATAAAAAATTCCACAAAAATTTCTCCAATAATTTTGATAACAAATTTACTTTCGATAGCGTAAAATTCATTTAGAAATGCCATAAGTCTTGTCGTCGTTGAAACCGCATTTCGTACTTTCCGTTATTTTCTTCTTCTCATATATTTTTCCCATTCTCGGTTGCTTAGTATGGGATTGGGAAAGTTAAGTAAATAACGTTTATAGTGAACAGGACTAGGGCAATACGAATGACTTTGGTGTTATTGAATCAAATCTAGACAATATACCCAAAAAATCTACACAAACTTTCATCAACATTAAATTATTTAAACATTTTGCACAGAGAGTACACAACGCATTAAATCACAATACAATATTACAAGATAATGCGATTTGGCGGGAGATTTGCACACGATAGCTGAAGTATTTGAAGAACATAATTATTGAATATCATCATTCGGCATGGTGCATATGAAAAATTCTGTGTTTCATTGTGACCTCGTTCGATTACTAGTGCCACAAAAACCTCAAGTGCCTTGTAATGTTATGCTACCCATCTCAGCGGCGTCGTTTGCTCGCTCCGCACTTCCTGATCGCGCTGGCCGCCTCGTCGAAGGGGGCGACCCACACCGTTCGCTGTCTGGCTGTCGCACGGTGGGGCCAAATGCCAAAAAGCTGGCCAAAAGTCCAAAAAAAAGTTACTAGATAGGGATTTTGTCGTTGCTACTTCAATAGGTTGGTATTTGGGCCGTTGAATTCCGCAATTAGTAACGGTTTCTCTCTTATACTTGAGGTAAGAGATCAGTTCAAAGTTGGGCCTCGAGCGATCGATATCGGTCAGCTGTGAAACGTGTTTTCAGAACCTTTGTGTTTCGAAGGATAGAGAAGCGTGCAGTCGGCCGAATTCAATAAAACAAAATGGAATCTATTCCTGAGAGTAAGTAGAAACATAATATGTATACTTAATTTTTTTAAAAATAATTTGTTAATGTAATAATTAACGTTGATTGTTGGCGAAAAATGAAAATGCTATAATCAAAAATTTGTGTTTAAAATGAAAAATAACTATGTGCACCGTTGTGCGGGGCTAAACACTTAACATGACATTATTTGAAATGTTATTCTCTGTGAGAATCACAAAAAAACAGCTGTCCGTAGCTGCCGTTTTAGTGCCTGTGACAAATTTTCGTAGCGCGTGCAACATGTAGAAATACAAACTTTTGATGATTTTGTTCGCCATATTGGTCCGCCATTTTGTTTTTTTAGCATTTTTATTCAATATTTATTAATCAGCATGCTTATAAACCCAAATCAACTCATTTTTAATTATAAACACGATCATTTCGTGTTAAAAATGGAAAAAATTGATGATTTGGTCCGCCATATTAGTCCGCCATTTTGTTTTTTGGCATTTTCATTCAAGGTTATTAATTAGCATCCTTAAAAATTCAAACTAACTCTTCTTTACTTATAAACATAATAATGTTGTGTTAAAAATACAAATTTATGGTAATTTTGTCCGCCATATTGGTCCGCCATTTTGTTTTTTTTATGCATTTTTATTTAATATTATTAATCAGCATGCTTATAAACCCGAATGAACTCATTTTTAATTTTAAACACGATCATTTTGTGTTAAAAATGAAGAAAATGATGATTTTGTCCGCCATATTGGTCCGCCATTTTGTTTTTTTGGCATTTTCATTCAAGATTATTAATCAGCATCCTTAAAAACCCGAATGAACTCATTTTTACTTATAAGTATGATCATTTTGTGTTAAAAATACAAAATTTTGATAATTTTATCCGCCATATTGGTCCGCCATTTTGTTTTTCGGAATTTTTATTACAGATTATTAATTAGAATGATCATAAACCTCTGAATACAAAGTTTCAGTCAAATCGTACAACGCTTTCGACTTTTGACCAGCTTTTTGGCATTTGGCCCCACCGTGTGTCGTCCCGCGGCGGGTCGAGCGTTTGTTTTCGTGTTTGTGTAGCGGTGACATTGACACATTTTCGGCGACGCGGCGGGGGTACCCGGCCACCAGCAATGCTTCATGTTGCGGCCGCGACCCGCCACAAGGGTGTCAACACCTGCCGCACCCGAACCTCCTGGGATTTTACGCACTTCGAATTATATGCATCGCGTCCGCGGCAGACACTACGGCTGCGTACATGACGTCCAATATTTCCGACGTTGGTGGACGTCACAGAAAAGAGACCCATGACGTGGAGTCCTCTGAGTTTTGAAACTGGACTTTGGCAATTTGCTCTTAATTGTACTGTTCTTTTCGAACGAAGTGATGCAATTAACGGATGCATATGCATTTTGCTTTCAAGGAAGTATGAAGACTCATATGATTATTTCATTGTAAATGCTAACGAAAACTCACCACAATACCAATATTCAAGGGAGTAACCGGGAATTGGAATAGTTATTAATTTTATCAGGGTGATGTATTATAAATGACGAACCCGGTTGCAGTTTATAACCAAATCCGTTATTGTTATAACTGCAGTGAGTTTTTTTTAATATTTCTCGTAATACCAGCTTCTTATAAGAAAAATTATCATTGCAATAAGAAAAATAACTTCCTGGGCATTATAGCACTCATACGACATATTTTGATATTTTTTTGTTTTGATATTTTTTATTGGAGGCGCACTGTTCAATTCCTTAACGGACGCCGACCGTTTAGAGTGGCTTTTCGTTTCACTGGTTGGTTGCCATATGTCGACATAACAGTACACTATTAAAAAAAAAGATTTATAAACGATATTAACACCCTCGTGAACACCAAAATGAAGGCCAACGGAATTAGAGATACAAATAAATTGTGATAATAACAAAATCAGAAAAAATGCAACTAGTCTGTTAATTTATAAAAATCGCATTATTACTAAAAGAAGAAAACAACTCGTGCAAATGCTATAAAATTTTTAGAAAAATCGTAAATCAGTGTATACTTCAACATATTTAAAGCTTATAGAACGAATCAAAGATTCAATCTTGATGTTGATGGTAAAGATTACCAAAAGAGATTAATTTATTTAATGTATATTTAACGTAACGTAACGTTTATTTAACGTAACTTAAGGTGAAGAGGTTCATTAAATAAAGTATCTCTTTTCACGTAGCACATTCAAATAAAATAATTGTATCACATGTGTTTCATATACATTATTTTTATATTAAGATATTTTGCGAAAGTAAGGACGAACAAACACTTGTTGAAATTCGCACAAAAGCATGGCGTATCTATGTTATCTATTCCGCGCACGTACGGGAGAGGTTGAGCAAAGGCAGTGGAACTGAAGTTAGGGCAACATAACTGTAAGAGCGACTACTTTCCATACTGTAGAAGCGGATATTTGAAACAATAAAGTAACTAATTTCATGAATGTTGATATATAATATTGTTCGTTGTGACCTATTTATTGGGCATGATATATTATACGACTGCAGTTTATTACTATATATTACAAAAGTATATTAGTATATGATATAGTTCACAAGTATCCGCGTAACCTGTACTCCACTTGCAGAGTAAGCTTAGAAATTTTGTTTTAGCTGTCCTTGAAATTTGCAAGAATCGCTGTCATTTGAAAACTTCTTATCAACTATATTTATAACGTTCAGATAAATAACACAGTGCATTGTAAGAATTAATTTTTGTTTTTACGACTATTCAATGATGTTATTCTTTGACTTCCCCTCACAATTCATATTTAACGACAATCCAAGGAAGGTAGATTTCTTTTACAATGAGGCCTATTCTGCGAGTATTTATGAATAATCGTGGGATAGGCCACGCATTAACCATACGGTGTAATTAATATAGTATTATGTGTTAGTTGTGTGATTAATATAGTATGTAAATTTAAACATTTTAAACGTTTTTTCTCAAATAGTTTAATACTGTATGAAATTTTACAATGTTAAGGTTGTATGAAATATAGATTATTTTATTCTGTCTCTAACATATTAATTATTTGAAAGAAATATTTCATAAAGCACCTGAACATTATTCCGAAACCGTAATATTTGCACGATTTCAACCTACAATTCCGCTCTGTTGTTACTTGGAGTCGAAATTTATTTTACGTAAGACATTTTTAGTTAATGCTATCACCACCTGCGATGGGGACAAATGCAAGACGTCCACAAACAAGTTGTTTAATGGAAATTGTTTGTAAACATAGGCAATTTTTCAAGTAATGTATTGTAAATTGAATTTCAGTGTTTAATAAAACAAGTAACAAGGCCAAGAGAAACAATGCTAGGAATGTTACAACGTCAATCAAATTTTCCAAATTGAATTTAAAATATTCCTCTTGAAGGAAAAAAAACTTAACCACGGTCTAGCATAACGCAATCTTCAATGTTGAAGTAATATGAGGTAAAATGTACTCTACAAATGAGTTGCGCCTTCCTGTAGACAAAGAAGAGATGCTTCATTGCAGCTTCTACGTGAGCTACTTTGCAGAGAGAGCATTTTCACCTGTCCGTGGTGTTACAAAATGATGTGAAACATAGGTGTGCGCAGCCTAAAACAAAAGGGGAGCGAGTACATTTCTGAGCCCCTCTGGACCCTTTTTTCCCTTAAAATCTTTTCTTTACATAAGACATTGTACTCACAAAAAATAAACATACTAATAGAATAAAATTATAACTTAAATGATAACAATTAATAAATAAAATTGATTTGAAATTTATATAGAGTGTTGCCAGATGGTTTGGAGAGATTGTCCTCCCAATGTATAGCAATATCTCTACTTGTCAGCTTAGAAGAGGAGAAAATCAGGAACTGTCATATTTACGGAAATATTTTTAATACACTGGACTACGTGGCCCCTTTCGAAATTTTCGGAGGGGGCACGGCCCTCTGTGCGCATGCCTTAGGTGCCAAAATTTGTAGAAATGTTAGATTAAAAATTATAGCATTACAGTTGAGAATTATATTTTCCCTACCATTTAGCACAGTAGGAATGTATTCTGATAATACATTAATTTCTGTACATTAAAAAGTAAGAGATCTTTACAGTTTTCACGCTGAAAGGAGGAATTAAAAAAAAATATCTAACGACTTTTCCGAATACTCGATTTCCGTTTTTTTTCTACTAACGTATTATTCCCTTTTTTACCCTAATATCCTCAGAAGATAAGTAAAGTCTAGTATGCATTCGAATTTGTCAGTCCGGAAATTAAAATTAATGTCTTAATTTGTTTTGAAGTATTCCATAGTATGGTGATGGATAATTTTCAAAATAACAACTTCTGGTAAGGGAAACAAAGTTAATGACAAGTGATAGCGTGAAATAAAGAAATATATAATATGGATCTATTTCCAGAAATCTCTGACGAAATGACAAAATCAGTTAAACATTAACTGCTTGCATTAAAATGCTCTTTCCGGAAATTCACAGAGATTTCTTCGCAGCAAAGAACGTGAGGTCGAAAAAATCTATAAATATTAAAAAAATATATGAATTTTCGTTGCACAACGGTTCATTCCTAATTCTGCAATAAAAGCACCAGATTAGTTGATGAAATTGAATATTCCGCATAGTTTGATAATGATGCACTTATTTGCTCTTCAAACAAAATTTGTTACGGATTATTTTGAGCAGTCTTGCTGGTCTGCTCTTAAACGAACCAGCGCGGGGTAGTTATAACGATATAAGAACTTGTTTGAAATTACCGAGACGAATCAAGGTGATGACACCTCCACGAAATATATAAAGTCGGAAGGAAATTGATGACAAGTTATGAAGAGAAAAATAATTAAATCTCAGGTTGTGTGATCAGGTCGAAATACATCAGGGAGCAAAAAACGCGTTATGATCCTAATTAGTATGTACAATCATTTTTAATTCATAATTTAATTTTTGAGCAAGCATTACCCAAAATTGTGTTTTAAATGTAAAATATATATCTCTTTGAATCCATTTACTCATTATTAAAGTTTTATGATAGAAGCTGTTTAGAGTATTCGAAACAGAATTCGACAGTTACAAAGAAGTACGGAAAGAGAAAGGGAAAGGGAGAGAGAGAGAGAGAGAGAGAGAGAGAGAGAGAGAGAGAGAGAGAGAGAGAGGGAAAAAGAGAGAAAACAAAATAGTTTAAAACTGTCAAATTTAATGGAATAAGTAGGAGTACTTTTAGTCTCTTTAGCATGGAAAGGAGTAATTTTTTGAAAATTATAGTGATAAAACCGAGTGAAATGCGAAAATAGAAACCTCCAATATTTTTCACCTTCAGTTTTCATGACAGTGCAAATTCCACTAAGCTTTTACTTCGAGACGAGAAACTGCCATGAGGTTATGAAACAACGAGTGAAGAGACATTGTGAGGATCTTCATAACAGTCATGTACGGAAATATTCTATTTGCCAAATGTTCTCATAGAAATCGAACAGTTGTGCAGTTATTATGCAGGAATCATTCCAATGAATGCACATGAAGAGTGATCGGTGTATGATTAAAAGGAATATTAAACTACTTGTACTACAATAGTACATTCTTTGTCGCATTATTTCATTTACAATTTTCAAAATTTCAGGGTTCAAAGAAAAGGAAATGCGAACCATATTTTTATACGTCTTTTGCTCTACCTGAGGAAAAAGTGTGATAAAGTTTAGAGTCATCAACATTTTCTAAACGTTTAATCTTCATGTGAAATATCGCCCAAATCATTACCCGTTTCAAATCCGCAGAGCCTCGATTTCGCCCAGAACGATGGGGGAAATGTTATATTCTTCAGAAAAAAATCATTCCAGAGACCATTTATCCTTAGTTTATTGCCCAAAGAAAGGAGTTACATTTCGCAGTTCGTTTACATCTTACATTTACATGAAGGACAAGCGCATATTGCTAAACAAAACTAAAAAAAAATGTAGAAGCAGGAAGATATTAGTTTTAGAGCCCATTTAACATCCAATATAATACGGAATATGGTCTAAGCCCATAACTGAAACATTAAAGGCGCTTCGTGATAAGTGAATCATGAGGAAGCTGTCGAGGCTGTCGCGATGATCGTCTCCACCGTTCTCTCGCTGCCCTTCGTAATCCACTCGGGTGTGAAATTCGCGTGCTATTAGAGCGGCCGTGTTTGGGAGCGAATTGTGCGGAGTTATAGGATCGCGCGACCGTAGCGCATCGGCGGCTGGTGCCGGTGCCGGGGGCGGAGGCGGAGGCGGAGGCGGAGGCGGAGGCGAAGGCGGAGGTGGGGCTGAAGGCGGGGGCGAAGGCGGAGGTGGGGACGAAGGCGGGGGCGGGGGTGGATGCGGAGACAGGGGCTGAGGTGCGGGTGGGGGTGGAAGCGTAGGTGGCAACAGGAATAGGAAATGCCTTGGTTGGGGCGGGGGCGTTGGCGGTTGCGGGGCAGAGGCGGGTGTGGAGGCATGGGCTGGGATGTTGGCGGGGCGAGGTGGGAGCGGGGGCGGGAATGGGAGCGTCGGTGATGGCAGGGACGACTGCGTTGGCGGGGGCGGGGTGGGGGCGTTGGTGGTGCCGGAGGCGGGCTCGGAGGCGAGGGCGGGGACTGAGGCGGGCGCGGAGGGGAGGGCGGGGGGCGTTGGCGGGGGCGTTGGCGGGGGCGTTGGCGGGGGCGTTGGCGGGGGCGTTGGCGGGGGCGTTGGCGGGGGCGTTGGCGGGGGCGTTGGCGGGGGCGTTGGCGGGGGCGTTGGCGGGGGCGTTGGCGGGGCGTTGGCGGGGGCGTTGGCGGGGGCGTTGGCGGGGCCGTTGGCGGGGGCGTTGGCGGGGGCGTTGGCGGGGGCGTTGGCGGGGGGCGGAGGCGGGGGCGTAGGCGGTGGCGGAGGCGGGGCGGAGGCGGGGGCGGAGGCGGGGGCGGAGGCGGAGGCGTTGGCGGGGGCGTTGGCGGGGGCGGAGGCGGGGGCGGAGGCGGGGGCGAGGGCGGAAGTGGGAGCGTCGGTGGATGCAGGGGCGAGAGAGGGGGCGTTGCCGGTGGCGGGGCTGCGCATCCTCGTTCCAGCGAGAGCGAAAGGGCCGGAGAAAGGGCGGCGTTGCGCAAGCGGGTCAAGAGAGATTGACGGCGCTCGAGCGGGGGGAAGTGCTCTGGCGCCTCCGCCGCCCACTCGCTGTCGCTGTCCCCGCCAGCCTACCACTGCCAGTGCCTTTGCTATCACCACACCCAACGCCTAAATCCTCCGCCTCCGCCGCGCACTCGCTGTCACTGTCTCCGCTGCCTCGCACCCAATGCCTAACACCATCATCGCCGCCGGCCCATTACTGTCACTGTCCCCGATTCCTAACGCCTCCATCCCCACCGGCCTATCACCACCACTGCCTTTGCTATCACCGCACCCAATGCCTAAATCCTCCACCTCCACCGCCGCCGGATCATTACTGTCTGTCTCCGCTGCCTCGCACTCTATTCGAACGCCACCACTGCCGCAGGCCCGTCACTGCCACCGTCCCACCTGTCGCCGCACCTCGGTCACCACCATCATCCTTCGTACCTCCTCTCTGACATCTCTGACACTCTTCTCACGCCCCTCGCACGTAACACTTGCACCAAAGCACCATCGCTGCCGTCCTCTCACTGCCACAACACCGCTGTCGCCACACATCCGATGTCGTATCCCCCACCCTCCCCGTCCGCTCGCGCGCCATCCTTCCTCTTTCCCGTTCGTCAACCTACGCTCCACGCCGCTACCGCCGTCGCCCCCTCTCTGCCTCTTGGCGGCCTGGATCTCGCCTCTGACCGGGAGATCGTAGGTTGCAGTGCAGACGGTAGCGAAGTTTTCGACTCTAGTTTGGCAGCTAGGTCGAATTCAGTCGCTGGGGCAGAATTCTAACGGCTGGCTGCCCGAATCGGTAGTGTTTCGCGGATTCTCCGATCAACATCGCGTTAATGCTGGAGCAGTACCCCAACAAACAGGCCACGGACCGCGCGCGATCTTCTTTTCCTTCTGTTATCCTCACTCCTTACTTACAAAAACTTACACTTATATGCACCACACTATCACACTTGCGGGGAGACCTGTCGGGACTTAGAGCTTCGGCTGGGGCAATGCCCCGCTGGAGGGATATTCATGATTGGGAAACCCAGGCTAAGCCGACGGTAGGTCGGCGACGGATCTCGCCATCGAGCATGGGAAGGTAACCGCCACCTCCCGAGGAGAAAACTTCCGGGACCTTAGAATTTCCCCCGTTCAGAATTAATAACAAAAAATCGACCAGGCTCCATCTCACCCTTTCTGTTTCAGTCCCACTCACCCGTCGTCTCCAGACATCCAAATTCCCTTCTCGGCCCCTAAACCCTCTCCTCGCGTGTTCGTCATCACTGTCCCATTCACTGTCCCACCCATCCCATCACATTCCCATTCAGCTGCCGCCTCATCCCCGTTAATACTTCACTTGCCCCAGTCCCTCCCTCTTGTCTCTCTCGCTCCACTACACCTCCTAACCTATGGCTCTCAACTTCTACCGCTGCCGCCACTAGGAGTGTTCATTCAGTCATCATCAGCCGCCGCCCTCGCAGTGACAAATCGCCTTTACTTCCCCCATCCCCCTCCCCCTACCCTTTGTACTCGGGTCACACTCGTAAACCTGCACCTACTTAATGTCTTCTCTGCTTCCGCTTCTGCCACCTCCTCGAAATTACCTCCCTCACAGTTTTATGCTCCCGCTAACTCCTCGCACCCACGACTCCCATCGCACGTGCCTTTGACGCTGCAGTCACGGACGCACCCCCCGCTGCGCCCTCGACTCATTATCTAGAGGACACCTCGAACCCCGCACTCCCAGAAACACATAGACACTTTCCCCATTACCTCCCCCACCCTCCGGAGCCCAGGACCTTCGCCTCCCTAATCATCGCCTCTGCCCCTACCCCAATCCTCACTATAGCCCTTTTCACCACTCGAACACCTTATTCATTCACAGGACCCTCCCCTCCTCCCACACTCAAGAACTGGACGCAACGCATCCGCCCCTCGCCCCGTCCCAACCCTCCTCCCTCCACAGTCACCACTGCCACCTCAACCTTCGCCTCCCAACCCCATTCTCGCCCCCTTCACTTGCCATCTCACTCGCGCCACGGTTCCTTTCGTTTCCAACTCTGCTCGCCCTAAATTCATAGAACTGCTTTCATTTTCACCCACCTGTTACCTCACCCGTTATTCTTCTCATTCCCTTCCTCCATGTCCGCTAGTTTTCCGCCTCCCTGGGCTCATCAATTGCGTCATACTGCCACTGTCACTTTCCAACGGAACATTGCTATCGCGAGCCTGCAGAGGTGGCGCAGCTGTCCCTGCCACAGCCACTCCAACCCTGTGCATTTCTCCTTCCCTAGAACAGCTTCCTTAGTTATTTCCGCCGCCTCTTCTTTGCCTGTTCACGGCATTCCCCGCGTTATCCCCAATCTTTCATTCCTTTCGCTTTCCAATCACACGCTACCCTTATCCATCCCTCCTTATCCTCCACCAAACCCTTATCCTCCCTGTCCTCACGTTCTCTAGTTTCCTGTCTTCCTACGGCTCTTTCTTGGGTCATACTGTCAGTTTCCAAAGGATCGTAGCTCTCGCGAGCCTGCAAGGTGACGGGTTCACAACGATGGCCACGCGCGTGGCAGAAGTGAGAGCGAGAAGAGGGGTACATACGCCTCCAAAACCACGACGTCCATATTCCCTGGAATTTATGTACACTGCTTGAATGAACAACCGGGATAGCTCGAAAGCTATGAAGTACTGCAATAAACCGTCAACGTCTACTATGAGTTCTTCGTTGGGTTTACGTAAAAATAATGATTTCTCTTTCGTGGAGAAACAAAGAGTTGGACCTATGATATATATGTACATCATTTACAAAACACGTCTCGTATAAGGAAAGTGAACAATGGGGATTGCGCTTATTTAATAACGTGTTAAGAGAAACTTGATAGAAGAGGTCCTATAGCATTTAAAATAATTCTAGTAAGATTTGTCCAAATGAACAAATGACCAAATCTTAATACTTATGTAAGGACGTCATCATTTTGGGGATGATGGAGGTAGGAGAATGGGTGACAAGGACGATAATAACGATTGTGACGTCGAAAATGCAATAAAACTGACGATGATGACAACAATAACAAAGGGGACAACGACGACGAAGCCAACGATGATGGAACGATGATAGAGAAACAACTGCATCGACCAACACAATGACAATGGCGCTCGACAAAACGTGCATCCCCTCATACGTTACGTAGATTTTACGTTATTTTGATGTTAAAATGTCAAATAAACAAATAGATGCCAAAACAACAACGACAACAAAAGTGATGAGGGAGAAAGGGTGAAGAGGTGGCAAGGACAGACAATGGAATACATAAATAATCACATAATTTATTTTCTTCACGAATTTTTTGCCCTGTCGATACAAAGTTTCAAATTACATAGGTCAATCTTCTACACCCTTACTGAGAATTAAATTGCGGCACTAGGACAGATTTAGGGCTTCCCCTCTGGTTCAACTGCAACATCTTTGCAATAATAGTAAAGAATGTTAAAATTAATTATTTTCTTTGAGTCCCTGCCACAACCTCAACAATTAATTATTTGAATGTATTGAGTTAGAAGAAAATAGTATTTAGATAATGCAAATTATATAAGTAAAAAAATGACAAATCCTACACACAAAAATTTCATTCAAATGTTTTTAAGATTATTTAATTTGGATGTTTCTGAAAATGCGCAATTTTGAGCTCATTTTGACAGAAAACTGAGTTTTTGTGAAATTAATGAAGAATCATTTGAAGCACTTGCACTCACAAGTGCAATTATGTTTAAAAACAACGTAATATTAAGGAACCAGATATATTTAAAAATGCAATGTAATGTTTTTGAATCACAATAGATTACATGAAAATGACGTTTATGTCATGTAAGTCAGTCCATTTAACATCATTTGCACAGAAAATAACACACGCAAAAGTTAGGGCATTAATTCAGAAAATCGTGTTTTTAGTATTGTCCATATTTCACTAAAATACGCGAAAACTACTAATATTTTTGTTTTTAAATGTTCGAAAAAGGAGGATGGACCTTTAAAATATATACTAGTACTTTTTCGGTCTCAGGTGACACCCAAACGTGAATATCCGTTGAAATCTCAAAATCGAATTGCTGCAATATTACATTCATTTCTCTATAGTATGTATATCACTCTATATATTCAAAAAAGGTAAAAAGAAAAAAAAATAACAATAATAAGCAAAAAATTAAAACAATAAAAAACTTAAAAACTTAAAATTTAAAAAACTTAAAAATTTAAAAATTTAAAAATTTAAAAACTTAAAACTTAAAACTTAAAACTTAAAAACTTAAAAACTTAAAAACTTAAAAACTTAAAAACTTAAAAACTTAAAACTTAAAAACTTAAAAACTTAAAAACTTAAAAACTTAAAAACTTAAAAACTTAAAACTTAAAAACTTAAAAAATTTAAAATTCAAAAATTTAAAAATTGTGTCGATGACAGAAACGTCGATGTCCCGGGAGGTAAGGAGGGAGAGAGGCGGCGCCGGGGCCGGCCGGAAGGCGGCAGCTGCGGTGCGCGGCGTAACGGGAGCCTGGGCGAAAGCGGTGCACGGCGCGCTGGCGGAGCGATGGCGATCGCCGGCGGGGGCGGGCGCGGGCGGGGGCGGGGCGCCATTAGCCAGCCGGGGCTTCCTCGGCGGCGCGGGGCCGGCGCGCAAAGGTCGCGAGCGCGGCGATTCCCAAGCGGCCCCGGGTCGCTTCCGGCTCGGTGGCCGAGGGATGCGGTTTTCTCCCAGCTGGAAGATGCAGATGCTCACGGCGAACGGGGGACCGGGGCCACGAAGGCTCTTCGCGAGGAGGCGCATTGCGAATAAAAGATGACAAACAGGGGGCGGATTTTGATCCCCTATATCATTGCCAAAAATATCAATCAAACGCTCTTAAAATGCCCTTAAATCAAAGAACTGTGACGTAAGAGCGTAGGCTTCCGCGGCCGGAGTCAGTATTTACTAGGCTGTCCGGGTGACGCCGCGTCCATGGCTAAGGTGCCGACGTTTCGGTCGCCATTCTGCATACGCCCTGAGGAAGGTCGCAGAATGGCGACCGAAACGTCGGCACCTTCGCCATGGACGCGGCGTCACCCGGACAGCCTAGTAAAAAATCTTTGACGTAAAAAAACATTGATCGAAACCACTTCAAATGAACAACTCCAGCTGTTGAACATGTTACTGATTGCAATCGAGGCTTCTTTCTTTCCTTCAAGTGAATTCAGCTTGCATACTTTGGGTTTGGACTGTTATACAAAATAAAATATCTGCTTTTGCGAAAACAGACAAAGGCTTGGATAGGCGTCAGGGGCGTCCTTAGATCACTTAGTACTTACAACGGCTGACATTACAATATATGAGCGAAAAATTGAAAAGGTCTCTCAGGAATTCTGAGGTGAACATTTGTTGCACCTCGTAAATATTATTTGAAGGAAGTACTATTAAAAATGATATTAAATTCGATGAAATCAGCGAAAAATGCAGTAAAAATTGCGTAAAAGATAAAAAAAAAATTATTGGTCGAAAACGACGAAAAAATGCAAAAAAAAAAAAAAATACGAATTTATTCGTAGATGCGTGATCAAAACATATTTTGATTAGATACAAAATGACATGTTTTACAATTAATTCAATTTATATCATTAAATCATTTTATTCTATTTTTTTTTCATTCACTGTTTGAATTAGGTACACTTCTTGCTTTTACTTATAATTATGTATTTAACGAGATATTTTTATTCCGATTTTTCTGTTTATATTTAAGGCTACAGAAATGGGGAATTTTAATTTTAATGGTTGGAAGACAATGTAATGAAAACTTGGAGTGGGTAGTACGTATCTCTACCGTACCGCAACCTTTCTGTTAGGGAAAATGTCTTCCTTCTGGCACGCTGTATAATTTCCGGTGGAAATTAAAGCCATAGTTCCCTAAATGTATTTATTTTATTGTGGCAAATCTTACTCTGCATCTCAGCGTAGCCTCTGAACAGGTCGACGCGATCGCCAACTCAACAACGACCTAACGTCCACCGTTTCAGCCATGAGGCGCTTCCGAAGGCACCTCTCGTGTTGGGTTCATTCTGGTTCGTTCAGTTTGATAAGAAATGTAAGAGAACGAGCTTTATCACGTTTTCTGCCTCTTCTTGCTGTAGTCCTTGTGTGAAATTATTTGTAAATTGACAACTCTTAATTAATTAACAGCTTTTTAAATGTTCCATTTGAAAAACTTTTCCCTTTACTTCTTTTTACACTTTAACTTATCGAAATACATAGATTACATCAAGTTCTGCATTACGACGTAAGTATCACTTGTCTAATTATTTCCCTTGCGAAATTTTGTCCGATTTATCAACCTGTCAAAGCATATTAGATATTAATCAACACCCGTATTATAACCCACCTTCTTGGAAACAGAGAAACGTATGTGCCAATTGTACTCCTTTAGCAGTATACACTTGTCTATTTCAATACACGAAATTTAGTTTCTCAGTGCCTCAACTGCAGTCTCAGTGCCCATGGTATATAATTAAAACATTGCTGTCAATAATAGCGTTTCATAGATGACACTACTAGGACTCTGTATGGAACCCATGACAAATTATATTTGCCTAATCATTATAAATAACAGTAAAAAGTAATTAAAAATATATTGCATCCACTTTTCTAAATATTGTATGTATGACTTACAATTTTTTTCAGACTACTAAGTGTTAGAAGAAAAAAATTACTTCAACAGTCATACGCAATCCTGTATTCTAAAAGTGACGAGAGTGTATTTTTATTCTCAATTGTTTATCAAGTGTTTTCTTTTCAATGTAATGATATATATGCTCACAAGTGAGCATTATTTGGTGCATAAAAAACTGACTTCGCTAGCAGAGCACAGGGAAAGAAAATAAACTAGCAATAAATGAAGCGTAGCAAAATATTTCTCAAAAAAGTGTGAAATGCACCGTGACCGTCGTTTGTTTAAAAACACTCGTAACTCATTTATACAGACGACAAATGTGTGGTTTTGCTGCAGCGTTGAAAAGTTTTCTAAATTACGCGCGGAAAGGTTGGCAAATTGAAGGAGTTTCCACCTTCCGGTCTGGAAATGTTTTTTTTCCTCCGCTTCCGTCTGCTGACCACAGAGCGCGCTGGAGGCAGACAAAAGAAGAACGCAGCGCTGCATCATCCGCGGGAGATATATTGCGCAGCGGGAAACCGCCTGCTATGAACCGCAGCAGGCTCCGTCCGGCTAAAGTGACTGCGGGCAGCGAAATTGAAAATTTCAAGTTCGAGAGAAAAACAACATAAAATGTAGTTTTATGAGGATGTTATAAAATGATAACTTTGTCTGCTAGGTGCTGTTTAGGTGAACTTTCCTTTGAATGTGTATTTTAAGAGAAATAATATTGTCCTCATTTTATTCAAAACCATATTCGTTATAATTTCTTCTTCTTTTTTTTTGGAAACTAAGGATGTACTTTTTAGAGTTAATAAACATTTAAAAAAAAAATATTCACTAGTGAAAACATTTCGTCCTCAAGATGAGGATAGTATCCTTGTTGCTCACGAATGAATAAAATTTATTTACTTTCGTATGTCAGTGATACATCAGTATCAATTCCATCAATGTGCAAAACAGAATTATTCATGCTGCAAGTATTGAAAGTAATGCGATACCTGTTAAGTCAGGTAGCGAATTCAGGGCGGTCTTTTCGAGCCTAACATTCTCACTTTTGTATTTCTGGATATTACTTTTCATCTTCATTCACTTTCCATGACCAGCGCAGTCCTCACAAAACGAAGAGTACAATCCACCTTAGCTGTTTCAAGTGTATAATGTACAGTTGGAATACGTTTCATTAGCCTTTCGTCTCAGGAGGAGATTATTGATTTATACTAAAATAAAGAAAGAGGTAAAACTCAGTGAGTACCTTCAAAAATTACGATTAATTAATTAAATTAAGATTAAGTGAAATGGCAGATGTTGTTATATCATATTAGTCAAAAGCAGAAAAACAATTTACGAAAGAGTGAAATGGGTATCCGTGTTTTTATTCCCCGAAAAGAGAAATTAAATCAGCTGAATTAAATGCAACGTTCTTCTTTTGTTCTAAAGCAGGTTTTAACTGAATGTGGAGATTTCTCCCAGGAATACTTTTTTCATAAGTAAATTGTTGAAATGAAATCTCTAAATAAAAAGAGCTAAAAATTAATTGATGAGGACAAATGTTACATTCTGTTTCAGACAGTTATTTTATTACATCATTTAATAATTTTCATATACATTCTTAGCTTTTTGCATTAAAAATAAATATATTTGACTTGAATAATTTATAAAAATTTGAATTTATGTAGAAAATTATGTTTTAAATATTGTTGATTCTTTCAAACTTTGAAAGTGAAAAATTTTACGTTATTAATTAATATAGAGTAATATTGTAAAAAACTTTCCTTCAGTTTCTGACAATCAACGTAAAGGTGTGAACATTATTTCAAAATAAGCAAAATAAATTTTGAATGGTGTCTTTTATTTTCAAACAATGTTACAAATGGATATAAATTTTTATTCCAGTCATCTCGACATTGCAACTTTCGTAGGATGTCCTAAAAACGAGAATTGCAAAGACTTAGCATTTTTAAACAACGTATTTGGAAGGAACAACGGTAGTAACACATGCCAAAAACTTTCGAAATTTTCATCAATACAAGCGAGGGGGCTTATACTCGAGGGGGACATATATTCGAGAAAATACTGCGTTTATTGATGGGCCACCCGCTCGCATCGTGCGGTTCCCGCCCCCGCCTCCAGGGACATCGATCCGTCGCTGCGGCGTCTCGCCTCCGCCTCCACCGCCCCCACGGCCGCCGCCGCCTCCGCCGCCCCCACCGCCCCAACCGCCCCCACCGCCCCCACCGCCCCCACGGCCGCCGCCATCTCCGCCGCCGCCGCCGCCACCACCACGGCCGCTTTCACCGCCACCGCCTCCACCGCCCCCACGGCCGCTTCCACCGCCCCCACGGCCGCCGCCGCCTCCACCGCCCCCACGGCCGCTTCCACCGCCCCCACGGCCGCCGCCGCCTCCACCGCCCCCACGGCCGCCTCCACCGCCCCCACGGCCGCCTCCACCGCCACCGCGGCCGCCGCCGCCGCAGGCCGCGGCTTCATGGTCAGGGGCGCCGCGCCGCGCCGTGCCGCGCCCCGCTGCGATCGAGAGTCGCGGAGCGGAGCGGAGGCGAGGCGAGCACCGAGCCGCAAGCCGCGTTCTCAGCCAGCGACCGGCGCTCGCAGGCCGAGGAGCGGCGACCACGCAGCGCAATCAACCGCGACCTGCGCTTTCAGAGAATGTGGAATCGGGATGAGCCAGGGCAGGGCTGTCCACCTCAGCAGGGGTTATGCGCCACGTATCAAGTTCTAGTTACGACGCGGGCCGCGCCGTAATTTAAGTTAGTTTTTACCCTCTCTGATGAGATTATACTGAAACAAATATACACTACATACGACTTTTATTCAACATACTTAATGATTCTTGTTAATACGAGAAAATTTATATATTAAATCCAAAATGTTTTTCTTCTTCATTTTTTTAAAATTGTGGGACAGCTTCAAACACAATTACAATTGGAAAAATGTTGGCGTAAGTGTAGTGCATGTTTTTGCTTGGGCGTTGGCGGTGGTCTCTCCCTCGCTGTATGGCGAGATCCGGCGCCCACCTACCGTCGGCTAGCGGGGTTTTCCTCAACCAGGTATCTCCTACCAGCCGGATATCGCCCCAGCCAGTGAGTAAGAGGAGAGGATAGGACAGGGAAGAGGTAGGAAAGATCGTGCGCGGTCCATTACCCATTTGCTAGGGTACTGCTCTGGCATTCGCCTGGTGTTGATCGAAGAAACTACCGATTAAAGCAGCCGGCCTCTAGGATTCTCTTCCAGACAGCGACTGAATTCGACTTCGCTGACATGCCAGTGTCGAAAATCCTGCCATCACTGTTGGGACTCGATGTTACCTCGCGGTCAGAGGGACTGCAGTGACATCAGTTGATGCCCTGAGCCATCTCATTCAGTTTCCAAATGGATGACAGCGTCACAGCCGATCAAGTATCAAAGGACGTATTTGTTTTAATCGGAGTTCAGCGGTGATAGGGAGAAGTGAGGGTGTTGGGTCGTCGGAGGCGGCGACGACCGCGTCCTCCGGGGTCCGTGGCCCCGGAAGCAGCTGCGCCTTTGTTTTGACTGCGCTCGACTGCGCGCGCGCCCTTCCGCTCCAGCGGCGCCGCTGGCGGACCGCTGCCTCGGCGCTTCGCTCCCGGCGTCGCCACCTCGCCGCCGGCTCCGGGGGCGTCGTGGGATGGCACTGCGGTGCCTCTGGCTACCAGGTCCTAGGGTTCGAGGGACGAAAGTAGCAGGACTGTCGGCACTAGCTGAATAGCTGGGTCTGGAGAAGAATTCTAGTGGCCGACGGCTCCGAGCGGACGTTTTCCGTGATTTTTCCGATCGACACTAGGCGAATGCCGGAGTAGTTCCCTAACAAACGGGTCAAACGCGTTCTTTGAGGGTCGAACAGTACCCTAACAAACGCGCCAAACCTCGCGCGATCTTTCCTTCGTCTTCCTCGTCCCTTTCTTACATACACATACACGCGCTACACTACCCTACGTGCCGGGAGACGAACTGGGAGCGTAGGGCGTGTTCCGGCTAGGGCGGTACCCTGCTGGTGGGAGACAGCAGGTTGGGGAAACCCCCCGTTAGCCGACGTGTATGTCAGCGCCGGATCTCATCTAGCGGGTGAAGATGCCCGCCACCTCCCGAGGAAAACACATGCCCTACACTCGCGAGACTAATATCTTGAGCAGTTGTTGTGCCCCGAATCTCTGATCAATAAATCAGTGAATCAATCAAGACACCATTCCCACTCCTCGGTTTACAATAACCTTTTCTATGGTGGCTCCTTAATCCGGTAACAGAAGTATCTCGCTCTCAGACATTTTCGTACCATTGATGTTCAAGAAAAGGAACTCGTCTCAAACTAATTGTTTTACGTTCGTAGCTCGTTTTTTTCAAGTCATATTTGCCGTTTTCCAACAATCTCTTCTTCTACAGTGGCTCCCTAACCCTACATTTTAGTATCGTCTGTTCACAAGAAAAATACATAATAAATGAGGTTACAACAGCACATACGTTTTCGTATTTTTGTTACAGTGACGTAATATTAAGATATAATCCGGATCGAAAATGTCTCCAGGTTTGAACACTATTGCATTCATTGCCGCAATGGTGACAAATTGTTACTCTTCCGGATCGTCTCATTGAAGCAACACATCCACTCCCGCGGCGCCAGCTGACCGTAATTCTTCGTCGCCCCCGCGCCACGCTTCACGGACGGCGCCCGCCCGCCCGCCCGCCCGCCCGCCCGCCCGCCCGCCCGCCCGCCCGCCCGCCCGCCCGCCCGCCCGCCCGCCCGCCCGCCCGCCCGCCCGCCCGCCCGCCCTGCTCTGTTCCGGCGCTGCAGGCTTGGAATTTCACTCCCGCCTAACCACCGCTCGCTTTCCTCGGTTTCCAATAATCTCTTCCACGCAGGCTGGCTAATCCGACAACTGCAGTGTGCGGCGATAAGACCGCGTGTGCTGCGTAAGGGCTTTCCGGTCGCAGTGTCAGTACGTCTGCATGTAGGCACTGTTGTTGCCGTAAAAGCACTAAGCGCGATGAGCTTAGCGGCTACGCTTGTCCATCTGGATGCACAGTCATCGAAATAGGCACCGCAAATCGCTTCTGCCCGATGCACCGGTTGAGTTTAGCTCAGAACTAATATTGCCGCTCTTTGCAGCGACTCTGATCGGGTTTTCCAGTCCCGAGGACGGCGATTTTTTGATTCCAGCTACATAGCTCGGTCGAATGCAGCTGGTGACTTGAGATTTCTAGCGGCCGGCTGCTCTGATCCTCTAATTTTCCAGTTTAACGTATCAGTACCAAGCGAATGCCGAGGAGACCGGAATAGGAAGGAAGAATCGCGCGCGCTTTTTGAAAACGGAGCTCAAGTATTCAAGGAAATCACAGAGAAACCAATTATCGATCTAAGTAGGTACTTTCAGCAGGGAGCAAGAAATAACTCATATTTAACACATAAATCCTTGCGAGATAGAACCTGTTACCATGCAGTTAATAAATCCCGTTTGTCACTTCGCTTTAACGCTTCTATTTCCTTGATGACTAATATTAAAGAACATGTTTACAAAATTTCAATTACTCTAGTAGATGAAAGTGACTATCGGCTTCGATTTATTCGATGGCTATCATGGAGTCATCATAATCTCTATTTATATGTACTGATATTCATAATTATATATACTGATTGTTAGACTGATGCGATTGTAACGAATCATATTAAATGTCCTATGACGAATGCTCCACTTTCTACCTTTCCGATGTCGACACAACATGCAAATCACCAGTAAACTGTATTCACGCCGCAAATAAACATATCCTTGTCGCCAATTAGAGAGTCTTCGCGGCACAGTTATGCGTGATAAATTGATAGGCTTGTTAAATTGATTGTAAAGCTCGTCACTCCACGAAACCACCATACAATGCTACACGCGTGACTAATGAAAGAAGCGAGCTGCTAGCTTCAAAGGCTCATTTCTCGAGAAGTTGCTTCATATAACGGTAGTCATTCTGAATTGTATCATGAAGGTATCTGTATTTAGTTATAGGTGCGATCTGTAACGAGGCTGTCATCATTTGGGTTTGCCATCATTGAAAATTTGAACTCAAATCCTGTCAATCGATATTTGTGAGTAATTTGTTTGAACTTCTAAGACTTCAATAACATAAAAGACGTCTTCCTACCAATCATTCAAAAGCACTATACCACGCAAGATTTGAATCCATTTTGTGAGCAATTTTCTCCAAGTAAGAGAGCGTAATTTCGCTGTAAGTAAGCAATTATGCAACATTATACGCGATCCTGTATTCTTGAAGTCCACGGAGAGCAAGTTGCTTCTAGACAGATCCTTTCATGGATGAATGTGCTGTTTTGGAACGGAAACCTGAGTATCACAGATAGTCTCCGCACGTTAACGGTGAAGTATGTGTCTGACATTAATTCTCAAAATGTGTGTTATATTTTTAAAACAATATTTCAAGTATAATGATTAATATGAAAGGTCCGGTGGGAAAAATATTACAAATTATCTGTTTTACGTAATTTCCAATTCGCAAAACGTGTGTCTTACGTAATTCGTTTCTGCCCTCATACACACCGTAATGCATATTGTATTCAAATGTATAAACAAATGTGCTCACTACTCTTTAAAATTTCAGTAACTAATTTTACTATTTTAAGATATTTGTATTTCATTTTGTATTGCAATTGAACGTCTATACGTAGAGTTTCTAGTAAAACAATTGTGCTTTCAAAAATGACGTACAATACTAAAATGTAATAAAAAGGAAAGCTCAGGACTCGAGCGAGATTCGGTTCAGCGCAATGCAGGTCCATCCAGAGCTTAGTACACCACACGATTCAGCTAACGGAAGGAAATCTTGAGCAAAATCGGGCCCAGAAAGAATTTCAGAGGCGAGAGCGATATTTCAGTTTGAAGTCCAAAACATATTTTTGAAATAATAATCAGAAAATGTTAATTCAAAAAAAAAATCATAATTATAATACACGCGTGGTTGTGATGCGATCAGTGTGAGGTAATTATAATACATTGAGCAAATTTACAAAACGAAATAGCTTTGAGGAGAGCAAGACTTCATGCCACCCCCTTCCCTGCATCGACCATTTGTCACGTCGAAAACTCTCGCGCGTGCGATAAGAAGAATCGCTAGTCACTTTCGCTTTCGGGGCCGTCTGCTAACGCGAGTAACTTCGAAGCCGCCGCCGCCGCCGCCGCCTCCGCCGCCCGTCCTTCCTTCCACGCGGAGAAAGCACGTTCTCTTCTTGCCACTGCGCCGTCCGCGCGGTAATCAGCTGTAACGCTGCCCGTCGCCGCGATCGCACCTCCACAATTAGTTCGAAGATTTAGCCAGTGTTACCAACCTACTGTTTGTTCGACAGATCCGTTTGAGGAAAAGAGTTTTGGATAATAGAGGAAAGTTGTGATGCATTGAAAGATACACACGTGCTGGGAGACCGGTCGGGTTGGTCCCAGCCGTGTCGGTGCTCCGCTGGTGCGTGAATCCACGCTCGCCGACTGTAGGTTGGCGCCGGATCTCACTATCTAGCGGGGTAAGATCACTGCCACCTCACAAGAAAAACTATGCTTTATAGTTACGGAAGTAATGACCCGCCCGGAATCACTAAATCAATCAATCAATCAATCAATTAATCAATGTCAGTCACAAACAAATGTAATAAATTTATTTGTGGAAACTAAAGAATAGATACAAAAAGACATGATTAAAAACCTGTTTATTTAAGTAAATGTGTGTGCATGTAACTACAAAGAAAACAAAAAAAACAAATATACGGTATTGCCGAATGCCATGATAATTATGATTGTTATTAAATTATTCTCTAAATTAAAATGAGTCGTTCATTTTTTGTTTACTTACATGAAAGTTCTGTCATAATTACAATCAACGTATGTAGCCTATTCTCTTCTGTGTTTCAATTACTCTTTGGACAATTTTCCCGAAATCTTGCCTGGTAACAAGACTCTTCCTTCATATTCTAGAATTTTGTTCATGACATCGAAAATTTCAGCTAGTTGATTGAATTGCACATTATTTTACAGATCTTACACTCCCGCTCGTTCACACTCTAAAAGTGAAATGAAGAGTGAAATGACAAAAAAAAAGTAATTCTGTAAAAGAATTATCTGTTAATTTTTAATGAAATATGTGATAATTAGAATGGCAGCTAATTAACAATACGAGTTGATAATTAAATTATTTCAACCACTATTAAAGCAATATTTACCTTCAAAATTGTATTACAAATTTCTCATACGGACATTAAAGACGATTACTTTTCCTGCGTTCCTGAACTTTTACCGTAAATTACTTTGCATATTACTTTCAATGAAAGCACACGACCATTAAATTACTGATCATGTCAAGAAAGGAAGAAGCAGATGCTCACAGAAGTAGAAGCAGCAGCGAAAAAGTGAACTCCTCCACCTCCTGCTTTGATGGATGCTTCTAGCGGTTTCTCCAGTTAGATTCGAAAGTGCAGTTCCCAACGTGTTCGTCCAACATTCCAGCAGGCTCACTTGCCCCGTGCTTCACCACAATTTAGCGTGGGATTATTAATATAACTGATCGCAACTTGTGATAAACTTGAGATCTGTGTTGTGGCATCCAGAACGAAAACGTTTTGAAAGGGAATGGATGGGATGTCAAAGATAAATGTCGATGGTCGAGATAAGTGTCTTGAGCGATTACGGAAACGTCTTGGGGGCAGATTTCACACAATTAGCGGCGCGCATTTCGTTCAGTCTGCGGAGAGGGAAAGTGCTGAGCTCCAGCTTTCTTATGTATCACAACAAATGAAATGTTTACTCAGAATCTGTCGAACTTCTAGTTCCCAAAGTTAGAGAAACGTTTTAATATTCTATACTATAGACTTGTTTCACATTTTCTTTATTTTAATCTATTTTATAACTTTGAAAATATTTTAATACAGTTTTGTACGAGATGTCATAATCACTGGTGCACAACGGAATCGAAGAAGTCGTTCAGCAGAAAAATACAGCGCCAGTTAATGTATCTAAAACATTACTCCGTGAAGCTTGCTACAATTCAATTTCCTTTTTGCGTCTGCTTTAGTATTCGCTTAAAAGAAATGTCTGAAGTATTTATTCGTGGATACAACGAACGTTGAGCGTCGGATAAATTGACAATGCAGATCAGTGAATCGAAACTGAAAATTGTCTTAATCGATCTAAAACCTGATGTAAAACAGTTTCGATGTGATATATGAATTGAAAATGTAGATTGATAATTAAATAGATAAACCAGAAATAAAATAATGTACATACCATTATTAGGATGTATCATTCATTGTCTTACATCAGTCTGTTGCATTCCTAAATCTAGTTTTCTCTAGTCTAACTTACAGGCCACCAAGTAATTCGCTGCGAAGTCCATGTAATAAAATATGAAAAATCAAATTGATTTTCACCCCAGACTAAATTATTGGAAACAGAAATACATTATGTAGTGTTAACTGTGGACTTAAACTGATATCTTAAATTATGAAATTAAACTTCTTTCCGAAGGATATATGAGTAACATTTTTCTGAAAGAAGATAAATCGATGACAGGTTTTGAAGACGGTAAAGCTTTCAAAGTTGAGTTTTAGTTGAGAGGAGAATGAATGAATGTGAAAATAAATCGGTATACATGTGACAATCACTGAATCCTTCACGATGTTTTTGGGTTTCGTATTTGCGTTGCCGAGACAGATTTGTCTCTTTTTTGATTAATAAAATTGTCCAAGTTCTGGGGGTTTCTATGTACTAAATTATCGATTATTTCTTTTTTAACTAAGTCACGGAAGAGTGCAAATATACAGGAAAAGTGGGTGTTTGGATCTAATTTCGTTTGTCTCAAAACAGTTTTTGGACTCCGTGAGTTTGACCACTACATCGAAGATGTGTATTATAGGAAGGAATTATAATTCCTTCTACAATATATCTATACAATGTGTATTATAATCTACATCTAACATCACAAGGGGTTTACGAATTACATCGGTAACTGTGATTCCATGGGCCCTATGAATTAGTTTGGCGTGCCTCTATTACACTTTCAAGTATTTGGATTGTGTGGATGGCGTTTCCGGGTTGGTCGCCCGGCGCCGCCCCCCGGGCCCGAACCGGCGGCCACTTGGCAACGCAGGCCTCGGGCGGCCGGGCGCGGCGCGGCGCGGCGCAGCGCAGGCCAGAAAAACGGGCGATGGGCGAACGGGCGAGCGGTCACGCGGGCGAGGGCGGGCGGGTGGGCGGGCGGCGACGGCGGCGCCACCGCCCCGAGTCAACGACTCGCCCGCAGACGCCCGGGCTGACGACATTGGCGACATTGGCCGCGGCAGCGGTGGCTTAGTACGATTCATTTAGTCGTGCACTTGACGTAAATCACCTGTTGCGGTGTCTTCCAATCGGCAGCTTAAATGTAGCTACAGTGACGTCACGATGGGGACGTTCAAGCTCCCGATTGGATGAAACCGTGAACAGCTGATTTACGTCAAGTGCATGGTTAAATAAATACTAGTGTAACACCAAGGTCGTCGGCAGAAGTGGTGACCGTGGCGACATCGGTGATGATACGATTGATTGATTAGGAATTCCGGGTGCGTCAACTGCTAAGATCACTGAGACAGAAAAGGAAGAGGACTCCTGGCGGAGGCTGGCGCATTCTGAAGCGGACGCAAGGACGGGGGCGGAGGCGGAAGTAGAGGCTAGGCGGTGACAGAAACGCGGATGAGATAAGGGTGAGTCGGAGTGGATGCTGGAGAGGGGGGAGGTGTGGAGACATGCGTTCCATTGCCTTTATTGTTTTTATTTTATATCAATTTTGAAGACTACATAACTAGCTAATTTAAAAAAATGTTCACCTTTTTTGACCATTTAACAATCGTCTTGGATGTTAAACGTTTCGGGCAAATAAAAGTTTTTGCCCAGTAGCAGTGAAAATACATTATAACATCCAATTATATTTTTTTTAATTTTTATAAATATACGAAATTTAGTATAACTCTTAGAATACATTTTAACTTTCATGATTGTATTGTATGTTGTGATTCATATGTTTTATTATAGCATATCTAAGGGATGCTGCAAGGATTTTGCTTTTGTCGAGTAATTCAATGTGATCAATTCAATTTGATCTCCTGGTTATTTAATATATATTTATTTTGGCCACAATTGGCGTCTTTGCCAGGTGGTAGCCAATTAATTACACTATACAAATGAAAATTAAATATAATGTATTACCTCGAACCGTGTATACCCCATTACGAGACCTATCGTCGATTCGGTGCTCATCCGCTCAAGATACGGAGTGTTTGCGATGTATCTGCTTCGGTGTTCAAATGTCTGCGCAAATGATAGGAAAATTGTGTGTATTTAAAACGGTTCACGGATGACACTTTAGCGTATTAATAATATCCAAGTATACAATCAAAACTAATTTTGTTTAAGTATCTACTGATTCACAGAAGTACTATCGCATGTAATAAACAAATATAAAGGTAATATAGGTAATACACCTATGATACTAACAATGAATATTGGTAAATTAGAAACGAACTGTAAACTCGTTCAACTTTGAAATAGATATTTATTTCAATCGTATATCGTTGGTTCATTTGTTGAACTGAAATAACAATATTTGTGGAAGCCTAGGTTTTTTACAACAGAACAATTTTTCATTCCCAGTTATACTCTGTTTTAAATTAATAATGAAAGACGGGAAATGTGGTCATCATACTCATGTAGGAAACATATCTGACAGTAACCCTTTAATATCGCTGGCTTTGGTTTTTGAGACTATCTTCCCTCAATTTTTCTTTTTTCCCTCTGTAGTAAAACTGTCGCATCGTTCGCGTTGAAGCGTGACGTTCGCAGAAAAATGGAAAGAGGAGAATCGCACTATTATTTTGCCGCTCATTTGTGAAGTTCAGCTCTGAGGTCTTCCTGGAAATTATCAGGGGAATGTATAGAAGCATAAACCAAACGAGACGACTTCTAGAATTGCCACTCCTTTAACACATTAGTTATCAGTATTGTTGCAAATGTAGATGATCTTTACCATAACTTCCTTTGGGGATAATGTGCCTTTCTTGCAGAATGTTTTGCAAACATAATATAAACAACTGTGCAATAGCTGGATAAAAAGGTGCATTATATTTATCATATATGCAGTCGTATCAAATATTCCGTGGGCTTAAAATCCTATTACTTTGAAGTATGATCAAATGTAGCGCTAACAAATATGCGAACAAATATTAAAGAAGTACTGTAAGACGTGCACGACGAAAAGTAGCATTTCTCTGAGTGCAACTTTCAAGTTACAAGAAGTTAGCTAAGTTCCCAAACTCGAAGTACAAAGTGGAAACAGTACAAATACATTTAAATTTCAGGAACTGGGAAGTTGGTAGCGTCCTTGGTTCTATAAGAGCACTGAAAATTCAATTATCAAGTGGTTGAAAGTTCCTTTATTTACGCAGGTGGAAATACATCGTACATTTGATGACCTCAAAGGAAGGTTCATTACGTATCATCCACATGAAACAAAGAAGAATGCTGAGAATTTAGTAATTTTGATTCTTTTATTATTCTAAAAATAAATAAAATATATTTCGCAAATAATTGATGTATTAAACATATATTCGCTATGCATAAACATATTTCTGCAAATCGGAACGCGCAGTGGCATTAACTGGTGATTGTACATTCAATTATATTTTTCGAAAATATGACGATTGATGTATGTATTATAATTCTGTTTATTAAATTTGTGAATGAGAGTCGAATTACATCGTTAATTAAACAACCATAAAGTGATTCTTTTTTGTATATGTTCTTCATTCAAACCTGTATTGAAATTATCTATAGGAATGTGTATGCATAGACGTTCGCAGAAGTCGCTCATATTGCATTGACGTAAAGCAAAATGAATAATGAAACAATGACACTATTGAATGTATGGTTTGCTGTGTCTGGTGTTTTTATTCGGACAGTCCATATCAGCCAATGATTAACAGAACCATTATCATAATGTTCAATTCAGAGTTATTTTGCCATTCAATTTTCCTAGAAACGTGCATTTCTCTTTTTACACGAACCAGTATGTTGTATTTCAGGTCATGAATGCAAAAAACTCGTGCATCGACAAAACTCGATTTTGTGCGTCTCAAGGGGAAAAAAGCTATCCACTTCAATCTGATCGTGCGAATGTTACATCCAATGGGTGGAAAAACTTGAATTTCAGGCCGCCTGAATTGGGATATGAGCAATCCAACACTTACTCGTCGGCATATAGTTGGAAGTCAGGGCCGTTCACTGTGCTAAATGTTCCAGCAACGACCACCAGGGCCGGTTCGTGCAAGAACGGGTCTACATTGGCAGAACCGGCACTACGATATGTGCTTCGATGACACGCGACGAATCAGCTACTCACACAGACATACTACATTTGTAAAGAAATGCTTTATTTTTCTTTTTAGATCACTTTTTAACTACAATGTCACTATCACAGTGGTAATGTAGCGACCACTGTGATAGTTTTATTTTGAGGTAACATTAGGAGACCACAACACGTAAGGACAACACGAGCGCAACACAAACACACCTATGCCCGAGTCGGGACTCGAACTCGTGATCTTTCTGATCGAGATCGTCACGACAATACTGCCTTAGGAAGCTCGGCTTTTCAGTTTGGCTTATTCAATTTTTGTTTGGCCAAATAAACGATAATGACACATCTATATTCTGCTATAAATTTGCGTACATTTCAGAGAGTTACGGTTCATGCAACCTTACCATTAAATATCAGAGTCGTCTCACGTCTGGCCCTGCACCATTTTGCACTAGTTAATGATTAGAGCGTAATGCAATATGAATGGGATTGCGCGAAATATCGCACTGGTGAAAGTACTTATACCTTTTACGAGTCACAAATCTAGAGCGTGCCTAAGGCTTCTGTCACTTTATCTCTCTTCCTGTCACAATATCATATCACTATTGCAGGGACAGCTTCAAAAAATACTGAATTGATAACACCTTCGTTATATGCAGAGTGGTTTGAATCTTCGTATCTAAAAAGTCTAGACACTGGTAATTTAATAGTGAATGTAGACATTCTATTGAGGTGGGTTGAATTTCAAAATAATAATATTAAATAATTTTACATTTGTTAAAATAATTTCATTAATAACCGGCAATATATATTCGATCAATATATTCATTTAACTCTAGAAATACTCTTGGGACAATTACGTCGTTCTACTCTACGCACAAATTGCGCTTTTCGTATTACAAAATTCAGAACAGGTCTCGCACGTGCCCATCTGTAGCCACGCCCCCGGCTGAGGCGCCTAGCACCACAGGTACGGGATGAGCATCTTCGAGATGCTCTCAGTTAAAACCTCGTCAACATAGCAAGGACGATTTCAAGCTCTGTTAGGAAGTGCATTATAGTGGCGGGGTGCTAGCTTTCTGTGGTTTCTTGTAACAGTACCAGACGAATGCGAGAGTGCTGTGTCCTAATAAATGGAACACTGAACGCGCGCGTTCTTTCCTTCCTCATATCTTACACAGACTTACGTGCTCCAGGTACTTCGAGAGATCAACGAGGAGCTTATAGTTTGTCCCGGATAGGGCGATGTGCCACTCCGGGAGAGGTACCTTGTAGGGGAAAGCCATGAAAAGTGACAAGTGGATCGGTGCCAGGTCTCACGTTCCCTTCCTCGCATCCCTACCTTCTGCGATATAACACTACACTTCGGAACTAACCTCCAAAGTAATTGACGCGGCGGGAAATGTAAAAAAAGGAACTCAACCATTCGGTATCTATTAAATGATAGTCTCAGCTGATTCAAGTGCCAGTGAACTTAAAGTTGTAATCGAAGTATAGCTAGATCGAAAGCGTAAGATTCCGCAGCCGAAGTCAGTATCTACTTGGCTGTCCGGCAGACGCCGCATCCTAGGCACAGATGCCAACGTTTCGACCGTCTCGTTCTGCGGCCTTCCTCAGGGCGAAACGCTGTCCGCCTGAGGAAAGGATGAAACGGCATTTCCGGCCTATTAAAGGTCTCAGCGTGACGACAGCAGGCGCCGAGTATTTCATTAAGAACATCTTTCATCTCTCTGCTAATTGAATTAATTTCACAGGAATTCCGTTTTGAAAAGATATTTTTCTCAGGACATGAAAATCCGTTCCGTTTCCGCGTTGGAGAGGTTCCGTTTTATGCTGTATAAAATACCATTCATAGGCCGGAGAAATGTTTCGAGTAAGGCAGGTTTCCGGCTAATGCAGGTTCCGCTTTAGAGTGGTTGTACTGTACACGCCACGGGTCGAGACGCCATGGTGTCGAGTCGGCGGTGGGGTTCTCAGCTGGATGGCGCGGCGCGGGGCGGCGTGGCGTGGCGTGGCGTGGCGTGGCGTGGCGTAGCGTGGAGTGGAGTGGCGTAGGTCGGCGTAGGTCGGCGTAGGTCGGCGTGGGGCGGCGTGGGGCGGCGTAGGTCGGCGTAGGTCGGCGTGGGGCGGCGTAGGTCGGCGTAGGTCGGCGTGGGGCGGCGTGGGGCGGCGTAGGTCGGCGTAGGTCGGCGTGGGGCGGCGTGGGGCGACGTGACGCGGCGCGGCGCGGCGCGGCGTGGCGTGGCGTGGCGTGGCGTGGGGCAGCGTGGGGCGGCGTGGGGCACGTGGGGCGGCGCGGGGCGGCGTGGGGCGGCGTGGGGCGGCGTGGGGGCGGCGTGGGGCGGCGTGGGGCGGCGTGGGGCGGCGTGGGGCGGCGTGGGGCGGCGTGGGGCGGCGTGGGGCGGCGTGGGGGCGGCGCGGGGCGGCGTGGGGCGGCGTGGGGCGGCGCGGGGCAGCTCCTGGGCGGGGCGGCTGCGGCACTGACCTGTCCCGAGCGAGCGCTCCCCGCGGGCCGCCGTTAACCCAGATCCCGTCCCGGGCGCGGGGCGCGGGGCGCGAGGCGCGAGGCGCGAGGGGCCCGCGGGGCCCCTAAAAGCGGCTACAATCGCCCGCGGCGTCAGGCCTCGCCTCTCTCGGCGGCTGCGCTGCGGCCGCGTCTGCGGCTGCTTACCTGCGGGCAAAAGAACGCTCATTAGCCCACGGAGCGAATCAATCACAGCGTATTGTTTGGAGGTGGAAGTCGTGGCGACCGTTGTTCTTGAGATGGGCCTTGTGTTAGTAACATTTACAGGCACATGTTCACTTCAAGTACTTGCTGAAGGATTGAGCTATCGTAATAATTATTAATTATTGTGGACTGAACGCAGGAGACCTTAACTCTCAGCATACACACTGGGGTGTGAGATACCCCAGACAAACTGTTTTCTTCTGTGCAACAGTAGACAGGGCGTGAACGTAAATTTGGCACCCATGTAAACTGCCCTTATCATTGCTGTGAAGGTATATGTTAGGTTTTTAATATTAAAAAATCATTCAGACAGGCCAAAAGGTTCATTGTCAAAATTTAGAATTTCTAGCAGATTTGTGTTACAGTCTGATTCTGATTTACTTTAATTGTACGTGATTTGAGCTTGAGGATGAATGTTTGTTCCGCGCATTGCACAGAAACTGAAGTCATCGAGGGAAACAGAAGTTCATCTCGCGAATAGGAAGGCAATTGTGAATCAACTGTTTGTTTTTAATTTCGCTTACTCATCAAGAACGAAACCAACGCAATAAAACAAACTATCGCAACGTGATAGCATTATTCCGTACTCGCGCTGGAAAGAACCCTCCTTGTGTCGTTCAATAATGCAAAACAATATGGGCACCCACATGTGTGCAGCATTCCCGCTGTGGCACGCACCGCCTCGCTCGGGACGACCCGCCCCAAAACGGTCCATTGTTGTTCGTCTCGCAAAGGCATTCCGACGGCATCCAACAAATGAAGCTTTACATCGAATTTTATGTGAAATGTGCGAGAAATGCCGGCTTGCTAAAACAACGCAGGAAGCGCATTGCGCGTCACACAATATTTTGACAAGGAAACGGCGAGTATTTTTCTCAAATCCCTTGAAGCGGCTATCATAAACACTAATGTAACCGAACAAAAACTGTGAACAATACGGGCCCTCAGCTGTCTAGTTCACACTGCAAAATTAATTTAGTGAGTATTATTTTGTTCTATCTCCAACTGAATGTCTGCGACAAAAAATAGAGAACTATAATGAAATAAATTATTATGAAATAATGCTGAATGATTTTGTAGATGTTATTGGAAACATTTATGAACAAACACAACTATCCCAATGCATATTTAGAAATATCCGTGTTTTATGAGAGATTTCAAATGGTAACCCTGTTCCGGAAACAACAGCAGCCATCCGCACTCTTACAGTCTGCGATAGCTCATTCTAATTGCTTTTTATGTCACCCCAACGACCGTCTTCATTTTCGTTCCCACTCCGTCGAAGGAAAGAATCTCAGTGGTCTCATATTTTACCCTCGCGCAGTGATATAGCAAGAAACGCAATTCATTGTGACTCCGAACAGCTTGTGACTCACAACAACGGCCCAACACCAATACGCTGCCAATGTGACCACTCGGAAACGCTACTCCTTCCGGGGCACCCCCACCTCTGCCCCTCCCCATACAGAGTGATGAATTGTCATCCGCTCCCGCCTGCTTTCCGATGGAATTCATCAAATTGAGTGGAACATTGTGGTGCGTATAACTTGATATTTCCCTTAAAATAAGAGTAAAATATCACGTTAAATTTTTGGTAAGGTAAATCTTTCATTTAATTTTTCAAGAAGCCCTCTTAAGTGTTCATTGCCCTAATGGAAAATGGTATGAATGCAACCATACCACTACACCTCTTATCTTGCTGTGGTCCCCCAGCTGTACTTCCGCGATTTGGTGACTCTTTGTGTTTTTATAGTGGTAGTATTAGTGTGACTCTTTGTGTTTTTATAGTGGTAGTGTTAGTAACATATAGATACTTGCGATCCTTGATGATGCCTCTAAGGGGATATTCAGAGCAGTCGGATGCTAATCATGTTTTTTTAATTACTTTTTTTTAAAATTGGGAATGAGTGAGGACCGTGGTAGGGTTTAGGACACTTTACAGGATTGGACTAGCCCCTGTAAAACAGTCAAGCTCGTTTTGCCGGAACAAATTTCACATAAGTTCGTTCGTCAATCGAACCCGGACCTCCTTGGTGAAACGCAAGGTGCTACTTTCGCTGTGAGCCACGAGTTAGCTTTTATGTTCTTAAACATGTTAATAATTTGAAACCTTCCCAAATCGAAACTGAATGATTTCCTTGAACGAACCCAAAACCAGGACGTTATTTGAAACGGTTAGACGCCTTGATTGAAACCCTTGGCAATGGTCTTCATTTACTCCCCCGCAGTCACACGCGAACTACCGCCACCGACCGCGATCTTTCCCGGCGCAGCTCCGCCGGAAGAGGGCAGCTCCGCTCCCCCAGCGGTCCACAAAGGGTGGGCACCCACGCGCTGTTTGGTGGCCGCGGCTCTACGCACCTGCCGCTGCCGCCTCGCCGGACAAAGTGGAGCATTGTCGTCGCCGGGTGCCGGCATTCCGACGGCATTCAGCCTTTCAGGGCGCCCTGCCCCCTTTCCCCTCCACCCCTCACCCCTCCGGCCACCCTCGCGCCGCCGTGATGACACGCGGCCGCGCCAGCGCCCGCTGACCTCCCGGCGGAGAGGCAGGGTGCGCCAAAGGGCGGTCTGCCGGCGGGTCCAGAATACAATACACATTTCGGAATGAAGGAGCGGGTTTAATATTGAGGCATAGGTATGAATAGGCATATAAATCAAAAGTAGTTGTGTGTGTGTGTGTGAGTGACATTTTTTTTTCTTGTGTTTGAATATGTGAAGAATCGTGCAGTCGATAGCATATGAATTTAAATGCAAGAATCAGGCCCAGACTGCTCCCGATGTCCCGCTCCACTGACCCCCCTGACTCTCGCCTTTTTCTAGACTAGAGCCGATCGCGCCCGAGCGCCTTCCATCCCAATTCCATGATAAAAATCGGCTGGATTAATAAGGGCTAGGTCAGGGTATGTCAAGTGGGTCTCCCCTTGAGCACCCCGTCTATCTAAATGTTCAAGAATAATTCAGTTTTCTTCTATCGAAAATCACAAGTCCAATCGGATGGAATTTACATTACATGCATTACATCATTTTTAAATTTATTTTAAAAATGCAATAATAAAATTGCAGTAAAAATTTCTTTGTAGACATATTGTGAAATTGAGGGGGGCAGGTTTGATTCATAAAAAAAGAAAAAGGAAACAAATATGTTGAATTTATTAGAAATTCATATTTCTCATTGTAAAATCAACTTAATATTTTATTCACTCTACTCTTCATTTATCTTGGTTTCTGCTTCAACGCACACGTTTATTTCTTATCTGTCAGCACATCAACAACCTTTACGCTTCACGACTAAACTCCACCGATTTACCGAACCCTTAACGCGAAACTTGCAAGCAACACACTCCTGGGTAATTCTCTTCTCTCGACGATTCCCCGAGTTTCTCATCCTCTCCACGTCTGTCCGCCCGCCCGCCCGCCCGTCCGTCCGCCCGTCCGTCCGCCCGCCCGCCCGCCCGCCCGCCCGCCCGCCCGCCCGCCCGCCCGCCCGCCCGCCCGCCCGCCCGCCCGCCCGCCCGCCCGCCCGCCCGTCCGTCCGTCCGTCCGTCCGTCCGCCCGTCCGCCCGTCCGCCCGTCCGCCCGTCCGCCCGTCCGCCCGTCCGCCCGTCCGCCCGTCCGTCCGCCCGTCCGTCCGTCCGTCCGTCCGCCCGCCCGCCCGCCCGCCCGCCCGCCCGCCCGCCCGCCCGCCCGCCCGCCCGCCCGCCCGCCCGTCCGTCCGCCCGTCCGCCCGTCCGCCCGTCCGCCCGTCCGCCCGTCCGCCCGTCCGCCCGTCCGCCCGTCCGTCCGCCCGCCCGCCCGCCCGCCCGTCCGCCCGTCCGCCCGTCCGCCCGTCCGCCCGTCCGTCCGTCCGTCCGTCCGCCCGCTCGCCCGCCCGCCCGCCCGCCCGCCCGCCCGCCCGTCCGCCCGCCCGCCCGTCCGCCCGCCCGCCCGTCCGCCCGTCCGTCCGTCCGTCCGCCCGCCCGCCCGCCCGTCCGTCCGCCCGTCCGCCCGTCCGTCCGCCCGTCCGTCCGCCCGTCCGCCCGCCCGCTCCCTCGCTCCCTCGCTCCCTCGCTCCCTCGCCCGCTCCCTCGCCAGCCCACCCGCTCGCCCCACCTGCCGCCCGCACCCCCTCCTCAAGCGGTGACCGATGCTCCCGGAATCCTGTTGCGCCGCCGGAATAGAAATATAGCGCTCCACAACGCACTCGATGAAAGGCTCCGCCGCCGCCGGCCGCGCGCTTTTGTGCGACCAAATGCCTGGAGCGCGGCGCCGGAGGACCCGATGGGTGGTTGGACGGGGGAGACGAGCGACTCCGGATGGCTGACTCGCTTTGTGAGCGCCGAAGCCGTCCCGTCCCGTCCCGACCCGCCCCGCCGCACCGCGTCGCTCGCGACCGTCTGTTTGTCGATTTTCTGGGACGCGCGGGATCTTCCGGGAAGGTCGATTGCGTCCGCGAGCGAAACGGCGCGGGGCTTCGCCGGGCGCAATTCAATTTCGGGTGGGAAGCGGTGTGGAAATGAGAGGGCGAGCTGGGCTGTAACGCGATGACAACGTGTGGAAGTGGATCGGGTGAATATAATTTCTTGTACGGTGCGTTCCTAAACCGTTTTGCATTTTCTATGCGCTATGCGAACTTATCAATTCTGGGAAAAATTATGATAATTTAATATTATTCTGTAAATTCACGACAAATATTTTAGATGTTGATAGAATGTAAAATCCACTCCACGTGGCTACCACCCTCTCAACGAACTCATTTGAACGCAGAGAGCTGATTTCTGCAGTATATGTTTTCAAGTAGTAAGTGTATTGCCTCGAAATTGCGGGATTCTGTTACTATCAGTTGACGTCCAAACTAGTATTTTATAGATTCTCCTTGGTTGAAAGTTTTCTGTGATGTTCGCCTAAATGATGCTCAATAAATGTAATTGATAAATAATATTTTTAAAATGTATCTTACGAGACTTGACGCAATAGTTTAGTTAACGTCACCTCTTAAACCGGGGAATGAAACGCTTCAATGTTTTTGCTACTTTTGGAGAACGGTGCTCGTAATCTGTTTCATGACCCATGTTACAGGGACTTTTGAGATACTTCAATGCTATTCTTTATACTTATTGATGAGCCCTTTACTACATTTTCATGATTATTTTTAATGCTTCATTAGCATGGCATTTAAAATAATAGTTTCCGTGTTCTTTGTGATTATTTCATGGAACCTCGGTTCCATGAACGACCATCAGAATAACAACACGAAAAAAACTCGTATGTGAAATTGCTTTTACTTCATCTAGGAAGTCACTGATTAGCTCACCCCATACGCAAATTATTTTCAAAAGATCACAAATGCCTTACGACACCACCGCAAAGCGTTGCGTCGAAAATAGGAAACGGTGTAGTAATATTCGTGCAACTTTTCTTGAACGATGACCTTGATCCCCCTCCCTTGTGCAATAAACAGTTGAAGGCAAAAGCTCGCAGCGGGCACTAATGACAACCTTCCAAGCATTGAAACTTCGTTGGCGCGAAACAGAAGCTAGTCAAAGCCAGTTGCTTTCATAGTGCAGAACCCCTGTTCAGATTTATTGTCAATATCGAAAGAAATGGCTGAGTCAGGTCCAGGTTCTTCAAGGGAGTCAACTAAAACTCCCGAAAAAGTTGAGCCAATATGCAGTTTTGACTTTCATTTCACAGACTTTGGCATTACTTAAAATACTCTAGTGGCCGACTTTGTAACTAATACCCCCACTCCACCCGAAATCGTCAATCCATCGTTCAAGAAAAGTTGCCCGAGTAATACTTCTGTTGCTCAAGGGGGCCGTGACTTATACGTGAAGAATCGAACGGCGCCGCGAAGGAATTGTCCGGACGGAGATTAGGCCTCCTTGACATTAAGTAAATGGACCTTCCGGCGGAGGCTACTTGCGGCGGGGGATGGACGCGGGAGACCTCTGCCGCAGGGCTTCTGGACGCCGCCGCCGCGACGGCCTTCGCAAGAAACAGGTGACGATCGCGGAGAAGAGAAAAATTCTTCCCTGTCTGCGGGACTGAGTAGGATCGTGTTGCTGGTCTCGCAATGATAGGATAAAACCAGGGAATTGCTAAAATGGGGTGAGTTTGTTTGTTTATTGGTTTGTTTATAGTAATTAAACAATAAAATATTACATTCTAGAATAACAAGGGGAAAGGAATTGAAAGATGTAACAAAAATCCTTGAAATTTTCCAATTCTAAACTTTATTTTAAAAATTTGAATTTCAACGATAATGAATTCTGTAATTCTTGTATATGTAACCTGAAGTCAATTGGAATTATTTTTATTTTAAATGTAATGTTACAAACGGACGTATCATCAATAGAATGTCGGTAGGAACATGGGGTGTCAAAAAACGTTCATTGCTTAGAATTACTTTTAAAAATTATTATTAGTGAAAATATTGCTATTCAAACGCATTTTAAACACAGTTCAATTTCATTAGCACAAAAAATATCAACAACCTTGTCGTTACAAGAAGCATTTCAAGGTAATATAATCAAAACAATTATAGAGTAATTTGGAAATTTTTATTGATCGAACGATATTGATATAAAGATTGCAAGTGTAAATTCATGATTGTTATTAATACCTTGCATTTTCTCTTCTGTTCAGCATCAATTCTTTTCATTCGAGAACATGACATCTCTTGGCTGCTTAACTTTCCCGTCCACTTTCATAACCATAAAGGGAGTGAAACTTCTTCTAAATAAACATGTTAATTAATATGCCCTATATTAACTGTCGCGAAAAAAAGTATGCTATGTAATGTATTCAATTGAGAAGTTGTGTATCCCCGACAGTCAATAGGGATTTCTTTTCACAAACAAACGGGAACTTTGCCTTCATAAAAAATAAAATCTAACAACGTATTTGACATTTCGAGCTGTTTGCTTCTCTCTGATGTTAAACTTGACAAATTGACGTCATAGTTTTGTAAATGAGAAACAGAAAGAAAAGAGAAAGAATTGAAATGAAAGGAAATATTGAATAATTTAAATATATAATCTAAAAAAGGCCTAACAAGTATTAACATTATGATAGCAATATTTTTATTGTTTCTTTTCGTGTAATATTTTTTAAAGGTAACTATAATTCCTTGAAGGAGATTATAGGGCGGGGGGGAATTATATTCTATAAAAATCAACGAAAATCTCATTAATTTTGTAATATTTTACAAAGTCTATGGCAACGGGGAGGAAGTCACACTTCGTTGAAACTACGTATCAGATTTATCTGGGAGAATTTTTGCACTTTCACGACTATTGTTCTTTCAGTGGGAGACAGGAAAAAATGTTTGAAAGTAAACATATTTCCATATCCTTTATTTACTCTCAACAGAAGGAACGTATAAGCTCGTGCAGTTACTACTGCTCCCTTTCACTTTTATCCCAGAGTATGATCAAGTGAATTTCATATTTTCTTTTTCCATTTCTGCATCCTCACTTTCGTATATAAATGCACAATTTATCATAACAGTCACTTAAACAATTTAAAAGTAATAGTTTAATTAATATTTTGAAACGCGAGAGAAGAAATAGTTGGCTATTTTGATTCATGTTGCTTTTCTTATATTTCTGTACAATATTGAATTGTTTATTAATAGATTTATTTCACTTTAGAACAACACTCACATCGTTATTGTTGATTGTAATGTGTTTGACTTTATGTACATAATGGGTAAATAATTGTATGAGTGACAGAAAAAATACGTCAGAAATTACAATAATTAAAAACATTGCAGCTACATCTTCTCTCACAACTTTTTCCGTAAGCAAACACTGTGGATAAAATTGTATTATTTTAATTGCAAATATTTATTCATCATTCGATAAACGAAAAACATTCATGTTTTAACTAGAGAAAAGTACAGACATTAATTTTCATAAATACATTTTTTGAACATTTAAATCGGCAATCTAAATGCATGAAATAAAAGAATTGGTTTCGAAGTTGTAATGATACGAGTTTGTCGTGTACATAGTATTACGTATTGATCGAACTTCCTAAGAATTTATCATGAATCTGACTCAAAGAGGATGCTAGAATGTTATCGAGGGGGAATTCATTGGCGTCCATAGGACATATTCCTATCAAACATTATGTCTGAATACTACCATTCATTCGTGATTTCCTGGAGACTCGTCATGCCTGTATCATCGACGTGAATCACTAATAACTCACGATTTTCCGTTTGTAATAAGGGAGAAGACTTGAAAAAGCTCGACAATATTCCAATGCACGAATGTGATAATCAGTATGTGACAAATTCTCGTGTAGATTTGAATAATAAATAACTCTAAGCGAAATTACATCCTGCATCCTTTGCGTTCTATAATATCTCCGTGACATCAATATCCTTGATGGACGGAGGGAGGGGGAAGCCGTGATGGGGGCCCAGGATTCCCGTCCCTCTATCCCCGGATCACGCGTAATCGCTGTGAATATTACATGACGCTGTGAACACCATTTGGCGTATTACATGAGTAATGTTGTGCCGTTTAACCTCTGTGCTTTCAAAGCTCGCAATTCAAGACAACATATCTGCAGTATTCATCTGGTGCATTAGTGTAATTACTTGACCTGTCGCGACTGAAAAGTTTTTGGCCGTTTGGTCTCAGATTCGAATACCAAAGGGGGCGAATTTTTGCCTCCCCCGGCTTTGTGTAATAAAATGAAATGTGTAATAAAATAATAACGAAACAGCAAAATGAAAAACTAAATGCGAAAACTCTGTTTGTCTGAATCGTGTTTGCAAACCACGTCTAGATTAGTTCAACGTTCCTAATGATTTTCATTTAAAGGGGTAACATGAAACACGCTTTTTCAGATAAACAGTTTCGGGACACGCTAGAACCAAAGTTGAGCTGTAGAGCAACATCTGTAGCACTGCAATAGTAGGCTTCCGCGGCCAGTGTTATGTGAAGGCTCTCGACTGTCCCAGTGACGCGTCTCGTGGCCCGCACTCCACCCTGAAGAAGACTGTTCATTAACACTTTGCAAATATTTGTATAGTCTGGTCTAGCTCTTTGAGCCAGGCTTATCCCGCATCCCCACATGTCCCATCTGCCATTTTATAATGACTGGCAATATTGTAACTTATGACTCAAATTGTGCCGAACAAAGAAGAAAAAGAGGATTTTTGTGTTTCAATTGAAAGTCTCTAAATAAAAGTGTGTATTCCCAACGAATTGTATTTTTTCTACTTATTAACTGGTATGGCCTTATTTAGTTATTGATATCACCAACCAGATCATAAGCAAAATCAAATAAAGGAAATCGGACAGACATTTTCCAGCCTTGGAGGTAAATCAAAAGAGCAGAAGAGGAAAGAATCGTGAATACTATATAAAATAAGAATATCCTGGTTTAGGCACATATCAAGGAAACTTTTCAAACAGAAAGTAATTATACGTGGCAAAATAAGCAAAAGAAGACGGAATTACATGATATCGTACATAATAAATGCAAGACATTGTAACACTAACGATTACCTGTGGAATCGATTAGCGACCCTGCCACTAGCTCAGATCGGTGATGGAAGGAACTGTTACACAGTACAAGAGAAACACAACAAAAATAAACACTTGTTCACTGGTAAAATGATTCACTTTATTCCTGAGCAAAAAAAAAAATAAACAAAATTGCACCAGGGAGATTTCAATTCTTACACTAACAATGGAAAAGAAAAATTATAGAGAAAAGAAAATTAGGCATGTTAGTAATTATAGAAAAAGACTTATAACTAGGAAGAAGGTCAACTTATTACAAATAATGTTTACAAGCGTTACAGAATGATAGTTTGACGTGCCAAGCACATTACTGCGTTACATAAGTTTTGAAGATGAATACCCGTCAGGTCATCAACCTCGTAGGGTCCTTTATGTGCCCAGGCAGGCACTCGGCCGGCAACTGGGAAGGAGGGCGGCGGCCTTGGGCGAGGGGGGCGGCGGCGGCCGTCCCTCACCCCTCTTGGCGCGTGGCGTCAGCTGAGCGGTCCTCCGGTCATTCAACCAGGGGAGGCGATGTCCCGGGCGAACTGCCCGCGATGTCTAGGCGACTAGAAGTTCTTGAAGATTGTTGCAGCGACGTCTAGAAGATTCTGGTTGATACTGGTTGATACTGGTCGATACTGGTTGATACTGGGCGATCTCAATGTCCGAAACGTAGTAATCAGCCTAATGTCTCTTTAATTTTTATAACAGAACTTCGGAAAGTCTAGCGACAAATAACTCCCACCCCAGAGAAACGATTTTTCTCTACCCGCTTTTAAACGCCTCAGAGGTCTACTTGCCTCTCCCCGACGAATAAATCCCACCCCGGAGAATTAATTTTCTCAATTGTTGTCAGCTAGTAGCTTTAGCTCCTTCCGAAATCTTTCTAAACTTTTCAGAGACAAACTGGCCTCTCCTCGACGAATAATTTTCTCCCGGTGAAGTAATTCTCTCCCGACTCCCGTTATCCCAAAACTCAAATCAAATCTGGTAATTTCTAAGTTCGGCAGAGGTGAACTTGCCTCTGACCGAAAAATATTCCCCCCAAAGATGTTTCTCCCCCGACTGCCCTGCGTCTTCTCCCGACTGATGCCCCAGCTATTCTGCAATTCTCTCCGTCGAAATCGCTCCAGGTTACCTCTTCTCCCCACCCCAATTTCTTACGTGCTCTAGTCCCCTTTAATAGCAGTGTCGCTATTGGTCAGAAGTTGTGTCGCAGTGAAATATTCTAACCCAATCGCAGCGTGAGAAACGAAGGAAATTTCCACACCTTGTGCTGGCTGTGAGCACGTGGGGTTGTTCTCGAACCTTCTAGAACTTTGGCCCTCGGAGGCGTAGGGGGGCGCATTCGATGACGGAAGTATCGCTCTGGGCTCCCCCGAAAGTGGGTGGTCTCGAAATCTGCAGCTGGCCACGCGCACGTGCACAGTATCTGTCACCAGCAGTCCTCAAAACGACCGGCTTGATGGGGAGGAGGCGGTAATGGCCCCCGCGATAAGTGAGACTACGCGTGCATTGCAATCTGTTTAAGCTCCCGGTAGAATTCTGGGTGGTCCGAGTTTGTTATATTTAATTTTTCCAGCATGAATTTCGTTTCGAAAAGTATAACGAAATCGGTTTCGCTACAATCAAGAGATGAAATTGTGTAGTTCAAATAAAATCTTCCTGGTACTTCTCTCAGGACCGAGGTGTCAAGAAGAGGTCTTCATAAGTCATTTAAACTCATAGCAAGAGTTGCCTTTTTCTCGACACTACATGCACACGATTCAGAAGTTTTTAGAAAAGACGTGCAACTGCTTGTGGTTGCTGTGTAGTGTTCGTCACACGACTTTGCTTAATATAGTTAAGGGACACCGATTAACCAAAGTTGAAAAGGTTCTAATAAGCAAGTTCAAAGAAGTAGACTCTTCGGCCAGTAAGTATTTTGGTGTAAAATAATTGCAAATGATTCTTGAACAGACTCCGCGGAGGCCAGACCCTCGCCACCAAATTTGACATGTGTAGGCAAGCGTCAACTGCGTTGTTAAAGTGTTACCTTATACAAGACGTCATTTGTTTCGTCAGTTCGCATTCTCCGTGTACTCGCGGTCGTGAGTTGATTCCTTGAAGTACAGCGCGATAAGTGATAAGAGCGTATTAATTATTGGATTAATTGGTTATTTTTTACGGAAGGGTCAACTACTACGTAGTAGATTGTTATACCCTGGAGGTGGACGAGCCCCTCTGTAACTTACCATGCGGCGCTGACCTCCACAACGGCTTGCGGAGGTTTTCCTCGCAGGTATCTCCCGCATCGGAGCCTGGACAAGATGGCTCTAAACTTCCGACTGGTCTCCAGACTTGTGGTTTGTAGTGAACGTAAGAGTGTGTGTAAGGGGAGAGGAGGGGGCAATGATGTGTTTGGAAAGGTCCTGCACAATCTGTGATCAGTTTGTAAGCACATTATTGTGGCATTCGCTTGGTATTGATCAGAATAGGATGTGGATCGAGCCGGGAGTATAGCGGAGTTGTACATAATGCCCTATGCTGTAGCTCGACAGCCGCCAAGGACCTTGGACAATCAGCGGTGACCCAGGCTCTCGGCCATACAATAAAGAATTCGTCTGGTTAGCACAAAGACATCCCTTCACCATTTATTATGATATTCATAACGTTAGGGTAGGCTTTCTCATCGTTACTCAATAGATTCTGGGGCATTTGTAAGGAATGCGCACAGTTATTATTTTGGCCTGGTCGGGAATCGACCCCGGGGTTCCACCGTGGAAAGCGAGGAGCCACCGACGCCTTGAGCATAAAGTAGAGACGAGAATCGGCGACGAAAAGATTACGCCGGAAGATAAAACAATGAAACGAGAATACACAACTGATGGGTGAAAGAGTGAGAGGAAGTAGCAGTGAAAGCAGAAGAAGCGGTTCACGTTTGGTAGTAAGGGAGCCTGCGTAGAGAATTTTAATAAGGAAATAATGGCCTCAATGGAGCTGTGATTTAATGACTCCAAACAAAAGAGTCGGGATTTTCATTTCTGGCAGAATAGCTCCATCTCAAGGCAATCCACGATATTTCTGACGAGTTAAAACTCTACAAGCGTCTCGTCCATGAAATTCCTAGTTATCGCACAAATGACCGGCGCCGGGTCGTAAAGCACAGTTACCCTACGCAGTACCTTGCGACCTCGAAAACACGGTTGAACACACGTCCCAAGCGGCAAGCACCAAATGAACCCATTGTGGCCGTAATGGTTGCTCGGAAGGCCGCTAGGGGGGGGTCGAAACATCCTTTAGTGCAGCAGACGAGGACGTTGCAGGAACAGAGGCGGGAAACGGGCAAGATGGCCTGCGCGGCGAAGCGAGGCGAGGCGAGGCGAGGCGAGGCGACGGTGGCGCGGCCTGGGAGGGGCAATTACGAAGAGCCATATAACAAACGACTTAATTGTTACATCATTTCGCCGGGGGCCGCGTTGGCCCGGGGAGGGTGGGGGGTCTTGCGGGAAGTCCTCTGCGGAGGAACCGCTGCCGCGTGCCGAACCGCATCCTGACGCCGCGTGAGATCCGGAGTTGTGGGGAGACAGGGGAGGCGGGAGGTGATAGAGAGGTGGGTCACAGGAACCCACGCCACGTGCCGAAACGTTTGTATCGCAAGGATATACTGGCCTGCCGTAACATTTGAAATTTATTTGGCATGTCCTTTGTAATTTAAAAAATGGAATGTCTGCTTCAATTGGTGCATGAAAATTTAAAATAATAAACCGGATGAGCTTGCACTTATATGGACTGCATATGCCGGGAGACGGGCTCTGAACTCATAGCTTGTCCAGGCTGGTGCGGTGCCCTGATGCGGGAGATAACTGAAGGAGGAAAATCCCTGCTAGCCAACGGGTAGGTAAGCGCCGGATCTGGCTTTCCAAAGGAGAAGAAACACCTCCACCTCCTGAGGTATGTCATTATCACACTTACGGGACTAATAAGCTAATTAGACAACGTGCTCAACATCATAAACTTACTCCACCTGCCTCCACCCGTCATCCATCTCTCGTATTGCATTTTCAACCTACAGTCGTTATCATCTCCCTGCAGCCTCCATCCAGGTCATATGTCTTCCATTCCTTCATTTGCACCTCATGGTCATCCCTATCCGCTTCCATCCATCTTTAACCGTGTTTCTTCTCGCTACCCATCTTCCATTCCATCTTTATCTCATCTTCTTTCAGTCTCCATTGCACCCCTATCACCACATCATTTCCACTTCGTCTCCATCTCCGACCGATCTCCGCGCCGTCTCCGCGCCGTCTCCGCGCCGTCTCCGCGCCGTCTCCGCGCCGTCTCCGCGCCGTCTCCGCGCCGTCTCCGCGCCGTCTCCGCGCCGTCTCCGCGCCGTCTCCGCGCCGTCTCCGCGCCGTCTCCGCGCCGTCTCCGCGCCGTCTCCGCGCCGTCTCCGCGCCGTCTCCGCGCCGTCTCCGCGCCGTCTCCGCGCCGTCTCCGCGCCGTCTCCGCGCCGTCTCCGCGCCGTCTCCGCGCCGTCTCCGCGCCGTCTCCGCGCCGTCTCCGCGCCGTCTCCGCGCCGTCTCCGCGCCGTCTCCGCGCCGTCTCCGCGCCGTCTCCGCGCCGTCTCCGCGCCGTCTCCGCGCCGTCTCCGCGCCGTCTCCGCGCCGTCTCCGCGCCGTCTCCGCGCCGTCTCCGCGCCGTCTCCGCGCCGTCTCCGCGCCGTCTCCGCGCCGTCTCCGCGCCGTCTCCGCGCCGTCTCCGCGCCGTCTCCGCGCCGTCTCCGCGCCGTCTCCGCGCCGTCTCCGCGCCGTCTCCGCGCCGTCTCCGCGCCGTCTCCGCGCCGTCTCCGCGCCGTCTCCGCGCCGTCTCCGCGCCGTCTCCGCGCCGTCTCCGCGCCGTCTCCGCGCCGTCTCCGCGCCGTCTCCGCGCCGTCTCCGCGCCGTCTCCGCGCCGTCTCCGCGCCGTCTCCGCGCCGTCTCCGCGCCGTCTCCGCGCCGTCTCCGCGCCGTCTCCGCGCCGTCTCCGCGCCGTCTCCGCGCCGTCTCCGCGCCGTCTCCGCGCCGTCTCCGCGCCGTCTCCGCGCCGTCTCCGCGCCGTCTCCGCGCCGTCTCCGCGCCGTCTCCGCGCCGTCTCCGCGCCGTCTCCGCGCCGTCTCCGCGCCGTCTCCGCGCCGTCTCCGCGCCGTCTCCGCGCCGTCTCCGCGCCGTCTCCGCGCCGTCTCCGCGCCGTCTCCGCGCCGTCTCCGCGCCGTCTCCGCGCCGTCTCCGCGCCGTCTCCGCGCCGTCTCCGCGCCGTCTCCGCGCCGTCTCCGCGCCGTCTCCGCGCCGTCTCCGCGCCGTCTCCGCGCCGTCTCCGCGCCGTCTCCGCGCCGTCTCCGCGCCGTCTCCGCGCCGTCTCCGCGCCGTCTCCGCGCCGTCTCCGCGCCGTCTCCGCGCCGTCTCCGCGCCGTCTCCGCGCCGTCTCCGCGCCGTCTCCGCGCCGTCTCCGCCCCGTCTCCGCCCCGTCTCCGCCCCGTCTCCGCCCCGTCTCCGCCCCGTCTCCGCCCCGTCTCCGCCCCGTCTCCGCCCCGTCTCCGCCCCGTCTCCGCCCCGTCTCCGCCCCGTCTCCGCCCCGTCTCCGCCCCGTCTCCGCCCCGTCTCCGCCCCGTCTCCGCCCCAACACCACCCCTTCTCCACTCTATAACTTGTCTTCCGCGTCTTCATCTCGCCTCACTACCTTGTCATTCCTAATCCATCTCACCTCTTCCCCATCTCCACCCAGCCCTTCCTTCACGTCTCCGTCTCATCGCATGGGCTGCGCTGCACCTCGTCTTTGTCACTCTGCTCCCCCACCCCCACCCCCACCCCCTCGGTCGCCGCCGCTGGGAACGCGCGCGGCGCCGAAGAGGAAGTGCTGCGGGAGAACCTCTGTGCGCATGCGCGCCCGCTTTCTACCGCCCCGCGCTCCGCTCCCGCGCCCCTCGCCCGCCCGCCATTGTTCATTGTGCTCGTAATTAATGCAAATATTTTGCGCAAACGTCAACGAAATTTGTGTAACGTATCTGTCATCGCGTCGCGGAGCTGAGGAGCTGGCCGGCTCCGGCCGGCCAAAGGCATGTTGGCCTTTGGACAACGCGACACAGCGCCGCGCCGCGCCGCCGTCTCTGCGACTGTGCACGCGCTTTCAACGGCTGCGCGCGACAGTGCGACCGTCGTGGTGGTTCTCATGAAAAGCTCGGTAGGGGGCTGACAAACGCCGTCGCTGGTGTGGAGCAGGCAGTCTTGCTTCTGGACACGATGCCGGGTGGTGTGCTATTTCTCCTACTGGCGGCGTACGTCACAGAACTTAAAACGTTATCTGATATTATATGATACGGAATTGATTATAATAATAGTAACAATAATTTTAATAATTGTAATTATTGTAATATTTATAATAATATAAAAATATTGTTATAGTAGAATCTATATATACATATTCACATGTATACATCATTATTCCCCAATCCAACAACGTCATTTCATAGTCAGAAGCCAAAATAACATGGTAAAATGATCACAGTCTAAGGTTCGGGGTTACCATCTGATTTTTACGATTTCAACTTTTCAGTCTTCGGTATTTCTTCATAAAACTGGAATTAAGGTATTGAAAAAATTCGTGATGGGTTCAAAGTGGATGTATTGTACTTTCCTCGATGACATATTTTACTGGTAAGTTATTGCTTCATATTGTTTCGATACGAAACTTTATATATACTGCATATCGTACCTGCATGGAGAGAATTGGATGGTCATGAGGGAAATATGAAATCGCTTGAATGGTGCTACATGCTCATGTGGAGGGAATTATGAAAGAAAAACGTCAAAAGACAAACCAAACCATGTGAAGTTTACATCCAGTTAGATAGCAAATTAGTAAATCAAAAATATTATAATTAGATAAAAAATGATGTGCCAAGGGCATTAAATATATTCAATGATAAATTCCGTGGTGGTAGCAGATATCTTGTGGTAATCCATGGTATTGTAAAGGAAATAATCTCCACAAAAGTTTTGTGGAGATTATTTCCTTTACAATACCAAATTCAATAATCTCGGGCGACAGAATGCCCAGGTGGCAAAGACCCTCCAGTTTTGCCACAGCTCGAACCATTAGAGCCCATATGCCATTGGTGCATAAATAACTATTAGTTTGGTGTAATAGGTGCATAAATAAGTATTAGTTTAACCTGGGAGTCTTTTGCCACGACTTTGTCCCATTACGTGGATTTTGAACTACTGTGCTGTTACGGGATGTTATCGTAATGGACGGAGCCTTGTGGTTTCGCTTGGTCCGTGGTTTTGCCTCAGACTCTTTCGTGTGTGAATGTCATAAAGAAATGAAAAGCGCCCCGCGTGAATGGGTTATCTCTTCATCACATTAGTAAGACGTCTGGTTCTCAAGGGTTTTAATTTTTACTTGTTCTTTTGACCTCGTTAATTTGTCTTACACTAATGAAGAGCTTTCAGAATTGCTCCCCCTTCCACTGGATTTTGAGTATTGCGTCAACACGCAAATTTAATTAAGTTATTATTATTGTTATTATTAATATTATTATTATAATCATTATTATCACTATTATTATGTGAACAGTTGTGACAATTGTGACAATTGTGAACACATGATGAGTGGTGTGTTAGTCGCTCTAGATCAACGCTCGGGTACATTCCTCGACACATTATCATCTGACTACAACTCAACGTGTTATCTCAGAAATGTAACTTTTGCAATATGTCATGTCTACAGGATTGTACATATTATTTAATACTTGTTGTAAATAATTTTTCAAACAACTTGCAAATAAAATGTGCTTCCGTCCGAGTCTTTAACCAAATTATAGGATCTTGTGATTTATTGCATATACATAAAATAGTCGTCGATGTTCTCGCAAAAAAGAAAAGTAGAGTACCTTCTAACATTCAAAAATGCATAAACACTGACGAAAGTTGCCAATGGTTGCCTATTTCTTATCGATACAATATTACTGGGCTTTCATTGCGGGATCAATTCCATATTTTAGTTAGGAAACAAATCAAAATATTTTAGACGCCGCGCATGCGTTAATTGATATTTGCTCTTATAGGATGCTAAATCCCTGACTTTTCCATCCTCAAACGACTAGAAACCAGAAAAAAGAGGGCGAAAAGACGAAAAAATTATTTAAGATACAAAACTAGATTAAGAATATAAAGAAATAAAATAAATTAGAAAAATAAAACAAGACGTACAAAAATTATAAAGAAATATCAAATAAGATAGGTCAGCTCAAAACTTGAGAACACAGGGAAAATCAACTAAACGGACTGATTACAAGCAGAGGAAAGGGCGGCAGAAAAAAAGTAAGAAAAACACGAAAATCTGAGAGGCAAGATGAGCGATTAAAAAGAGATGAGGAAGAATGGAGAGCAAAGGGTAGTCGGCGCGAGAGGCCGCAATCAAGGCGGAGGCGCCCGCCGGGGGGGGGGGGGGGCGGCGGGGCATCCGGCCTGCGCTGCGCCGCCGTGAAAACCCGCTGACCGTGTCGCCGATTACGAACGCGTCCAGACCATTTTCATCAGAATGACGCTTTACGACGGGCCGCAGGTCGAAGCGTTTTACAGCGCCTGCGCCGCCATAAACGCGAACAATGGGGGCAGGTGCGCCAGGCGGCGAACCCGAGGCTTCGCCGTCGCTGACCGTCCTCCGACCGACCGCACCGTCCGACCGCACCGTCCGACCGCACCGTCCGACCGCACCGTCTGACCGCACCGTCCGACCGCACCGTCCGACCGCACCGTTCGACCGCACCGTCCGACCGCACCGTCCGACCGCACCGTCCGACCGCACCGTCCGACCGCACCGTCCGACCGCACCGTCCGACCGCGCCGTCCGACCGCACCGTCCGACCGCACCGTCCGACCGCACCGTCCGACCGCACCGTCCGACCGCACCGTCCGACCGCACCGTCCGACCGCACCGTCCGACCGCACCGTCCGACCGCACCGTCCGACCGCACCGTCCGACCGCACCGTCCGACCGCACCGTTCGACCGCACCGTTCGACCGCACCGTTCGACCGCACCGTCCGACCGCACCGTCCGACCGCACCGTCCGACCGCACCGTCCGACCGCACCGTCCGACCGCACCGTCCGACCGCACCGTCCGACCGCACCCTCCGACCGCACCCTCCGACCGCACCGTCCGACCGCACCCTCCGACCCGTCCCGTCCCGTTCCGTCCCGCCCCGTCCCGTTCCCCCTCGTCCCGTCCCGTCCCCTCTCGTCCCGTCCTGTCCCCCTTGTCCCGTCTCTCCCCACTCCGCCCTGCCCCGTCCCGTCCCATCCGGTCCCGTCCCGTCCCATCCGGTCCCGTCCCGTCCCACTCCGTCCATCCTCGCTTCGCCCCGCTGACCCGGTTCATTGGTCACCTCGTAACCCCTTCATTTCTTCTAGTTTACCAACAGTGCGAAAATATATGATTGTATCCGTCAGGAAGTTCCCCGGAAAGAATATCTAAAATGTTGCTCGTGTGAGCGGCGCAGTCTTCTTGCAATTAGACGATGAGCTTCAGCGTGTTCCGCGTAACTTCTGCGTTTCTTGAAGTGTACCAAAAGGGCAGAAATAAATGATTGCGTCCGTCAGAAGCTTCTCCGACGCTGTTATTCTCATGATCAACGTCCTCATGCCTAACCAAAATGTTGCTGGTGCTCCGGACGATCCATGACTTCTGATTCAACAATGAGAAATTTAAATGTCACTTTTTAAAAACAGTCTATGAAATGGTCGTTGAAAGATAGAGTAGAATTGTCGAGTTTTTTTGTTATTGTATTACTAGTTTTTAAAACATTTGTAGTCACATACAAATACATCAGCGCCATACCTTTTGGACACCCTTAAAATCGCCCCATACAAGAAGACATCTACTGAGTCGCGACCCCGCTATCTCCATAGAATCTGGTCGACGCCGTGGCGGATGCGCGAAAGGAGTACAATGGAGGCGGGACGAGAGTAGGCCTGGATTTGCGTTAAATGAGAGTAAAATTCCTGCGGCGAGAACAATGCGGACTGCGGGCGGTTGCGGGGGCGAGGCCGGCCCCCATCGCCTTGCGAGGCGGTTGTTGCAACGCCCAGAAGCTCCTCGCAGCCTCCCGTTGACCACTTGCGCCACCCGCACCCCCACCCCCCACCCCTACCCCTTCCACGAGCTGTCGCTTTTCGCTCGTGTGCTCACCTCACCAGCAGTGCTCGTTGGAGCTGATATCGTGAATCCTCGCAAGTGATGTTTTGGTAAACATAACTGATATTCTTGAATTGAATTGAATTAATGCCTTATTTTTACGTGGCGAGACTCAGGCCATTAGGCCTGCTCTTCCGGCTGACCACGTAAATTTCGCTACGCTCCTTTCACCAACTAGCAGAGAATGGAGGTATTTCTTGGGCGAGAAACAGGCGATTTGAATTTAGCTCAGAGGCGTCATTTAGGCTTGAGGATCTTTTACATGCAAGTAAATCTACTAACATGGGACAGCCAGCTTTACTTCCCCTCCGAAGGAAGGCGTACGAGGGATTTTTTCGACCTGAAAAATCCACGGCTTCGATCGGGTTTGAACCCGCCAACTTGGGTACAACAGTCCGAAACGTTAACCATTACACCATCGCCGCCGCCATTCTTGGTGTCTCAACGTCGTATTTCTCCACATTTCAGCAAGGTGGAAGTCGGTTCATAAACGTAGGTTGTTGATTGATTCATTATTTGTTGTTTACGGGCCCGTCAACTGCTATGGTCATTAGGCTCGTTAGAGTAGAGTATGTTTTTTTGTGGTGGCAGGGGACTGTGTTCTTCCTCTGCTGGAGTGTCAAGGCTTGCGGTGTTTTCTCATCTAGGTATCTCCACCAACGAAGAGCCCCCCCACCACCACAGCCGCAACAAGCTTCCGACGTGTGTGGGAATGTGGTTGAAATGTAAGTGCACGTAGGTGGAGAGGATAGGACCAGTGACAGGAAGGAAAGATCGGGCACAGTCCGTTTGGTATGGTACTGTTCCGGTAATCATCTGGTGATGATCGGAGAATCCAGTGAAAACTACCTATCAGAGCAATCGACCGCAGAATTCTTCTTCAGACAGCGGTGAATTTGATCTAGTTATCGAAAATTCGTCATCGTCAGAACTCAAAGAATCCCTAGAACTTTCAGGACAGAGGCACAGCAGTGACATCAGTTGATTCCTCTGAGCCTCCTCAGTTGGTTGTAATGTTCAATGTTCTTTGCCCATATTGTGAATAAAATAAATGACCCATCTTGCGAATTTTATTTTTTAACTAACGAACGGAGCGGTCCTGGTTTGTTCTACAGCGATCTTTCGGAAAACGTCGCATCATATAAACGTGTATTTAAAATGTAAAAATGTTTTTTTTTGTATTAACATATATTCAACATCGAGACAACGTGAACGAGTTCAGTTGTCTTCACGATATTGATTGTGTCTTGCAATTTGATTTAATCCAAAAGAGTTCTGACGACCGTTCAAATCAAAATGGAAACATTGGTTAGTTCAACAATAAAATGAAATATTCTAAATTGAAAACGGTATTTTATATTATGAGAATTATTGGGACACAACATTGAACAAGTATTGAATATTCAGCAAATGAAAGAAGAATTATAATATTGTGAACTGAATTCAGCATTTCATACTTTCATTTCTTAGGCCTAAAGAACTGTGTACGAACTATATACTTAAAACGAACTTAATGCAAACTATAGAGACTGTGTAATTGAATACAAAAAATTGGTGTAGTTTCAATAAGAAGTAGGGCAATACAAGTAAACTACATTCTTTAAACATGTAATAAATGGCACCAGGGCTTGAAAAAGGTAATACACCGATTCTTTCGAAGATATTCCCCGCTCACTCATGTATTCTCTACCTTATATTAGTGTTGTATTATTTTTAATTGTTTCCAACCTAGAAACACTAACATAAGAATTTTTCACACATTAACCCGCACGTGTAGTCGAGGATATCACTATCGATAACCATGTCACGGCTATTTTCACCGTGATGCACATCGGAGATCGTGTCGCTCGTTACCAGACCCTCCTGCGCTCCGGAGACCATCGAAGAACAATGGCGCTTCGTGACCAAGATCGCGCAGTCGGTCGCCCACGCGGTACAGAGGGCGTGAGGGGGGGGAAGGGGGGCTGCCGACTCGTGATGCGACATTGGTAACAAAACATCGATGTTTGTTCAAAATTAAAACATCCATGTTAATATACATCGACTAAATATTTATTTTTTTTATTTAATAGGTAATTATTACAAACAAATTAGCTTACTTGATCCTATGTGGCTAGACCGAAGGCCTTTAAGCCATTACAATACCTACATCCTTTCGCGTTCTAATCCTTCGAATTCTGGTATTCACCCCAAATGGTCTCTCCATCGCATCAAATACGCGGAAAAGAGACCATAAGGTACGGCTCAGGAAAAAAACCCTGAAGGGGGAAAAACCTGCCGTCAGAAGCCGAATACATACTAATCTATCCGACGTTTATTTTAACTAAATATAAATATATACATATATATACAGACAAATATATACAGACTAAATATAATACATCGACTAAAAACCACTGATGATTTTAAACACAGAAATGACAGATATGGGTTACGTTGACTCACTTTCCTTGCTTAATTACTTCCAGTTAATGTATATCTATTAATTCAATTCGCGCATTCCACACGTGCTACATTTACCCGTAATGTTACATTTATCACTAGTATATCTTTGTTTCTCGCATATCCAGGTCTACGGCAAGGCTTCGCGCTTACGCGTGAATATAAATTATTCTTGAGTCCATCCAACGCAAATTTCCGAACACTTTACACCAAAATACAGATATGGATTATTTTCACTCAATTTCCTCACGTACGAAATACTACATAAGTAACTAAACTACTTCGAAATACTACTATATAAATACATATCTACTTAATTAAAAACGCGCTTTCGACACGTGTTCCATTTATCCACAATCCGCTTCAGCCGTTTATCTAAAAAACATTGTTTTTTAAAACCCTTGTAAACGGAGTGGGATGTGGCGCAAAGGCGGCGGCGATGGTGTGACGGTTAGCGTACCGGACTGTTATACCCAAGCTAGCGGGTTCACCCAAACCCGATCGAAGCCGTGGATTTTTAGGGCGACAAAATCCTTCGTACGCCTTCCTTCGGAGGGGAAGTAAAGCCGGTTGTCCCATGTTAGTAGATTTACTTGCATGTAAAAGATCCTCAAGCCTAAATGACGCCTCTGAGCTAAATTCAAATCACCTGTTTCTCGCCCAAGAAATACCTCCTTTCTCTGCTAGTTGATGAAAGGAGTGTAGCGAAATTTGCGTGGTCAGACGGAAGAGCGGGCCTGATGGCCCGAGTCTCGCCACGTAAAATAAGGCAAATTCAATTCAATTCAAAGGTGGAGGTCTCCCGAATAACATCGTGAAGGTGCGGGGGTGGCTCGAAGACGTCGCGCGAACTGGAACCGACTGCCCGCCCACACGTGCCCTTCGCGTGCCCTGCACGTCCCCAGCGCACGCTCCCGGGCCGTGCGCACGTGGCCGCGTGCCTCCAACCGGACCTCCGCCTCCACGGGCAGCGGCCGGCCCATCCGTCTTGGTCGAAGCTGCGGATGCCCACAGGGGAGCGAAGATCGTGCGATGGTTCTCCGAAGGAGCTTTCTGGGTGCTCGCCCACGTTTCGAGTGGAAAAGAATGTTTTGTTATTGTTTTTCTACCTGACACTTTCCACGTTCGTGTGATTCTTGGTCACGCCTCGTAGAATGAGTTATGGCTATTGTGATTTTGAAATTGTTTTGAAGATCCTATATCATGATACTATCCTGGTTGATTAAACTCTGCAATTTGCTGAATACGAAAAAATAATACAAAGAGATAAATAAAAGAGAAAGGTTTCTATGGTCGCGTGTGGGATCAAATACACGACCATCCTGTCTTTGAATTGAATTGAATTGAATTGAATTAATGCCTTATTTTACGTGGCGACACTCAGGCCATTAGGCCTGCTCTTCCGTCTGACCACGTAAATTTCGCTACGTTCCTTTCACCAACTAGCAGAGAAAGGAGGTACTTCTTGGGCGAGAAACAGGCGATTTGAATTTAGCTCAGAGGCGTCATTTAGGCTTGAGGATCTTTTACATGCAAGTAAATCTACTAACATGGGACAGCCGGCTTTACTTCCCCTCCGAAGGAAGGCGTGCGAAGGATTTTTTCGCCCTGTAAAATCCACGGCTTCGATCGGGTTTGAACCCGCCAACTTGGGTACAACAGTCCGAAACGCTAACCGTTACACCATCGCAGCCACTTTGTCTCTGTGTTCTCATAATATAGTATACGAACCGTTTCTAACGAAATAAAAGAAGATATTTATGATCATGTGAAAGATCAGATGCTGACCTGGATGGCCGAGATGGCTACAGCGTCTTCCGACTCGGCGCTTCGGTCCGAAGGGTCGCGGGTTCGAGTCCGCCGTGAGCATGGTCGTTTATCCCTTGTCTTTCGTTGTGTGTTGTCGCGGAAGTCCTTGTCAGCCTGCTGACCACATACTGGTGGAGCTCGCATGTATGTCTAGTGTAAAAGGTTAATATACGTCCCGGTAAGAGACGGGGGGGTACCCCGACCGGATAGCTGAAATCGGCATTCCCTGAAGCCGGAAAAAGACCCATGAAGAAGAGTAATATAAGGGATCAAATATACGACCTTCTTGTTTTTGTTGCTGTGTTACCACAATATATGCTAACCGTTCCAAAGGTATATTAAAAATGAAAGATACCTGTGATTATGTGAGGGAACAAATACTCGACCTTCCTGGTTTTGTCCCTGTATTACCGCAATAAATACGAAACTTTTAAAACATGTGAAGTAGCAAAGATATGAAGTACATTCTTGGAAGCAAATGATCACGAATTTTGAAGGTCTAAAAGAGATTGGTATATATTTGATTGCTTATGCATTGTCATCATAACTGTTTCTAAACGGTAAAGTTCTCGTCCGAAGTTAATTACCTTTTCAGTCTGTTACTTCCAATCGTCCTTATGGTGTTATATCAACATTGACTGCGAGAGATTTCCACTCGTTGCTGTGGCCTCGCAATTGCTGATCATTCAGGCACACGGAAACGGTTTTCTACGTCAGCACGATGTAAGCAATCACAAGGAGAAAGGAATTACTTTCAATACATGGAGGCTATCAATTTCTATATGTTCTTTTGGGGAAACATGGCAAGGTGATATTGTAATATACTAATTGTTGTAATTGTTACTAATACATATATTACAATTGTACAATTGGGTAGGACGTGCGTCATAACACAATAACCGCAATAAGCACTCAAAATTTGGTTTCAAAAAATGAATTCTAAGCACATATTTGCATTGCAGAAGCATAGAAACCCTCCAAAAGCATATACATTGTCTATTTTTTACAAAATAAATTAATATATTTCCTCATAAAGAAAAAATAAGCGAGAAATAAAAAAGGCAATGGAATTGTGTAAATTGGGTGTTTTTTTATTTCTGTGTTAATCTTTCTCAACAGAAATATTAATTTATTTTGTAAATAATAAACAATTTACATGTTTTTGGAGTGTTTCCATTCTCCTGCAATGCAAAGTTTTGCCTAGATTGCATTCTTTCAAACCAACTTTTGTGTGCGGCTTAACCATTCGCAATATCCCTATAGTTTATCAGACAAAACATGCTTAAGAGCGTATTTTTGAAGTTTCGACGTTTCCCCCTGGACACTATATCTGGTTTACGTCATTGCCATAGCTACATAAATATATTCTGCTTTTTTTTAAATTAAAATTGCATACATTCGTAAAACATTTCAGTTTTGCCAAACCATCGGTAGCGAGAAAACTGAGAACCCCATGACAGGCAAGTGAACGACTCTAGTTTGCAATGAAATTATTACATTTCGAAAATCATTATTATCATATCCAAATTCTGCATTTCACAGAACGTTGAAGAGGGGAAATTCAGAATTGCTACGTATGTTGTCGTTTGTTCCGACGTGCCGCTACCCGGATTCTGAATTGAATTGAATTGAATTAATGCCTTATTTTACGTGGCGACACTCAGGCCATTAGGCCTGCTCTTCCGTCTGACCACACGTAAATTTCGCTACGCTCCTTTCACCAACTAGCAGAGAAAGGAGGTATTTCTTGGGCGAGAAACAGGCGATTTGAATTTAGCTCAGAGGCGTCATTTAGGCTTGAGAATCTTTTACATGCAAGTAATTCTACTAACATGGGACAGCCGGCTTTACTTCCCCTCCGAAGGAAGGCGTACGAAGGATTTTTTCGCCCTGAAAAATCCACGTCGATCGGGTTTGAACCCGCCAACTTGGGTACAACAGTCCGAAACGCTAACCGTTACACCATCGACGCGCGCTGATGCAATTATTACAGTTCAAAACTCATTATTATCATATCCAAATTCTGCATTTCACAGAACGTTGAAGAGGGGAAATTCAGAATTGCTACGTATCCTGTCGTTTGTTCCGACGTGCCGCTACCCGGATTCTGTTGGTTCATCCTCCACTTAGACATCCATATTGATCGGATCCTCGACCAGATAAATTTCCGAATGGCGGCGGTCAAGAAAAAGATCGTGCAACGATTCTCCGAATCGCCTCCGCTGAGCTTTTTACGACCTGCGAGGCCCCGGAGGAGGATATCCGGGTGCCCGTCGTGAAGTAATCGTGCGAGTGGAGATACTCGTGTAAGATGGCGGACTGAGGACATGACGAGCGTGTGTCTTGTTCATGACGACTTTTGTCGTGAGTTTGCGGTCGTAATGGTGCTTTCTGAAAAAAAAGTGAATCCTAAAGCAGTTTCATCATGCGTCTAGTACTTTATTTGCTTAGTACGTGCAAGAGGAGATTCTGAAATGCATAAGAAATTATGCAGGCTGTTGATTTTTCTGCATCATTCGTTGCAATGTGACGAGTGTTATGTTGCAACGTGAGCTGTACTTCATATCACGTCACCTTTAGGCTCCGATGGTTTTCGGAGCGTTGGGAAAATGTGAGAGAGCTTGTTTATGAAAACTGACACTAAATGTTCCAACAACACGCTACGATATAAAAAATCGCCTCTTTATGAACGGCCTATTCTCGAAAGCTTTTCTATCAAGGCGTGCCCTTGGTTGCTTCTTTATGTGATCCTCCTTTCTTAGTAGGGCCGAAAAACGGCTTAGGAAGGACGAGGCGCCAGAAAAGAAAATGAAGGCTTTCGCGATACTATCTTTAGGGAAAGGGAACCTTGAATCTCATGTTACTTTTTGAGCGACTTTGTATCTATGTCTATCTAAAATCTCAAATTTCCATCATTCTCTTTTCGGAAATAACTCTCGTCATGAGGTTTTAATACAATTATATCGATTTTTAAGTTTTAACGAAAGGCACAATTTTTCTCAGGAGACAATATAAAAATACCAATACTATTATATACTATTTGATATAAAATGAAATTTCTTAAAAAAATAGAATCGACATACGTTATAAATACTTTTGTTCCAGAACGAATTATGCTTTATTTACCAAGGAGGAAATGTTTTGTGTGTTGAAATATGGAATTTATTTTATTGTTTTCTCATTACACTAGTATTGTTAATACAATCGGGGTCATATCACCATTGCTGTTTTTTTCTTCATCTTTTCATCATATTAAATCTAATTTTAACATTCCTTTACTTATATAGTCGACTTCGGATATAGTGAACATTTGGTGATAGTGAAATGAAGTCGATAGTCCTGGACCTCAACCTCTAAATTTTTAAATAAATAAGACCTACAAGATTAGATAATGGTGAAATCTCGTTACGCAAGATGTTATAATGAACATAGTAAATACAATTTTCAGGGAAAATGTCTCAATACCACCAAATCATACATTGCGCCAGTAGTGAGTTCTTGCTGATGAGACTGCTAGCAACAGAAATTATGTTTCTGACAAGAACTTCAGCTTGTAACAAAAGAAGACGCAAATTGCATACTCATCGCAATCATAACAGAAACTGGAAATGTTGTTGGCAGCAGCCAAATCATTGGAAACATCAACGGAATGTTTAATATGAGGCCCTGAATCGACTCGAAGCTAAGAGACTTTCATGGCGCACTATATAACATTGAGGATTAACAAGTAGAGGTTCACGCGAGTTGCTTTCATAGTGAATGAACAGAATTGAGGGAATCGTGCCACTGAGGGAATTACTTCAGCCAATCAGTGGCTGTTTTGACCTGCCAGAAGACTTCATCGACGACAACAACAACAAACTATTGAAATCCAATCTAGGTAGTTCATCAATAATGCGGAAAAGGTGTTTCTCAGGGCAGAAGGAAGTGTGATGAAGATTCAAAAATTAGGAAAGTGCTCCAACAGTGCAAGAGCTATTTATGGGAGTTTAGAGTGCTTTTAGCTATTAGAACATGTGGACAATGCCAAATGTAAAGAAAGTCGGAAGATATTGAAATTTTGAATTAGCATGATTGTTTATGTTAATGTACTACCTCAATTGAAAACTGTTATATTTTGATGTTACCGGATACTATGAACCAAAAATGTTAATTCCCGGAAGTTGACTATAATGAGAGTCGACTGTGTACTTTGCAAAAATGATAACATAAAAAATTCGAAATCAAAGTTTCAGTGAAAATACGTTAATGATGCCTAGACATCATGCATGATAGGTATCATACATCGAATTATCAAATGCTTTGTTTCTGTTTTAGGAGTTCACTGATTTGTAGTTTTGTCATTTCAATCCGCTATCTTTTAGTCTACAGACTATACTTAGCTGGGAATACACTACAGTGAATTTCTCTACCAATTTTATAATAAATATTTTCACATTATTTTGCAGTCATAAGTTTTCTTTATAACACATTCCATTTTCGGTACAGTGCCAAACCTTGCTCCTCTTGTAATACACTATATTTCCTCAGATTACAAGATGCAGGCCTGCCTTTTTTTCTCGACAGCCTGCTGCGGGCCTTGGCCGACCAGCGATGGCCCAGCCTCTCTGCCATGGGATAAGGGGTTCGTGTGGTTAGCACGAACACATCCCTCCACTGGTCTTCTTAACCTTAAAGTGGGCTCATCGTCACACTGCAATAGATACTGGGACATGTGTAAGGAAAGCGCACAGTTATTACTTTACCCCTGCCGGGAATCGAACCCTGGGATGCGCCGTGGAAAGCGAGGGTAAGCGAAGCGAGGGTAAGCGAAGCGAGGGTAAGCGAAGCGAGGGTAAGCGAAGCGAGGGTAAGCGAAGCGAGGGTAAGCGAAGCGAGGGTAAGCGAAGCGAGGGTAAGCGAAGCGAGGGTAAGCGAAGCGAGGGTAAGCGAAGCGAGGGTAAGCGAAGCGAGGGTAAGCGAAGCGAGGGTAAGCGAAGCGAGGGTAAGCGAAGCGAGGGTAAGCGAAGCGAGGGTAAGCGAAGCGAGGGTAAGCGAAGCGAGGGTAAGCGAAGCGAGGGTAAGCGAAGCGAGGGTAAGCGAAGCGAGGGTAAGCGAAGCGAGGGTAAGCGAAGCGAGGGTAAGCGAAGCGAGGGTAAGCGAAGCGAGGGTAAGCGAAGCGAGGGTAAGCGAAGCGAGGGTAAGCGAAGCGAGGGTAAGCGAAGCGAGGGTAAGCGAAGCGAGGGTAAGCGAAGCGAGGGTAAGCGAAGCGAGGGTAAGCGAAGCGAGGGTAAGCGAAGCGAGGGTAAGCGAAGCGAGGGTAAGCGAAGCGAGGGTAAGCGAAGCGAGGGTAAGCGAAGCGAGGGTAAGCGAAGCGAGGGTAAGCGAAGCGAGGGTAAGCGAAGCGAGGGTAAGCGAAGCGAGGGTAAGCGAAGCGAGGGTAAGCGAAGCGAGGGTAAGCGAAGCGAGGGTAAGCGAAGCGAGGGTAAGCGAAGCGAGGGTAAGCGAAGCGAGGGTAAGCGAAGCGAGGGTAAGCGAAGCGAGGGTAAGCGAAGCGAGGGTAAGCGAAGCGAGGGTAAGCGAAGCGAGGGTAAGCGAAGCGAGGGTAAGCGAAGCGAGGGTAAGCGAAGCGAGGGTAAGCGAAGCGAGGGTAAGCGAAGCGAGGGTAAGCGAAGCGAGGGTAAGTGACGCTAAACAACAAGCAACCGAGGCCATATGATTTGTAGGCACACATCTAATATGCATTGACTACAAGGCATTCATTGAAAAACAACAATATCCAAATGTGTTGAATGTGACCCTTTAATTTTGAAACGGTCTCGAATTTTTTATCGACACCTCCTCTTTAAAAGAACCCAACAAACATTCAATACCACATTTAAAGTCTGGCGACCGACGTGAATCTTACTCACTCACTTCAACGGTGGCTGCAAAGTACCTTTTCCGGAGGCAGCGTACTCCCTGCCACCGCTTTCCATAGGCGGCGTGGCTGTGGCAGCCGCCACCCCGGGGCCCCTTATCGTTACGCCCCGAGTACCCTCCACGCAAGTGCGCTATTCCGGAGACGACGGCGCGCAATACGCATCGTGAATAGCGGAAGCGTTGAAGAGCTAGCGGATGCAAGTACCTGCCGCTGCGCTGTTCCCTCGTACTTTTCATCCGCCTCGGAGAGAAGTATAGCGCAGGGGACGCCACTGTGTTGGAGGTGGAGTGTTTGCGACTTTGTTTATGAATAGAGATGGTTGATAAGAATCTTGAGGGTTTACGCGTGTTTAAAATATTTATATGGATTTCTCGATATTATCACGTTCATTTTTGTTTTCGTTTGGTTTGTAGTTTGCCTTATGTGTGATTGATTTTGGAGCTGTCAGAAATTATGCATTAACACAAGAAGTTAGTTTTTACCAGATTGACGTGCGTAGCCCACACCTAAATAACGTTTTAATAAAACTAAACTACGTTTTAATATGTCTATTGGATTATACCAAACTATTCTTCAAGAGAACATTGTTGACAGAACAAAGCGTTATTAATCGTTAAACGATATTTCAAAAATTATTAAATATAAAAAATATTTCGTTTATGGGATTAACATTTGCAAGCTCTCATTGCTTTGCTTTGCTTGATTGGTGTTTACTGCGTCGAGTAACTTTGTTATCCATGTGTTATTCCAATGTGAAGAGTTTCCACTGAGCCACGTGTGCCGCGCGCAAGCAGGCGGAGAACCCCTGCTCTACTGTGCGCCGTGAGCTATCGCCAGAGCGGGCGGAAGGCGCCGGCGGGCGCCGCAGGAGGCGCCACTGTCCGTGCGGCGCTCCACCTCGCTTCCCCTTTATGGGGGCTCGTAAGTTCCAAGCCCTTACGACGCGACGCAGGCGCCCGGCGCGTGGGTGCCGCAGCGGCGGCGGTGGCGGTGGCGGTGGCGGCGGCGAGGTCGCAGTTGAGGCGGGTGGAGGGAGAGGCGAAGGATACGCGGAGTAAAGGAAGTGACAAGGCATCTCGAGTCAAAAAAGGGAGGTTGAAAGTGGGAGGGAAGAAGGGGAGAAAGGTGGGAGGCAGGGAGAGAGGTAGGAGAGAGGAAAAATAATGAAGGAGAGAGAGAGAGAGAGAGAGAGAGAGAGATAGACATATGCAAGTGATGGTAGAAAAGAAAGAGGGAGAGGAAGCCGCACAAGGAAGGAGAGACAAAATGAGGAGACTGGAGGACAAAGAAATGGAGAAAGGGAAATTGAAAGTAAAAGAGACAAAGAGTCTAAAAGGTTGGAAATGGAGTGTTGGCTGGAGGGGAGAGACGGCAAGAGAGTGAGGGAGAGAAGGAGGGAAGCTTGTCATGTTGGATCGAACCGGAGAATGCGGCAGTCAGTACAGCACAGTCGCGTCGTTAGTGCTCAAGGTGGAACACTCGGAAGGCAGGCGAGTTGAGCACCGTAGTTAGTGGCAGCGTCTTCTTTTGGTGGTGGTAATGAGGTAAGGCATGAGCACAAGGGCAACCACAAGCCAGTCAAAATTAAATGCGTAAAATTGATGTTTTCAACTTACAAACTTTAATCTCTCGTTGTTCCGTCTTATTTGTTGCCCAAATTGGTTTCCAGTTACATTTTTCTAAAGCATCATTTTATTCTTATGTTGTAGTGGACGAGGTCGTGGATGTCGGTATGGATGTGAATGTGGTTGATTAGAGGTGACCAACACGACGCTCAATAAGTACCTGGACTTGAGTATCGAGTAACGAAATTTCCTAATTGGCATGACGAATTGTATCTTTTGAGTGTAAATGAAATTTACTGAAAACGAAAGACATTGTCTTAGTTTTAGATTTAGATTTACTTAGTCAAAAAATAGTTTTCTCCACTTTATGGAAAAGAAACGGAAGTTTGACTTCCTTTAACAAGTAATATTTGGCAAAAACTATGAGGAAAATGATGTGGAGGCCAGGTATATGTGAAAGCAAATAGCAGGAAGAAAATTACGTAAATATACTAGAAAATTATTTTTTAACTATTAGGAAGATAATGATAATGATTATAGTAATGATTATAATAATGATAATATTAATTATTGCCATTATTGATATTTATATTTCTTACGTTAAAAATATACCAGTGTACAGAGGGCGAATTATTTCCCAGGAACGGGTATTTACCAGGAGTTAGATTTTACAGAAACGAAATTAATCGGTAATGATATTTTGCAAACACTGTATGTTACATAGCATTACATCAAGCGAAAACAAAATTTATTACGCGCGATAATTAGCAAATATAATATTTAAAAAAAAATATTTTTAGTTGGCATGATGTATAGCGGTCAGGATATTTAGCAGGGGTGATTCACAGCAAAGACGATATTTAGTAAGGAAAACACTTAGCAGAAGCGATATTCATCGCGTCGCTATTCAGCCGCTGCGGTTTGTGTGCTGGCGACCGCCCCGAAGGGCAGTTCTGAACGCACCCGCCGCCTGCTGGCATGACTTATCGCGTGAACGCGCTCTGCGCCCTGCGACCGGCCCTTGATCAAGTGCAGCGGCCCCAAGGGTAACGCGGCGACGGGCTACGGGAAGATGGCGGCCCGAGGGGGGAGGCCGGGGGAAAAGACGTGCCTGAGGAAAATAGCGTGGAGGCTAGCATCATGTGAAAGCAAAGAGGATGGAAAAATGACTTAAATATGCTGGAAAATTATTTTTAAAATATTAGGAAGATAATAGTAATGATAATAGTAATGACAATAGTAATGACAATAGTAATGACAATAGTAATGACAATAGTAATGACAATAGTAATGACAATAGTAATGACAATAGTAATGACAATAGTAATGACAATAGTAATGACAATAGTAATGACAATAGTAATGACAATAGTAATGACAATAGTAATGACAATAGTAATGATAATCACAATGTTAAATATTATTGTTGATATTATTATTTATTACGTCAAAAATATGCCAGAGCGTTTGGACGAGTAAACAGTTATATTTTTCCCCAAAAGCAAACTAGGACCATTTCATTACTCGTTCTCAGCAGTGCTTAAAAGTTGTTCGCCCTACCAACAGACTGGATCTCGATATATTGAGACTGCTGGGAAGCATCTAAACACGAATATATCAATGCGTAAAACGTGGACAACTTTATGCATAGGGTGATTGAAAGACTTTTGTCATGGTACCCACCGGTTAAATCTTCATTTATTGAAATGTGAGAGTTCGAGATATTTATTTCTAGTAAAGCTTTCCACTCCAAGGCAGCGTCTGGTACGCGTATAGTGCCATTCCAAAAATGCTCTATGGTAGGACAAGGAAGAGAAAGGAAAAAACGCGTGTGGTCCTTTGACCATTTGTTAGGTTGCTGCTTCAGCATTTGGCTGCTGTTGGAGAAACCTAGGAAAAATACCGATCAGAGCAGCAGCTAGAATTATTCTCCAGAAAAAAAGTTGAATTCGACCTAGCAATGCATCTAATGTCGAACATCCTTCAATCGCCGGGATTCGAACTCTAGAACTTTCCGGTCAAGGGATGAATTTATAGATAACAATATTTATCTAACGTAATAAGTATAGTATTCTGAAACCCTATTTAGAATACCGTATTACCAGGGCGGATTAATATTTTTGCCGCCTGTAGGCACATCAAATTTGCCGCCCCCTGTTTAAAATTAATGTTACATTTCAAGTTGTAACGCTTCAGTAACAATTCCTCATTAATTTACACGTTTTAACTTTAAAAGTAACATTATAATTTGCACATTGTTTTCTTAAATTAAATATTTTTTGGGGATTAGCTAATTTTGGATATAAACTGTATCTTCATAGCAAGTAAGGTTCAACATTATTAACGTTTCAACACTGAAACGTTAACATTAAAAGGAAACTGAAACATGACAACTAGAATTGCAACATGTTTTCTTTCGTCAACGGGCCTTAGTTTCAGATTCATATACTTCTGAAATCATAAGGTATACTCTAATGAAGTAGACAAATAAACAGCTTGTATTAAATATTAATATGATAATTTAAAAATAAAAATATGATTTATGCTGTTATAGTTTTTAGAGAACCAAAATTTGTTTTAGAAAATATCAAGAAAATTTTGCGCCTTTGAAAATTTGCCGCTTTTGAAAATTTGCCGCCGTAGGCACGTGCCTACTGTGCCTATGCGTAAATACACCTCTGCGTATTACTTGAGGTAATAAATATCTAACAATAATGAGCCCCATTTTGATTTTTATCTTTTAATTTTACGAGTTTCAGTTTGAGATCGCTGATTTTCACCATTTCAATTCATGTGAATATTCTCGTAACAGCAAAGGCGGCTTATCGCGGAAGCCCTGTCACTATTCGCGGGGCTTCGAGCCGAAATCGATCGTAGAAATCGGCTTACGCTTACGGCTCGCTTCTCGGTTCTCGTTTCGCTTTATCCGTTAAATTGTCTCTGTGGCGAAATGCTCTTAACACTTCAAACAAATTGTTCCAAAAATAAAGCTTTGATCTCTTTCGTTAAATGAACAGTTCACTGGAATTTCAGCGGTGACGTTTAAATACCCTTTAGTACAATGAAATATGCTTATTTTTTATTTCGCCGGTCAATTAGAACTTAACGTTTTTTATTCGTTATTGGGGATGATTGAACTAACATTAAACAGTAACATATTTACGAAACTTTCAATAACCTTTCTTGATGGGTGTATTTTGACGAATTGTTAATTATCAATTTATTTTTAAGACTTAAAATTGAAGCAAATGTAACACCCATGGAAATTCTCTAGTATTGATAATACTTGTATATTTGATAAACATAATGCCAATAGAATCTATGTTTTTATAGGAAACGCCCCAAAAAATTATATAATCGACAATTTCACATGAAATTCAAATAGAAAATTGAGGAAAACATTAAGTCCAATCCAATTCTTGAATTATATTTTTACAATTATTTATCACAAGGAAGTATAGTACGTTAAATTATATTAATTGGTAATTAATTAAGTAGTAATTGATATCTTTTTGACATATTTGGCAAAAACAAAACAGTAGTAATGCAGGAGACCAACAATGAAATTCCTTTTCTTTTAGATAAAAATATAAGACTGTGATAAATTATAATATATCACACGTCGAAGTAAAAATATGATGTCGAGAAAATGAATTTATAAATACGACTTTACATTAAAGGGCAAGCTATTTGGAATATTAGCAATATTGGATTGACGCGAAGGCTCTGTTCGCGTGATGAGAATGTCGCATTCATCCCGTTACTGCGATCACAAGAAACCGTTAATTATTCCCATACCTTCACTAATTTCATTAGTCATCACACACCACCTCTTTCGAAGGTCAGTCCTCCAACATTGCTAGAGTGTGCCTTCAATACAGACGTGATTTCCTATAATGGCGAAGTCATTCTTGAGAGTGGGAACAACTGGTAATGGAGTCTCTGAAAATGACGCGACTAGAAGCGTGCGTCCGAAACTTGTGAGAGAGTTTACACAACGGGTCCTGCAGAAGATCACGAACGATATCGCATGGAACACCTGTGCTGCAAGTAAAAGTAACCACATATGGACTGGACAACATATGGTTTGGCGATGATTCAACATAATGTGAAATGCGATGGCTATAATTGCCGAAATTTTGTGTTACTTATGACAACTATGACTGCATTGAATGGCTGACGATGATCAAGCTCATAAACTATTTAAAGGTTAATTATTGTACATGTTAAGTGTTGCGGTTACTACTAAAACCAGCTCATTACTTGTGCAAGAATTTTACAGGAGAAACAAAAATCTTATGGGATCCATATGTGTCATATGAAGAGGCATTAGCGTTTTTCACATTGTTGTCGCGTGGTTCGTTTCTCATAACAGCACTCAACCAATCTTGTTCATCATTGTTTTATAATAATGTTTCTCTCTTAAGGAGTGATCTCTCATCATTCTCCCTTCGTAACGACTTCTATTGTCCATTCAGTGGAAGAAAACTGCAAATGCTGAGGTCATCAGCAGTAGCAGGACATGAAGGAGAGAGCATCCTTCCACGACCAGTAATTGAGTCCGGACCTCATTATCATCGATGCAATGCCATGGCGAAATGGCTGCGATCAGGGTATCCAAACAAACGGATCACGGTTTGTACCCAAACATTCCTTCCTTATTATATCGCGTCCTCTCCTCTTACACACACACACACACACACACACACACATACTGCATTACACTACCACACACATCGTGAAAGCAGACGAAAAATTATATCTTGCCCCGGATGGGGGATATACGAGGTGGAAGAAAACCTCAGTTGAGGTATGAATTGGAGCCTGATCTCAAGTTACAGCAGGGAAAATAATCACCATATCCCGAGATATACAATAACATGACCTACAATTAGAGGACTAACGACCTCAGTGTTTGACGAGTCTGGGATCACAACTTACGAACGAACGCAACCATTCAGTGAGACGATGCTGAAGGCGCCCCTCGAGGCAAAGCGGTCACCGAAACAGTGTCGGCCAAGGTAGACGGCACGCGCCGCACTTCTCGCCAGTCATCGGCCCTCGGACTACTTGCCAACGGTGCCCGTTTAACTCCTCATCCATCAAAGTCGCCTCCGTTGCGTCATTTAAACTTTCCTGCACTACAGGGGTCTCCAACCTGCGTAGTACTCGTCGTTTTCATAATCATACCAAGTTCACGTGGCCCGAATTATGTATTATTTATTTTATTCTCGAATTATATAATGTGTGTGTGTAAATATGTGCTATAGATATATATTGGTCTGTGTATATTTATATAATGGGTGTATATGCTCGAAAGGATTGGATTGTAAATGTACATATATTGCAAAACTGTAGGGTTATGGCTACCACCTGGCAATCATCCAATTGTAGCCAAATATACTTGACATATATAATAGACAGTTTATATTTAGTTTCGTAACTTCCTGAAGGTGAACTGTTTGCAATCCTTTGCGCTGGAAACAGTTTTTTTCTCTGAACGCTGTGTGAGTAATTTTGTAACAAAAATTTAAAATTATTAAATATTATTGTAGCTGACATGCAAGAAGCAGAAATTCAATGAAGCTTTGTTATTCATACAATATTGAATTTATAATATTGTTTTGCAGATTGTTGATAATATACTTGATGAATAACAATGTAAATAATAGACTTCAAAAGTTAGTTAAATAGACTGATTTAATAATATTTTCCACTCAGATTTGCCTTGCTGTCTACCTACGTTTGAAGATTTAGTGGTATGTTTTTGAATACTGCGTTCGTCCACTGTGAAGCGGGCACTACAAGTTGAGTATTCTTTGGGGCTACATGTGGCTCACAGTTCACAAGTTTGGCAAGCGTGCTGTAGAACGGGGCACCTCCCACGCATAATGAGCCAACAGTTTCAGTAGTGTCCTCAATGGTTTTTGCAGTAATTTTAAAATAAAGATTTATGAGTAGAGTAATAAATCTTGAGTGTCATCGCATAAGTTGTTAACGTTTTTGCAAAACACACTGAGACAAATTGATTTTACGAAATTGTACCGTCGTTATGAAGTATGAAATAATACTTGTGTAATGTATTCTAAATATTTTTGCATTCTTATAAGTTAAAAGCATTTGAATTTAATTCAAGCAAGAACCTTTTATTTCAGGATCGTGTTTTTACACACTCTTGTAAAAAAAAGTGTTAACTCATTTACTACTTGCAATGTATACATTATTAAATGCAGATATTACTACCAAAGTTTTCGTAAGCTTGCCGACGATAAGAAAGAAAACGGATTCCTCTGCACACAGACATGAACTTGAAAATATTTTAAAATTTTATGGTACAACCGTTGTCTGTATGTGAAGTGGAGTATTCCTTCGAAGTTTAAATATTCTAAAAGTACACTTTTGTAAAAAAGAAAACCTTTATTTTGAAAAATCAGCGGCATCAGTGAATTGACAAGATTTGGTTTATTAGAGATGGCAAAAGATGTTAGGGAATGACAGCCTAGAAGTAGAAGAAGTTACAACTATTTCTATTCTTTTCACGACGTAAATAAATATTGAAAACCAATTATGCCCTCTTTCTACTTTGAATACCTGAGTAATGCCTGTAATTCAGTTATTAGCACATGATGGCCAACGGAGTGGAAACAAACGTTTATCTAAGTGATCCAATTATTCAGCTGATTATTAAAGAGAAAGGGGAATTCGTTTATAATTCCAGACTCAGCACATGGTTAAAATTCACGCTGGTTTGCCCCATCCCAAATTCAATATTGGTTCATAACAATTTAAAATATTTTAATGTTTAAATTGCAAGGATTCCAGTTATTTTCATATTCACTTTGATTACACATGTTGAATATTTGAAGGTATCCGTGGTATTACTGCGTTACCGCTGACGCATACGTTTTCCACACCTGGGACCAGGGTTGATCCCAAACCAATCCATCTAAATTTTGCGGTGGATAAAGCGAGCTTGTTCTTCTCCCGTTTCGCAATGGCTTCATTATCATGTACCCCCAACATTATCGCTGTCATCTGTTCATTATATCATACATTTACAATGGGTCTAAATGACCGTAGCGGGTGAATGCCCATTAAACCTAAATAAATAATCAATATTTCAGTGTTACTGGAGAACATGATAGTTTGGGAATCGATACCTCGGGGAACCCGTTGTTTGCGATAGCTCAAAGGTAACATCGTTCTTTACGTAACATCGAATGTCGTTGATAAAACGGTCCTGGGGTTCACGAGTCGAAAGGGAGGGGGGAGGTCGACAGTAGGAAGTTATCCCGGTCAAATTCAACCCCTGTCTGGAGAGGAATAATAGCGGCCGGCTGCTGAAATCACCGTGATTTCTCCTAATAGTGTCAGGCCAATGCTGAGGTAGTTTCCTAATAAACGGGCCACGAATCGCCGCGATCTTTCCTTCTTCATCAGTGTCACCTTCTGTCTTTTTACACAGACATACACTTACTTGAGACCTCAGTGGTCGACGCGCCCAAAATAAATTCCCACCTATTCTTGTAATTGGTTATCCTTCTTGAGATATTAATCCGGCTTTAGTAAGGAAGTAAGCTCTTTTGGAAAGGTGAAGCACATGCATCGCGGGGAGTGTATCCTCTCATCCTCCTCCTGTTTTCATTCTTCTACTCCTTTCCCTCCTTCTTTCTGCTCCTGTTCCTTCTTCTCCTCTCCATCCTCCTACTCCCCACCCTCCTCCTTTTCCTTCTTCTCCTCCTCCTCCTCCTTTTCCTCTCCCTCCACTTTTCATCTTCCTCATCCCTTCCTTTCCCTCTTCCTCCTCCCTTCCTTTCCCTCATCCTCATCACCCTCCTTTTCCTCATCCTCCACCTTTTTCTCCCCTTTTTTCCTCTCCTTCCTTTTTTCCTCTCCTTCCTTTTTTTCTCTTCCTCCTCCACTCCTTTCCCTCTTCCTTCTACACCCTTTTCTCCCCCTCTTTTCCTCTTCCTCTCCCTCCTCCTCTTCCTCCTCCCTTCCTGTGTCTTCTCTCTCTCCTTTGTTTGTCCCTCCCCTTCTTTTCCTCCCCCTCCTCTTCCTCACTTGCTTTGCGAAGGTGCGCCAGTGCGCGCGGCGCCTCCCCAAGTACGAGTAGGCTCCCGGAAGCGCCCTCCGCTGCGCGATCGCAGCCACCTCCTCTGCCTCGCGAGCCATCTGCGGCCACGCGGCGAGGGAGCAGCCAGGAACGATGGCCGAAATCATTAAGCGTTAAAAACGCGAATCATCTTTTGAAGCGACTTTTGGCATTCGTGATAATATAGGAAATATAACATCAAACATTCAACATCTTTAAATTGATAAACATGTTCATTTCGATAAACATTATTTCTCTAGTATTTTTCGGATGAATTTATTGTCAATTAATGAGTAATACGTTTTTACATTTTTGTTGTATTTTTCGTGAAAGAAAAAGATCTATATCATACGTAACTACTAGAGCACATACCACTATAGTTATTATATTAATAGTTTTCAACGTTTGTACACGTTATACGGACAGCCTAGAAGTAACGTTTTCAACATTGTTTGAGCGTAGGCCGCCGCCGGAGTCAATATTTAATTGGCTGTCCGGGTGACGCCGCGTCATCCGGACAGCCAATTAATAATAACGTTAAATAACAATAATAACGTTAAATATTTCATCATTGTTCCCAATCTTTATATTCATACGGTTTTAATATCACGACTACTACTTCTGACATCATACAATCAGTACCAAACTTCACATTCACCCCTACGTCCAAAATAACAAACACTATCATCGTAATTGTCACTAGCGTCAGGAGATCTGCACTTTCCCATCACCGCAATCATTGCCTGACCATCTGCCAATAGCTCTTTCCCCCATATCAACTCCAATCACTAGAATCATCAAGGCTCCTTCACTGATGTCTTCACTCCATCGCCGCCCGCATCACCGCTTCATTCCTGGTCCCCTCAGTATCCCAACCACTCGATCGTCATCATCACCATCTACATCCTGCCATCGTTATCACCATAATCACCACCCCAACGCCACCGCCGCGCGGCCTCCGCTGCCTTCTCCGGCGCGTTGTGTGCAGAGCCCGCAAGAAACGGGAATACCCGTTAACGCTCGCCGCTGCGTCGCACAGTGGTTTCACATTCCTCCAAAATGGCCAAAAGGAGAAAGACTTGTTTCATTAAAACGTTCTCTGGATAATGTGAGTCAATTATTTCTAATACGAAGTGAATCATATCAAAGCACCAAATGGCGAATCCAATGTAGCCAAAAAGTTTGAAATATGAAGAAAGGAATTCTTTTTATTCATAAATTCTTGAAATGTCGTACAATATTAAAAATAACTTTAAAATTAAATTAAAATCTCCTATATTCAAAAACGCCAGAAATGCAGTTGCAACAAGATGTGCAGACTTAAAAGTGATTTAGTAATGGTACAAACTACAGGAAATTGCAAAATAGATGACAAAATTATGCACAATTAAGTACGTTTTTCTCACACGTACATGGTTATCCAGAATTTCAATTATTTCTCATTAGTTTTTCACTTTAAAATGAAATTTAATTGCAGTTTATTGACATAACACTAGACCTGCTAGTGTAACAGAATGCTGCAAAAGAAGAAAAAATGCAACTGTACTTGCGTGGATGAGGAGATCTTAGAGAGTTTATTGTCTGAACGGTAACGTATTTTTGGTACCTGCTAAATCACTGTGCAAAAGCCGGCCATGCTGTCTGTATGAGAATTATACAGGATGAAAGCCTTATTTGGTAGTTCCGTAGTTTCCTTCATTTGTTTCCAGAAAAAGAACTGACAAATCCCATGATCATGAAAAAAGGATTAAGGTCTGCACACAATTGTTCCTTTCTTATAATCTTGAAGTATTTTTAATGATAATTGAACTTTTTGTAGTTGTACGGAATGGGAATTCGCGAATTTATTTTCTAGTATTTTTAAAATTCTTTGAAAGACTTCTGCTCATGCCTTACTAGACAAAAAACAGATGTAATATTGTTCAACGCAAAGATGAGTTAAACCATCATCTCAATTTATCATTAAATAGTTTTTTAAAAACCCTCATTTACGTTACTCTCAATACAATAATAAATAATATCATCTAGATCATTAACCAGTAGGTGGTTCTCCTTTTTATATTTGATTGAATCATAAAACTGGACAATTTTTAAGAAAAAAATTCCCCGTTTTACACCTCTCAAACCGCCGTGCGCCGTACCTCCGAACACACCACGATCGTTTCGCGGTTACGTCTTTGCCCGTGTAGCCTACTTCTTCTTTCCTGTCTCTCGGCCTAAGAATATTCTTGCAGGAATTCCCTGCGGCACACTTATTGTGAAATAAGGCAATAAAAGATATTGCTTCCAACTAAAAAGGTTCTTTTCATCTGATTGCAAGAAATGGAGAAGGAATATTGGCGGAAAGAGGATGGATGGAACGTTTTCTGACATTTCAATAGAAATGAACATAATAAGGTTTCGTTTTCAGTCGTTTCTGTAGTTCATTGCGATAAATTGCAGGCAGAGGCCAGAGTACTTACTTTACCTACGGGGCACTGACCACGAGTAGTTTAAAGCTTGGATTACGATGTAGCATTGTTGATGAATTATTTCTGTAGCAGCGTTATTAGAAGATAAATATAAAGGATCGACCCAATAACAATTTCAGTACATGTGGTGTATTGAGTATCTATATTAACTATCGTGGGCCGCTGAGAGTACGACGGGTTCATTCATAAAAATGCTCCAGTTAGTTAGAAACAAAAATAATATTTATTCGATTGAAACACAGCTTTAAAAAGGTCTTTATTCTACGTGAAAAACGTTACGAACCAAATTCATATTTAATTTATTACGTTATCTCTCTGGTACAGTTTCTCTTGATATATCTTTTCAGAAAAAAGAAGCCATAAACCATCAAGAATTAAAGCATAAATTTGGGGCTCATGCTATTATTTAAATATCCTGAAAAGTATTTTACAACCTGGAAATTCGGCTAAGGAAAGATATTGGAACGTAAATTTCTGCAGTCTTAAATCGTTGAACATTTCTTTGAGAAGGAACGGGAAAGTGAAGAGCATGCAATCGTACGAATAACTCTTGCCGGCCGCTACGCGCTCCATTGCGCAGGGTTGAAGACAATAGAAACGCGATGACCTTCACGCGTCATAAAACTCGCCCTCGCCGCCAGGGGCGCTCGCGCCGGGCAGCAAGCCAAACGTTACTCACACAACGCACTGGACGCTATGTTAGTGAAGTCGCTCAAAAAATGTTAGCGGTGACGAAACTCGAAGAGTTTTTTTCTTGCTTTCAATTCAAATGAGTAATTTTTCCTTCCCTTCTTCTGGGTGATTATCTAGAATGTCGAGGTTACAGATTAGGAGTTTAAAGTTTAAGGCTCACGTAATGTGCAAGGATGTTTTATGGGCAACATTGTGTGCATAGCCTTATTACGGGTGTATATCTCATGAATTGAATACACACATAAATTAGGCCCGAAATCATACTTTAAGTTTCAATAAAAGTTGTGTGAAAATCAGTTTAGCCATTACTAGGATCAGCCAGGTCAGTTACACAAAAATAGTCAAAGCAACTCAAAGGAAATAGTACGAATATATTATGTGAATCAGAACCGGTCAATTAGCCAGCCCAATGCTTATCTGCTGCTCAATGCACTGACCTGGTGCTCATTGAGTCAGCCCGAAGGGATGGAAACGAAGGGATGGTGCTTTGGCGCAATCGACTCTAGTCTAGTGATATGCACCGATCTCGGGGACTATTGCAGCAGGCCATCACATTTACGTAGCTCTGAAGTAAACTGTACGAACGTAAAAAGAGAAGTTTATTTTGAAATCACAGACATTTCAAGATAATCAATATTCTAAATCTGTGTCTCTTGCCGACAGTGCGCAGTGGGCAAACGTCGAGAGATGCTTCCTACCTGAGAGCGGGGCGGGGCCTGCGCGGCCGCTGCAAGTGTAACTGTACTTGAGATTAACCCGAACAGTTACACAAAAATAGTAAAATCAACTGAAAGGGAATGTTACGAGTGTTTTATGTAAATCAGAACTGTTTAAGTAGGCAACCCAATGGGCGTGCAGAGCCCTAACGCTTATCTGCAGCCCAACGCTGTGACCGAAGGGAGGGAAGCGAAGGGGTGGCGCTCGGGCGCGATCAACTCTAGTCTAGTGATAGGTAAATCGCCCCATTTAATTAGCTCTGATGAAAACAGTACGCACGTAAAAATACATTTATTTTGAAATCACAGACATTTCAAGATAATCAATATTCTATATCTGTGCGCAGTGGGCAGATGTGGAGAGACGCTCCCTACCTGAGAACGGAGCGAGGGCTGCGCGGGCGCTGCGAGTTTAACTGTTCTTGAGATTAGCCCGAACAGTTACACAAAAACAGTAAAAGCAACTAAAAGGGAATGTTGCGAGTGTTTTATGTATATCAGAACTGTTTCAGTTGGCAGCCCAACGGGCGTGCAGTGCCCTAACGCTTATCTGCAGCTCAACGCTGTGATTCGTCGCTCATTGAGTCAGTCCGAATGGTTGGTGCTCGTGCGCGATCGACTCTAGTCTAGTGATAGGCAATTAACTCGGGGACTATTGCAGCAGGACATCGCATTTACAAAGCTCTGCTGTAAACTGTACTAACGTAAAAAAATACATTTTGAAATCACAGTTATTTTAAGATAAACAATATTCTAAATCTGTGTCTCTTGTCGACAGTGCGCAGTGAGCAGATGTCGAGAGATTCTCCCTACCTGAGAACGGAGCGGGGGCTGCGCGGGCGCTGCGCGTGGTGGGCGGCAGCGGCGCGGGCGATGGGCGACGGCGGGCGATGGGCGGGGCCGGCTCTCGGGGCGCCGCCGAGCCGCGCTGCGATCTGCAACACACGACGCCCACCCCGCGTCAGTGACAGCGCGTGCTCACCTCTGGACAGGTGGGTGATGTGTAGCTTCAGACACTTTTTATTCCTATAACTTAGATTGGTATTGTTTTTCATGCATTGAAGTTCACGTTCGGCAATGGATTCACTATGTTCAGGCAAACATGTGATAAATTATTAGAAAAGCGAAAGAGTATAAAAGATTGTTGATTATTATGATTATTATTGCTATTAAATTCAAAAAAAATTTCAACATTATTAACATTTAGTTTCATGAAGAGATTTAATTTGAAAAAAATATGTTCGAGCTCACTAAATAAAGACGTGAACAAGAAATAAGAACATTCAAGATGGATGTAAGCTAGTTCTATTCAAACACGAACAGTTTTTTTTTACAACTACAGTTTTTTGTGCTATACCTTCCTCTTTGCGGCTGCATGACTGATTAAAGGGTTTTTATGTTAAAATTGGAAAGCAAATGACGCATTATAAATTCAGGAGTTGCATGTACGTTGATTGTAAAATTTATCAAAGAGAATTGTTTATAATACGTTGTGATACTTGTCGTATTCTGGCCTCTCATAAATAATTATTACATTTGTGCCAAGCCGATTATTGCATGAGAAAACATTTCTGATAGTATTGATGTTGAATTGTGTAAAACGTGTAAATATTCAAAATTTCATTTAATTCATATAATATGCAAAATTTCACTCATTAAAGAACATCAACGATTTCAACGTTGCATAGAGTCCTAATGTTTTCAATTTTTGATTAGATCTATTTACCAAGTACTATCATCTCAAAAATTTTGAAATAATTTAATTTTTCTGTTCGTTTTATGCAGTAAAAAATGATTGAATGTCATTTTTAATGCCGATTTTACGCATATTGGGATGTGCATAAAATGGAAGCTATGTATATGCTCAATATCCTACATGTAATATGCTGAAAATCCAGTATTTTATTAACCACTTTTGCAAACTGAAATTCCTTTTGAACGCCCGTTGACTCTTTTATTGATCGCCATCAATTTTATTTGCCGCGCATTATTTCCATGGAAATACCCTTAATGGAGGAAATAGCAATAAACAGTGGGTAATGAAAAACCTAATGATAGATCATTACGGAAATAGAGCATCTAATTCCACAGAATGTTCCTAAATTTTTAAAGTCTCAACCAGTCAATGAGTAAGAAACATTTACAATAGTCCGTTACATTTCGTTTACAACCCAGTCACGCAATGATTAAACAAAAAAATTGTCAATAATATGGAGGTATCTCATGAAATATGTTAAAGAAAACAAGAGATAAAAATTGACCCTGATTATACATACATATTTGGTTGTTAAAAAATGTTGGACAAGACGATGGCAACTTGCATTACTTTCTTATTGACAAAACGATCAGACCAACATGGTAAATGAGAACAACATAGACATTAATTGCTGGGACATCACACCATGTCAAATATAACGTATCAAATATAACGAATAGTTTACGAAACCCCGAATTTGTTTCGTTTACGGTTTAAGAAGCCAATTTATTCCCTTCGTAGAAGGTTTTATTTGAACATACCTAAGCCAATAAAGACGTTTAAATTTCGTTCCGCGTATGAGAAGCACGCTCTTTGGGTCTCTGAACCTCCCATTAATTCCGCGTACTCTTGACTTTTTGCTCTCCGAATGGGTTCGTGATTGTGGGGTTGCTGGAGTCGTTTTCACTCTTTTATATGCACTTAAGCCACCTGAAGGAGGGTCTGAGGGCTTCAGGTCTTACTCAATTCCGTTCCACACGGCTCCTCCAATTGCATTTCCTTCGAGCGCAGTCCATTAAGCAGCGCCAGTAACTAAGAAAGTTCATTAAGAAGCAGTTAACTACTTGCTGAGTATGGAAATCGATTGAATCTCCGATGAGAAGTTCGCAGGTCGGTTCGATGAATATTTGCTGATTTCTAATCTGCGTCGTATTGGGAATCTTCTTCAATCAGATTATGTATATCCAATTTAATGGATAAGAAAACAAGAGACGTGCAAAACTTTACTTAAGGGGATTTCTTTTGCTGAGTGCTGATTCGAGGAATAGTACCACATAGTTCATTTGACTGCTTAAACAGTAAATATCTTATATAAAAATTATTTAATATTGAAATACCCTTAGGATATTTGTTTTCGAAAAGTGGTTTCGCAATAACATTACTTTTTATTTGTAAAAAAGCTTAATAAATATTTAACGCAAGTGTAGGTGGTAAGTTTTTCATCTTTTCCATAAATCATCATATTTTTAATTTAATTCGAATATTAAAAATTATTTTATTCGAAGTATTACTTTTTCTCATATGTTACTGCACAGATAAATAAAAATTAGACGCAATATTCGCATTCATCCTCCTTTTAAATACGTACGTCATCTCGTCAGTATAAAAATATAAAGCACTTAGAAATTATGTCGAATTTAGGCAGTTTATAGGAAACCATCGGCTCAAAACTCCAAGTTTTACTTTTGGATAGAGAATTACCCTCCCGTGCTGCATAAAAGCGATTTAAGACGAAATGCATAGAAGTTAGCAAACTATCAAAGATTTGGGTGTCAAGCGCACATGCCACCCACAACTCACTTTATGCCGCAGCACACTTTACCATTTTGGGTAATTCGGAAACGAGACCATATACGGCGTTCAAATCGGGGACACGAGTTAAATTTCTTGTGCCGTAATCTACAAAATGAGACATTTTTCGACGTTCTATTACGTTTATCAAAGGTTTACCAACCCGTAAGACGAGTTGCCACCTATGCTCTAAGTTGGGTTTCAGTTGAAAGCTTTTTTCACTTAAAAAGTATTTGCAAATTTTGGAATATTCACACGGGTTCAGCTAGTATAAATTTATTTTATTATTTAGAACAATCTAAGAAATGCATTAAATGTAATTCAGTTTGTAATACCAAAGTTCCAACTTAAATTTTATCAACGTAATAAACTATTTTATGGTTTACTAGTTCATTGCTGTGTGTTTACGGGCCTGAAACAAAACATGTAACGGCATTGTACTCTTCCGGGCCTTTCCGATTCTTTACTCCCGATAGCCTTTTGAATACTTTGTGGCTCACCCTAATACCAACGCAACACACAAAACACAAAACATTTTTGTGAATTCGATTTAATAAAATTAAGATACACGCAAATACAATAAGTAAATGGCATAATGCTCAAATAAATAAAATACCTCGCTTTAAACCTTCTTTTGTCTAATTGATATTATAATTGCAATTTCGGAATGTTCCCGTGAATTTATAATTCTTCGGGCCAGAGGCCCTAAGGTTTCGAAGTCGCCCTCAAAGCAAAAACATCTACTTAACGCCCTAGATACATAGAAAAAACACAATATTTTAGCAGTCCAGAAAATTAAACTTTAATAATGTTTATTGTTAGTGAATACGAAAAGCAACCCTCGTTTTAAAGAAATTCAAATTATTGGTTATTAACATACGTAGGTATACATTGATATTCTTAATATTAAAGGACCTTTTGTGTGGATGGGAATTGTCCTGGTATGGTCGGTTCTGGGATTAGAAGGGACAGGAAATCAAACTTGGTTCTTTATATGCAGTTCGAACTTACATTTAGATTAATTGGAAGGTACCACAACAACTACTTATCAGGCTGACTGATAGTGTCTTCGACTGATCAGTTCTTCAACAACGATATTACTCGCGCAACTTTTCTTGAACGATGACCTTGCTTCCCCCCTCTCTGGCACAATAAACAGATGAAGGCAAAAGCTCGCAGCGAGAACTGATGACTACATTCCAAACTCATCTTCACTGTCGCGAAGTAGAAACAATTTTCTTTTAAAGACGAGAACTTCTATCGGTTATTTTCTCCAAAAATCTAAAGAAATGTCCGAAGCAGGTACGGATCTATCACAGGAGATACCTCGAACTCCTGATAAAGTTAGAACGCAAATTATTGAGAACTTTACGAAGGCGTGACTGATTCTCCAGAGATTGGCATTACTTCATAAAATCTAGTGGCCGATTTCGTAACTGATACCCCCACTCTACCTGCATTTCTTCAATCCATCGTTCAAGGAAAGTTACGCGAGTAATACTACATTGTCAGGATCCATGGCCCTCTGATTCTGTACCACACTTAAACATAACTACATGAAGTACCGCAACCGGTGGTCTAATTATCAGTTCTCAATTTCCATCCCACTTCACGCACGTACAAAACAAGGAGCCAGATGTTCGCGAAGTCGCCATATGCAAACCGACTGGAATCCGCCGTGCCGGAGCACCTTCTCCTCGTGCGGAGATTGAGTCGTCAGCCGGAGCCCTCACCAGCGGCCGCCCCCTCGTCCGCACCTCGTTTGCCGTTGCTCGCGGTCGCGTGCAACCCAGACGTCGCACGGCATGCCGCTTGCGGCTTGATGGAGCACGCCCCGCCAGCCGGTCGCCGAAAGACCTACGCCTCGTGACCTGCGCCCGATTTGCACGTCGACGGCGAGGGGGGGGGGTAGGGGGGCGGGGTCGAGAAGACTGCGTGCTGGTTGAGCACGTGGCGCAACGGAGAGATCCTCATGGATCACCGAGCGCGCGCGAAATCTCGAAAATGTGAGGCCTACGCGAAGGAAGTGAAGAGGTTTGGTGATGTGAAGGGGAGCTCTACATCTTCGGAAGACGGACAAAATGAGAGCTAAAAAAACCAGCAGTGCATTTATTACAATAAAGAGCGATATTGTGTTAATTAGTTTAATTTGTTAAGTTAAATAATAAATATATCAGGGTTTATTAACACGATATTGGCCAATGCAGAAAGAAAGGAAGATGTCCTTGAAGTTGGTAACTGAGGTGATAGCCGTGTTTTTGAAACACCACCTTCGTACAAGAAAAAATCATAAAAAATACCTTTTCTTTGAATTAGACCACTCGCATAGCATCCTTTGGCACAACTTGTTTGTATCAGTTAAAGGACAATAGAGTCTTGAAATCCTTAACGGACAGCGGATTTAAAGAGGGGCTTTTCATTCCTCTGTTTAATTGTTTTATGTCTACAGAACAGTACAGGGTAGATTAGTGGTAGCTAAATCACACGCGCGCGTGCACACACACTCGCATAAACATACACACATATACAGACGTAAACGCGAGCTTCCGTATGTATAATGTAATTTACATAGTGTAATTCTGTTATTCTACAAGAGCTGGGTTTAACCGGCTATTCCAGCCTTCCCCTACCCATACGCTTAGTGGAATACGTACGGAAATTGCAGCCATTTCACCCACGCACTTTACCACGCCGCTAATCGTTACCCAGCCACGAGTGGAATTAGTCACCTACAGACTCACGAGTGCATCAGGTGTCTAACGTGCAGCGCACGTTTTCTCCTCCATGAGAGAGAATTTTGCGTGTTAACGTGGGGGTACCAGAAATCGTAGTCTGCCTTACCGGCTTCTGTGTTCGTATATACACTTCCGGTCATCTCATGTGATAACTTCATGTGTCTCTAAGGGTGAGAACGCATGGGTATCACGTATACAAAGTTGATGACGCACGAGAATGTAGCGACGGAAAAGGCGAAGACGAAAGGGAATGCAAAGTCAGAGGAGTATGCGAAGACGACGTCTACGAAGGGCAAGCCGAAGACAAAGAATGTGAAGTTGAGGAAGAAGAAGGTGAAGTAGAAGGAGAAGACAAAGATAGAGGAAAAAGTGAAGAAGGAGAAGGCGAGGTAGAAGGCGAGGGAGAAGGCGAGGGAGAAGGCGAGGGAGGAGGCGAGGGAGGAGGCGAGGGAGGAGGCGAGGGAGAAGGCGACGGAGAAGGCGAGGGAGAAGGCGAGGGAGAAGGCGAGGGAGAAGGCGAGGGAGAAGGCGAGGGAGAAGGCGAGGGAGAAGGCGAGGGAGAAGGCGAGGGAGGAGGCGAGGGAGGAGGCGAGGGAGGAGGCGAGGGAGGAGGCGAGGGAGGAGGCGAGGGAGGAGGCGAGGGAGGAGGCGTGGGAGGAGGCGTGGGAGAAGGCGTGGGAGAAGGCGAGGGAGAAGTATGAGACGAAGAAGAAGGCAATGAAAAATATTATAAGACAAAGAATAAGGCAAAAGAGAAGGCGAAGGACAAGACTAAAGCAAAATGTGTGCTGAAGTGCAATGTGCAGAAGAAGGCACCAACGAAGACGAAGGCAGTTGCGAGGAGGTGCCGAAGAAACCGGGAGTCGGGGGGGGGGGCTGCGCAGGTGCTCTTCCGGCTGCGCGGCGCGGAGCGAATCGGTGCATTGACCAGCGGCCGACACACTCGAGCGGGCGGGCGGCTGCCGATGCCTCCCCGCCGCCGCCACGCATGGCCGACGCCCCCGCCCCCGCCCCAGCCCCCGAGGAATGCGCCCCTCCCCTCCCCTCCCCTCCCCCTCCACCGCACAAACAGTGGGCGACACCAACGCCAAACAAACGACGAAACGCCCCTCGCCTCCTCGGACACAAAGACGAGGGCCTGAGACCACTCGCGTTCCATCACTAGGACTGGGCCTCAAACACCCGGCTATCGGTTTGCTATTTGTGTTGGTTAAAGTAGAGTCGAGACAGGTTTTCTCGGGATTCTGCTCTTCCATGCACTACACTACTACACATGTAAGACAACACGGACGATTAGAGCTTGGATGGGGAAACCTCGCAAACTGACTTGTAGGTGGGCGTCAGTAGTCGCCATCCAATGGGGAAAGATCACCGCTACCTCCCGTGAAAAAGAACATGTTCTAGACTAATGACCAGAGCATTTGACGCACTCGAAAACACGAAGCAATCAATCAATGAATGGGTTTGTGTTGTTTCCCTGACTTTCATTCAGTCTTTCACTCAGCATCACTTATATAGCTTTATAATCAGCTACCCACCATAGCCATTCATCCATTCGAATTTCGGCCATAAATCTAAGACAGTGGCAGGATAAGAAAGAATAGTAGAAAGAAACGAGTTTGCTCGACTCTAATGGGATGCATTCATCTTTATCTGTCACCTTCGCCTTGTTCTCACATTGCACAAACTTGTGGACTGGGGCGAGTGTTTTGTGCCCTTTACGAAGGTGACCATTTGATATATATGACCCCATTGTTCTTTCCTTCCTTTCTTGGTAGTTCATTTCTCTTAGTGCTGCTTAGTGCTTCGAATGGGTGCTTCATGCTTAGTGTTTCGAATGGATGAATGACTTTGATGAATTCTCTTCCGTTGACTCGTTAATGTATTAATTAATTAATTAATTAATTAATTAATGCTTTCCTTGCTTCATTCATTCCTTTAATTACTCGTTTACATATATTGATCAAGCAAACAGATGAACAACGTTTATGTGAAAATGACGAAAGCCCAAATTGACATGTAGAATTTGCAACCAGGAGTACTTAGATTACTCATTGATAACTACATTGTTTTGATTTGCTTGTTCCAATAATTTGTTTATAAATATAAGACGTTATGAACACAATGAAATGCTTGCTATGTTAAGGTTAAATCGCAATGGGCTTTGATTACCCATTGATAAACTACATTACTTTTATTTGCTTGTCCCAATAATTTGTTTATAACGATGTGACGTTAAGAGCACAATGCACTGTACGCTATGTTAAGATGAAATCGCAATGACACGGCATGCTGCCTGCCGCGGGCGCGCGTGCGAAGGCCGGGCGAGCGGCGGTGTCTCGCAGGGGCCGCGCCTGCGCCCGCCGTGCGCCGCGCGTCCTGCGCGGGGGAGGAGGCTGCCTGGGCGAGCGCCAGCGCGGGCGCCGCGACGGCGACGTGCCGGGCGCCGCTAATGGGTGCGTGGGTGCGGACGCGGGCGCGCATCCCGGACGGGATGCAGTCTGCCCGCCGCACGCAAGCACGCCCGCGCGCCGCAATTATTATTTTTCGACACAGCCTAAGGCCTATTGCCCACGCCGCGGCAGAAGCGCGCGCACGTCAGTCATCAGGGCTCTTCGCCGACCCTCCGGCGACGACGGACAAAGGGACCGCAGCAGGTACCTGCTTCGGTCCCTTTGTCCGTCGTCGGCGTAGAGCCCTGATGATTGACGTTCGCGCGTTTCTGCCGCGGCGTGGGCAATAGGCCTAAGCATGCGGAGAAATCGATTGATTGATTGATTGGCTAGTGTTTCCGGACGCGTCAACTGCTAAAATAATAATTCCCATAAGTGTAGTGCATGTTTATGCTCTTGGATGTGGCTTGCTGGATGGACCATTCCGACGCCGTCCTACCGTCGGCTAGCAGTGTTTTCTCCCATCAGCGACGCAGCCTCCCAGCAGTGACAAACTCTAAGCGACCGACCTTTCTCACGGCATGTGCGGTAGTGTTGCATGATAGTGCAAGGGTGTGGATAGGACAATGAACAGGAAGGAAAGATCGCGCTCGGTCCATGGCCCGTATGTCAGTGTAGTGCTCCGATATACGCCTTGTGTTGATCGGAGAAACCAGATCGGAAAAAAACCGACCAAAGCAGCCGGCCGCCAGAATTCTCCTCCAGACAGTGAGCGCCTGAACTCGACCTGGCTATCTAGTTAGTGTCGAAAATCCTGCCGCCGTTGGGACTTGAAGCTAAACCCTCTCTGTCAGATGCATTGCAGTGACGTCAGTTGATGCCATGAGCCACCTCTCCCGGTTGGATACATGGATCACGTGCGCAATGCGCGCATTAAGTGAAGTAAAAATATGGAGAACCCTTAACGTCGGTAAATATTATAATTTTTTTTCTAACATCTGCTTTATTTGCAATTTGTTCTACTCGAACATTCGGCAAATACAATTGTACATACATTATTGACATGTAAAGAAACCATACATTTCTGGTTCTTTCTAAACATGGTTTTAAACTAATTGTCCAATTCAGAGAGAGAAAAAAACAAAAAACAAGAACAACAATAAACAACATCACATTGAAATAACAATAACACAATAACAAACAAACATACAAAATATATTATAATGATGTCATGTTTACAGGGCTCCGTCAGTAAAAGTAGAGTCTCCCATTAGTAATCACGGTGTGTATTGGTGTGGTGGATGTATTCTTACGTCTCACATATCCCGTGGTTTCCACAGGTTCAGGAAGATATAGCTGTTTATTATTTGAGTATTTACTCCTCTGCTGGTTGCAAGCCCTGATGATGGAAATACATTTTCCGAAACATAGGCTAACAACCATTTATTCAAATTGTTTGTTTCTACTGGCCAAGCCCATTAAAAGTTACTTCCGAAGTAGAAATACTTCTTTTAGTCGAATTTTGGAGGTCCAGGCAGTAGATTTAATGATCGTGGTTAAACCGGCGAAAGCTGCTTATATAATAAAAATAAACATATTGGTACTGACTTTTAAAATACTTGTAATAATATTATTACATCAGCAATAAACAAAACTTCTTTAGTAGTAGTAACGTGAGGGAAGTGGGTGTTTCTGTATTTTTATGTAAAATTCATTGAAAACCTATCCGTCCTGGCTACATTCAGGGTATTATTTTTATTAATCGCACAGACTGATGGCGAAGGCTTCGCAATTGGCTCAGAAATGTGAGAGAGAAGCGAGTCCTACTTGCCTTATCAAAGAAGTGATTTTTTTTTTTTTTTGCTAAAAGCTATCCGATAGCAACTATCTTATAGCTTACACGACTTTTTCGATTGCCTTCAAATATTCAGCACATTCCTTCCGTGTTCAATTTGTCCATTTGTTTTAAGTGTTTGTCAAAAAAATACTTACCTGCTGAACTAATAGTCTGAGTGTGGCTCGACGCGCTGTTGCGGTACTTGGCGACTTCAACTTCAGTTTCACGGTTCACTCAGAAGAGTCGCCACCAGTCATTTGGGCAGTCGAGAGCACGGCAATGTTTGATTTAACGACCAAGGCTGCATATGCATATTCAAGAACTATTTCAACTGGGCATCCCAATTACATCTCAGTTATTTTGGACTTGTTTCTCTGTTACATGGTAATTATGATCCAGATTCATGACATGGAAGGTGTGTTATTTTTCATGCGTGAAGAGAGCTTTCTTTTTATTTATATATTGATTTATTTAATATATTTATGTGAATGGCACTAGTAGACTGTATCTGAGATTCGGAAATGTAAGATCAAAGTTGCGATATGTTCAAGAGGACGCTTTCAACCTGTAAAAACATTTTTAGTTTCCCACTGCATCGTCACTAACATTTTTTACGATCCAATTTTGTTTCTTGTAAGCTGCAAAACTGAAAAACAGAGGTAACTTCCCTCTGTTGTTACTAACCATGTTCAGGCGTGAAAGATCGTGTTAAACTCGACTTTTGACCTCGCGCTGTCCATACATGTTTTAAGAGTATAAATTGGAAAAAGCGTCATAAGAAAAAGATAAACATGATTCATTATAAATTTGAATAGGGTTTTGAAGGCATCAAAATTATGAAAAATTCAAAATAAGAGCGATTTTGTTATAAAGTGCTGCATTGTTGACTGTAGGAGAGTAAATCGTAACTTCGCGTATTTTAGCATGATATTCTACGGTATTTAAGGAAATACATTTACGATGAACTTGTCTACTTCCCACTTCACCACGGGCAACCAATACCTTCATGACTACTAGTACATTTCTGTGCATCTGTTGCATACTATTTGCCCCGTAACTATCTATGATAACGGAGACGAATTGCGTGAGTCGCACGTTCCGAGTCTTGTCTTAGCCACCTGCGAAACGCGCAACGGACTTTGCATGAAGCTGACCATTCCATTTTCTAACGATGCTTATTAGCTTAGATGCTTTTCTCGATTGGCGTGTTTCTGCTAGAGACAAAATTGCTATTAATGGCGTTCTAACTTCAGTCCATGGAACATTACAGAATAATAAAAGAGCAATGAAAGAACTGGTAGTTCATTTATTTGCCTAGAGTAACTATGCAGTCTCCCTAACGGCATTGTACATTATTTTAACAAAAGAATCTCTACCTGTTGTAGCTGTTTCCGTGCAGTTCCGCCACCGCAGCTGCATGAGAGGTCAGCCCCACGCAAGCTGCACATTCTTGTCCGAATTTGTCAAAGTCGCGCGCGCTGAGGAGTAATCGCAAGCGACCATCTTGGCAAGTGAGTGCGAGAGCGATAACTGTACAGGGGGCGCTGCGACATTCTTGGACGGCTGAGGGACCCTGCGATGCGGGTCAGGCATGCGCGGGCCGGTGCATTATGCATGGCGCCCACCCCCGCATTGGCGCGCCGGAGTCCCACAAGGTTCGCCTTTGGGGGCCGTAAATGCCTGCGGTGGGTGATTGGACGCATTTATATGCATCGCCGCCCCGAGCATGGCGGCGGAGAGGCCGCGTAGGAAGCCCCCGCCCTGCAGAGGTTCGCTGCTGCCAGGATGCACTGTGCCGCTGTGCACTTAGCGGGTTGCCCACTTTGTGGCGAGTGGCCCAGATCTGCTTGTGTTAACCCGACGGGGGGACAGGGAGGATATTGGGTTTATGACGGTGTCAGTGTGCTGAAGTGAGAGGTCCGACACCGGAAGCGGTGAGCGTAAAATCAACGCTTTATGGTCGAGCGTTCAGGTAATTGGGGGGGAGGGCAAGAGTTCGATCTCGGTATGGTGCCAGAAATGTGCTTGATATAATGAAGGACAGTGAGATGGTGGTGCTTAGGAATCGAACTCACGGGACAACTGTTCTGATTACAGTTTCTGTGATCACTTCCAGGTGAATTCTGATCTACAAGGACCACGAGCTGCGTGTGATCCTTTTTTTTCGTTTCCATTTTTGTACTCATTCCTCTTCATCACCTCTCCCGTCGACAAGTACTCAAGTCAGTCTGAAGCGGAATGTAATGGAGAGCAAATCCCGATAACCTCCCTCACAACCGACACATACCGGTGAGAAAGAGTCCTTAATAGGATATATAATAATAAATAAATATGAGAGAAATGACATTCTCTGTAATGTGTCTCTAATAAGCATTGTGATCTTGAAGGGGAATTTGACATTGTGAACATTAGTTATTAAGGAAATAAACGGTTTTTGGTGGTTCGTTTAGAAAGAACGTCTGCGAATGTTTACAGAAAAATGATACTTGTCTGCACGTTCAGTTGCGCAGCATAGTCAAAGAACATTTTCAGTTTAGTATGTTTTTATGATCTCTAATACTTTTCCTCTCGATACGAAACGCAATTAAATTATTTTTTAAAGCATACTCTCATTAGAGCACTACACAAATGTAGGTACGATGAGTAAAAAAATAGTCTCGCGCTTACGGTGCAGTTTGCTTCTTAGTGTATGCTTTATACGTTGAACAGGGCGTCAGAAAACGAGCAATTAACCTTACGCTCCTACAATGTTTTGCATTTTTAGTGCACGCGTTACATTTTCTAGACTACGGCACAAGCCTAGGTTTGTAAAATTAATGGTAAGACATTTTTTAATCGGTCATGCTGCTAAGACATTTTTCAGTCGGTCAGCGAAGGACAGCACTGAAAATATCGAATCGTGGAGAAACATGTCTCGAAGCTCGTCCATTCTCTAGATGAGTGGCGCCCAGAAAAATACGTATCAAGTTGGTAAAAATGATCAAATTAAATTTAATTTTTTGATTAAATAATCATTTAAATGTTCTTCCCCAATGTGGTGCACTACAATATATTTAGTGATTTACGTCACAAAAAAGGTTCGGAAAAGGTTTAATTTACGTTTCTGCAACTGCATTTTCGCAACTTCCTGCAACAATTGTACAACTTGAAGTATCGAGTCCTGTAGGGGCGAGCCATCTTGCTTGCTCATTACCAAGCTGGCGTGGAACACCCAGTAGTCCGTGACTTAACTTTTAAAAATCATTTCTAATTTTTTTGAAATACATTTAAAAATATTATTTCTCAAAGTGATGCCTTTCGAACATTAAGTAACAAAACTGTACGACTATTGAAGAATTAACCATGCGGTTCTATTCAGTTTTCGCCTCTTAGTGCATGTGTACTTCGTATGAAGACGTGTGCGCACGAAGGGATAACTTGCTCCTAGCAAATCTTCTAACCTCCCTGCAACACGAGTGAAATGGGAAGTATTGAATAGAAGAGGGACGTGTCCCTTTTCCTAACAGGAAAACAACTCCAGCAGCTGGCGGGACTCTCTCCTCTTAAAGCACTTATATCCATAACGGAATAGACCCTCTCTCTCCTTAAAGCACTTACATCCAAAACTGAATAGACACTCTCCCCTTGTAGCACTTAAACCCAAAAAGGAATAGACCCTCTCCCTGTAAAGCACTTAAATCCAAAACATTCGTAATAGACCCTCTCCCCTTAAACCACTTACATCCAAAACGGAATACGACACCTGAAAGGTTAGGTTAGCGCACTTCGAGCACGTTCTCGCATCTTCCTGCAACGGGAAGCATCGAACCGCCGAGGGGCGTGTGTTCGACCCTCGCCCATTGGCCGGTAGGCGCGGTGCAGCCAGAAGGCCGTGACACAATCCGGGCCACTTGGCACGGCGTTGGCGGAGGGGGCGTTGGCGGAGGGGGCGTTGGCGGAGGGGGCGTTGGCGGCGTGGGAAGGCAGGCGTTGGGTGGCGCCTCAGGGCGCATTCCAGGCCGCGGGCGACGCCCCTCGGACGGGACCTTCCCAGGCTCGAACTCAGGCCCGGGGAATACTAATTTCGTCGAGCTGACTCCACGCCTGCGGTATTTGCGTCTCGCGGAATTGGCACTCGATTTTTCCACCCGGCGAAGGAAGGCGCTCTCCCGTTCCAAGAGTTCGGAAAGTCGGAGGCTTCTGAAATGGAATGCATGCGAGTACAGTGCCAGCGATCACTTGCCGTGGTTTCCGACCGGCGTGTAAACACACACAACGGTGCAGCAGAGGACCCGTCGGAGTAACGGGGCAGTAGCTGCAATGGCACCGGCAATGGACCTGTCGGACTGATTCGAGGAGGAAGTTGAGAAGAAGTGATATATCCAGTTTATTGTACAGGTAGATGAACTGATATGCAATTGCGTGGCGCTGGTAGTAGATTTCAGTAGCGAACATTCTCGTTTGAACCCTTGTTCCAACAGTACATTAAATCACCTCTAACGAGTAAAAAGAAATGGAGATCCTGTCAATTTAGCATCATTGAAGTAGCACATACGTAGATATTGAACTTCAGCAAGTCATCATTGTAATTTCAGGGCTTAAGTTTTATTTCTTTTCGATCATCGATGCCTTGGTATGTCATGAAAGAATGTATTACGATTTGCTTGGAAAATAAGCGATATGTTTTAGTACCACACTATTTTATATGAGAATGTCTACCTGTTCATGGAACATCTTATAATTTTATTTATTGTATTTCATTTGAAGGAGGAAAGCTGCAAAGCCATAGTTTTATATTCTATTGTAACAATTTAATCATGATATTCTCAGTAATTACTTGCAAGAAACTTAACTTTCTATACCTCGTTCGCTGTAATCTTTTTTCCTTCCATCACAGCACCTTACTATTGAGACGTAATGGAGGAAAACTAGTTTCACTGGCCTCCGTGGCGTGGCGTTTGGAGGATAGTTCATACACATAGCATAGAATATTCAGCATCGAGTCGAAGGATTCGCATTCGAATCCTGCCTGTGTCAATCACTTGGCTTCTCAAGCCGCCACGAAACTCATCTGAACTTTTGTCTCACTTGTAAAGATGCATCTCTCTTCATTATTCACCATTATTATTATAAGAAATTATTACGGTAGTTACCAGTTATGTCCACACTATAGAGAAAACCACGGCAGAATCTACGAAACTGAGGCCTTTACTTGAAAAAATTGAAACTTTTTTTTTTCGCAGCACAACACAGTGAAGACTACGAATATCTACCTGTGCCGTACGTTCATGTAATTACTGCGACGCACTCCAGAAACTCCCTAACCCGCCTGTGTGCCTGGAGGGCAACTCCTCCGTCAGTGATTTCCTCTCCCTCTGCGCTCTCCTCCTCGCCTTCATATTCAGCGCGGAGTACTCGGTCGGAAGTACGCCTCTGTTGAACGGCGAACTCAATATTGCAGCTCCTCGGCGAAGCGCACTCCATCGAAAGGCCCGCCCACCCACCCTCCCTCCCTCTCCACCGTCCTATTCGCCATTTCACCCTCTCTCCTCTCCTTCCCTTTTCTTCCCGCAACCCTCCTTCGCTCCCATCCTCTGTCTCTCCCTCTCTGTCTCCCTTCCTCTATCCCTCCTCTCTACCCCCTCTCTCTACCACCCCCTCTCTCTACCACCCCCTCTCTCTACCACCCCCTCTCTCTACCACCCCCTCTCTCTACCACCCCCTCTCTCTACCACCCCCTCTCTCTACCACCCCCTCTCTCTACCACCCCCTCTCTCTACCACCCCCTCTCTCTACCACCCCATCTCTGTACCACCCCTCTCTCTACCACCCCCTCTCTCTACCACCCCCTCTCTCTACAACTTCCTATCCCTACCACCCCTCTCCCTCCCTCTCTCTTCCACCCCTCTCCCTCCCTCTCTCTACCACCCCTCTCCTTCCCTCTCTCTACCACCCCTCACCCCTCTCTCCCTCCCTCTCACTTCCTCCTTCCCTTCCCTTTCTTCCGTCAGCATTCCTTCCCACCATTCCTCCTTCACACTCGCTCTTACCCCTTCCCTCCTCCCTCCCGTCCTCCAGCCCGACCACCCACCACCCACCACCCACCCACTCATCCACCCGCCAGCCAGCGTGCCCCTCGCCTGATTCCTCTCCCGCCGGCCGCTCTGAATAGCGACCGCTGGCTCTAGGCGAACGTCTATCAGCGCGAGCGCCGCCGTCTCTGCCGCCCGGCCCCTTTGCATAATAACCGCTTCTGAAGCCTCTCGGGGCAGGTTGGCGCTCCCGCAAACCGGATTTGTGTCCCATGCCATGTCTGCGAGCCATTTCGTAGCGTTCGGTTTGTGTTCACATTGAGTTTGCTTGAATGGCAACACTGAGTTTGTTTACGATTGCGCAACGTTGAGTTTATTGGATCGGATCGTAGAAGATGAAATTTAAGTTTGTTATTTATATTGTTAAATTTGATTTTTTTGTATTATAAAAATGTCTTTGTATTAGATTTCCGTTCAGGGATGTAATCGCAATGTCAAATTTGGGTTAAGTTTGAATTCATTGCATTTATCGTAACATTCAGTTTCTAGAAAGTTTGAGGTTGATGTTGTCTGCATCTAAGTTGAATAATTCGTACCGTGAAATTTGTATTTTAAAACGTAGGTGCGTTTTTGTCGATTTACATTAATGAAGTAAGATGATATAACATCAATGTTGAGGTTTTGAGAGAACATCATGTTTTACAACATGGATCGTAAAGCTCATGTTTTTTGCCATCCATGTTTTGTGTACAATGTTTTTACGTTTTCTGTGCGTTGTTTGTGAATGCAAAACCCCTATAATCAGTTGTGTAAAAGTTAAAAAATAAAAACAGTACACTTGCTCAGTTTTGTGTTCAGTTTTATGAATTCTGTTTGCACGGCCAGTTTATGTGATCAAACCAAACGATGCTTTTTTTTCGATGAGGTATCGGTATATATGAAATCACTATATGCGTTGTTTTTTGTAATAATGATTGTTTTTTATCTTGCCCCCAAATAGTTTACAATCGAACCTAGTCCATTGTCTCTATGTACAGATTAGTATTTGTTGTGATATCTACATTTGTACGGTAACTGTATGTATCATTGCACTGGTACGTGTTTGTACTTGTATTCATGTATGCATGCCCTACTGAAGTACTATTCAGTAATGCGAAACTGTAGTGAAATATGCAAGAGATCCACTGGTCTTTATCTGATTACTGAATAATAAATGAAGTAAATAAAGATTCAATAAATAAGTCACAACAGTGAACCGATTTTACTGTAGCCCTTAGCAATCGTTATAGACATTTCTCGCAATGAAAGGGCTTACAATGTATCGATGCAGTACCGGACACGCGATGGCTGCGAAAGGTTGCAGGTGCTCCTCGCAATGAAAGGGCTTACAACGTATCGATGCAGTTAGGGACATGCGATGGCTGCGAAAGGTTGCAGGTGCTCCTCGCAATGAAAGGGCTTACAACGTATCGATGCAGTTAGGGACATGCGATGGCTGCGAAAGGTTGCAAGTGCTCCTCGCCATGAAAGAGCTTACAATGTATCGATGCAGTTAGGGACATGCGATGGCTGCGAAAGGTTGCAGGTGCTCCTCGCAATGAAAGGGCTTACAACGTATCGATGCAGTTAGGGACATGCGATGGCTGCGAAAGGTTACAGGTGCTCCTCGCAATGAAAGGGCTTACAACTTATCGATGCAGTACCGGACATGCGATGGCTGCGAAAGGTTGCAGGTGCCCTGGGATGCGGGCGGAACGGCTGGAGCGGTGGCCACAGTTGCTTGCGACAGCAGGTGGCAAAACGCCGCGTAATTCCTCGCAAGCCCCCAGCCCGGCGCACCGCACCGCGCCCCTCCGCTGTTCTCTATTATTCGCTCGCGGGGCCGGGCCACGGAGTTTGCATCATTGCAGGGGGCAGTGGACGCGGTTGCAGAGAGCCAGGAGGCGGTGAACCTAGTCGGTGGAGGGAAGAGGAGGGGTGCACGCGATATTCTACCTTACCTATGTAGATATACAGTAGCATTTATAGTTTTGGGTTCAGAGGCCGCTTTAGGTGGGATCAAATTGATATTCTTCTACTAGCTCACCACACAACTTACTCACAAGTGTAATTTGAATGTTGAAAAATCACAATTTTGAGCTCACGTTGGATGGTAAAAGGTTTACACTAAGCAAATTAATATATTTAGTTCAAACAACACAAAATACAGCACGAAGTTAACTAGTTGCTACAAAAGAATTTATCGTGAAAAAAATTGATTTTTCTCGTATTGTATTCTGTACTTCTCGTGTATGTGAGTATTTATTTATTTATTTATATATTTATTTTCATGTTATAAATTTTAATGTCTCAGAGGTACCAGAATGGTAGTAAAAGAACAAGGATTTGTGTCCGTCAAACATTCGCTAGCACATTTTCTCTTGTAGCCTAGGCTATTTAATAGTGGGTTTCCATCCCACCCTCTCCGATGCTAGTAATACTCGTATCCTTGAAACATTCGTCGTCTTTGTTGTTGTTGCAGATTTTTTGTCGTTGTTACTAGCTTTCGCCGATCTTCTGCTCGTCGCTATTTCACGTCGACTCTATTGCTTCATCCTAACGTGCATCGTCTCTTGCCGTGTGGAACCTTTCCATCGTCTCTCCCACATCGCACAGTCCATTTTTGCAATCCTCCCGATTCTCGTAACATCCTCTCCCTTGTTCCATCAACTCACATTTTTTGCCGAGTTATTTCGATTTAAATATTGTCTTGAACTCGATTACGGGACGAATAACAAACTTTATATGAAGCCCAACCTCGGAATTCTTAGTCCATATTTCCCGCCTTTGAATTTTCTCTTCACCATTCTGCTTTCTTCAGTGTAGTCCTCATTATAGAGTAACTTCTTATTTGGATTCAAACATTTTGTCTGATTTGAGAATTTTCTTCGCTAAACAGTTATAAATTAATGAACGGTTCAACTCTGCAAACATTTCGTACTTTGAAAATCAACATTGTTTGGTAAGTGAACACAGTTTTATATTCCAACCAGATTTGGAATGATTTTGACAACCTGGGGTAGGAAGTGAAGGTGTGCCTAAAAAACAGAGTTGAACGTCCAAAACGATTTTTTGTGTAGATCATGGCATAGGCTCAGCAACACAACTTGTGTCGCTGAGATGTACCAATCGGGACACGAAAACCTGGTTTTAAGGGTCTAGGATTCTTAGTTTCCGAGTTTCGCATGTTGGTAGCGTGTAAAGCAGTGTAACATGTGTTGCAGGTTGTATGTGTTCCTGCTGTTTTCTTCATATCATACTCTGGTAAATTCTAATTCTTGTCCCAAGTCTGATTGGTTGAGGTGTGGGAAGTGGTTCCCAGCCCCAATATCACATTTCCAGGATTGTATACCATTAGATTCCTATAAACGGTACAAAATCTCCATCACTCCATAGCCGAGTATTGATGATATGGTTGCGGTGCCCCTTGGTTTGCCAATTCTCACTACGTTACAATCATAATGCGAAAGCACTCATCTCTACACGGAATTTGAACCCACAACCTTCTATTCTCGTAGAAGGGTTTCCTCTGCTGCCGCCTGCTCCACGCCAGGCTTCACCACACACTACCCGCCAATAGCACATTCACCTCTAACCCCTCATTCAGAACTCGATCATCTGTTCGCCGCTTTTCCCCCATTTCTCCTCTCCTTTCCGTCATTCTCTGCTGGAACTGGTCATTTTCCTGCCGCCTCGGCCTCATCGCAAGCGATTATGTGGAGTGAATCAGCAGTGCGTCTGAAGCAGAACTAGTCCGCGGCTGTGCTGCGTGCTGAAAAGGGGTCTGGAGGTTGCCAAATGAAAGAGGAAGCGGTTCAACATAACTATCGTTACATCTGAAGATCAAAGAGGAGATTGTGTGGTAACCGTTGTACTATATCAGGATGCTTAGGTGCTAACCGTAGCTGCTTGAATGAATCTTTACTATCTCTTGTTATTCTCCGACTACAATCGAAGTTAATGTAGTTCTGTGTGTCGTCGTCTGTTCATTGATATGTGGGCTAGTTCTAGAATTATCGCAGCGCCTTTCCTCTTCCACGTCGTACAATTTATCCAGGGCGCTCGTGATCACGTAAGATGGGAAGGTATTCTTTTCAATCGTGAATACAGTCCGTTTACTCTACTTCCTTCGTACGGCTTCTTCACTCTACTTTTCCCATGTCTATAGGTACGGTTCATTTCTTCTGCTTTTGAATGTCCATCATCTCTAAAGTGAATGTTATGTGGGAAATGATGTAATAGCAGGACCCAAAACCTCATTATTTTTATTGCTTTCAATCTATAGTTTGAACACACCATACGACAATTGATTAAATGTTGTGAGTGTACTATTCAATCAATCCTAATATTTACATTATTTTAATAGTAAATTATGATTATCCTATCACTTATATGTAATGGCGGTCGTGGAAAATTATCAGTCTCAGGCGAAGGGTTACTTTTAGAGATAACGCAGGTATTCAGATATACGAAGTCAGAGACGGCAAAAGCGTTTCACTCAAGATAATATACTTAATCCTAGATTGAATCACAAAATTTTCTTAAAAAGGGAAGTCAAATACAACTTTTGATATCTATATTTTGTTTTCAATATAGAAAATTAAAGTAAGTCACAAATTTATATGTTATTGTTTTGTTTTGTTTTTCAAAATATCAAATTGGCAATTAAATAGGTAGTATCCATAAGCAATGTAGTTTTGTTTTAATGTATACATTAAGGATTCAAAATTTATCGAGATTATGAAACGAGTTAATTGTATTTGTGAGACTTTTAAAAAAAATGGGATCCTTCTACTGTCTTTTTGTATTATACAATCTTGTTGTATAGTATCGCGCAAAAATAATCTTCCTTTAAATGCAAACAAACAACAGGAGAAGAGAAAGTGAGGCGTTTTAATTGCTTTTATGGTCGGTTATCACTTCCAAAGAAATGCAAGCATCCATTGCTCACCTCATCGAACCATAAAATAGTAAAGCTTGTGTTTTCTCAAGAATGAATGCTTTGGTGTACGCAGTTTAAAAGATTGCTTTACAATGGAAGGTGCAATCGTAAAGTTCGGAATTATCGCTGAGACGGAACAATAAACATACCGGAAGAGCGTAGAATTAGAAAGGTGCGTCTGAGCGTACTGCAACGAGAAATTCAAGTGAGAAGACGATGTTTACAATTGGGAGTTTGCTAACGAAACTATCTCATTGGTCATTTAGTTTTTGAAGATTGTACGCGCGAAACAGAAAATGGGCCACCCACACACGATTTGATGTAAACAATGACTCGCTCCATTTAAGCTGGGAATAATCTGAATTTGAACACTATTCCTTCGTGAAGTTGTGAAAAATTCTAGAAAAAAGTAATCAAAAAATTAATGGAATGAACAAGTTTTGTAAGTAATGTAATTAGCTAGTTTTGATTTCAAACGCATCCATTTTATTACATATACGTTGCATTATTTTGTTTTTATAAATATTGATATATTCGTCAGATGAGTCGTGACGACACAAATAAATGGTGTAATAATAATAATAATAATAATAATAATAATAATAACAAGAATAATGTTGTAAACCTATAAGCTTCATTGATTATGTTCATGTGCTAATGTGCAGATGACAAAAATATTTTAAATACAAAAATATTTTAAATAATGTATTTTTAGTACAATATTTTTAACTTGATTGTCGTGCAAAAATCGATAAGTAAAACAGTACATAGATCAATGTAATTATCCATCTAATTGACGTAAAAATAATCGTGGCAGGTGCTTAAGAATTAAACCTACAGGTTCATGAAAATAAATCAATTTCATTGACGGTGTTTATTTTCTATATGTAGTCGCCGTGCTTTCCAAAATAAAATAAACATTTCTGAGTTCTTACAATATTTTTCATGGAAGCGGAACAAAATTGGCGGAATTTTTCCCTCCCACAAAAGAATATAAAATACTTTGTTCTTCGTCTTTCACTTGAATTTCCATAAAGATCACTATGTGAGAGGTTCTAAATAATAGTTGTTTTCTATATATTTTCCTAGAAACTGAAAAATCGAGTTTGTTATTCTATTCGCAATGCATGTATATTGTCATCGTTATGTGCGATTTATATTTCCATAACCTTTAAATTTCTTAATTATACAGTATCGTTATTCAAAAACCTTGATTCCAAAAGCAAGGACTAGGAATGCCTTTCCTGTACGGGAAACGTCAAACGGCAAATTCCCGCGGAGCGCCTCGCCAGCGATGTGCAAGCGACCCAGCAAAGAGAGCACGAAAAGAGAGGAGCGCAAAAAAGAGAGGCATTGTGGCGGTAGTTTTTTGCGGGAGGCAGAGGTTAATTGCAGCGCCAGGTCTTGTCTCCCGCCCCGCCCTTCCCCTCTCCGCTCCCCCTCCCCCCACGCGTCACCCCGCGAGCCGCTCCACCCCCTGCAGGCCGGGGTTCGACCGGAAAACCGTTACCTTTGTGGCTGCGTGTGACGATGGAGGATTCCCGGGGCCGAGGTGGTGTAGCGCGGTGCTGGCGGGCTTTCAAAGTACTGTCCACAGTCACAAAATATGCGACAGTCATTGAGACCATACGTAAATGATGGGATCGTTCTCTTTTCGACATCTGCCTCTCATTTTTCCCCTTTTTTCCCCTTCATTTTTATCACCATTTATTTTCCTTGCTTTTCTTTCTTTCTAATTGTTTTTGGTTTGTGGTAACAACAGCTCCAGTCATTTGTATGTTGTTGATGTACGTGATGGAAAGCTTATTCAATGGAATATCGAATTATTGAAAATTAGTTGCCTTGAAAAATATGTGGAACTCCGTAGACATTTCGAAATAACAGAAGTTCGTTTTAAAGTAGACTAAGTCAAATAAGTTTGAATCTCATTGTTTTCAAACTCTGTAATGAGAAGTTATTTGCAGTATTAAATATTTGCTAAACCAGCGATATACGTTGTAGTAGTTACGGTTTAGTACAAATTTCTATTATTTCTTTTTCTTAAGAAAGCTGAAATGAATAAATGCCGATATCAATGAAGGTGTACTGATTTTTTAGATATAAATATAAAAATTGTTGGGATGAATAGTATAATGAAAAATTGGACGTAAAAAAATATAAAAAGAAATTGAAACTCATTTAATTTTTTTAAAATGTTGTTGAAATGTACTTATCTAGGTGTTTTTTTCTCGTCAAGAATCATGTCATGTTTCCTTTGTAATAATTGTACCTTTGTGATGTTAAAATACGACATTTTTGGGTTTCATCACGAAAACTAAACGTACTTAACGTTCAAAAGTCTCCAGAAAACTCAAATTTTACCTTTGCAAAATTATATCATATTCAATAATTAAACGTATTTCGTCATCAAGGGTTCCTTTTCAAGTGCTTTACGGTTAAATTTATAAGTCGCTTGGCGTCATTCCTGAGGTCGAGAAATAAAACATGGCGTTTCTGCATCTGCGCAAACAGAAGTTTGCTTCTCAAATACGCGTCCGCTCCTGCGGAAGGCAAACACATTCGGTAAATTTGCGCAGCAATTCCAAGTTTCGGCTGCAAACGCGTTATTACGCAATGGACTCTGCTCGACGAATCGACTGGCTCTCCTCTGCCCCACCGGTGCAAGAAGCACAGTTGCGAAGAGTTGTGATTCTCCATTTTCCCTCAGTCGTTTAATTAGTAACGTTCATTTCTCCTGGAAAAGCCCTGGATGCGTTCTATCAATATTGATATTAACCAAAAATATGAAATAGACAATTTTGATAATGAAATACAGATTGGAAAATTGCGAGTATATAGCAATGTCAATTCATATTTATTACTTTTTTAGTTCCCGAGAAAAAAGTACATACCACATATAAAACACATTTTAAGAGGCACCCGACTTATTGATAATTGTCTAAAGATTTTGCAAGAATACAAAATATTTGAGAAAATGTAGCTTATAAAAGCTCTACCACTATATCAGTAATTAGATGCTGTTCTGGGTTGTTCTTTTAGAAACAGTGCCATCTCTTTGAGAGAAAAATCAATATATATTGAATTTCCTCTTGCAAATGAATATCAGTAAACACACTCTGACGGAAATAAATACAACTAAACAACAGCACAAAGCATCGTTCTTGAATAATTTGTAACATGTTAATACTACGCTCCGGAGAGTAAAAAATATCAATTTTCCACAACTTAAAATCAACACGAAATATCTCCCTTTTTAAATATGGAGTTGAATTCTGCCCCACGAAATCACTTCCTGCGCGACTCCAGATCTCGTGAAAAGAGAAGATGTCAAACAGATCAAGAAACAACACGACAGGAAAAATTTTTAAATTCCGCTTAACCCTTGTGTTTCTGGCGTAGGTGAGCAAACAGTGATGCCAACATCGTCGTACATTGGGCGAAAATTCAACAAAAAATGTCCACATAATCCACCAGAATGTCTACAATGATGTGAAAAATAACATTTTTATCGCACTTGTATTAATTGCATTACACGATTTGTACAATATTATGTACCTTTTATTTAGATTGGTTATGAGTAAGTGATTGATTGACACTTTTTTATATTCGAAGTTTTATTTTTTTTTGGAGAAAAATATATTTGCCCATTATAACATATCAAATATTCTTTCCAAAATTATTACCATTTCATTATCAGATTGATATCTTATCATCATTATCATTTACTCTTTACGATTACTACATCCAGGCAATGGAGAACATAGAAAACTCACCACTGAGATCACCTACTAAGAAATAACGGATCATTTAGGAGTAAATGGCATTGCTCGCCCACTCTAAGTAAACTTTCTTTATTATGTTGTAAAGATACCTGTTCCCACTACTGAAGACACATTTTCTAAGGGCAAATGAGTCTGATAGATTTGATGGATGATGTTATGAGAATGATGATGGATCAATGGTAGAACGAGAAACAGCGGAAATAAGAAACCCCGGAGAAACTCGCCCGCAAAGTCATTTTCCACCTCAGATTCCACGAGATTCGTTCGGGGTTTGAACCCGATAAAGGCGGCGAGTAGTCTGATCACTACTCCACAGGTTGCCCATCGCTCAGTAAAATGACTACTATCCTCATCCTTAACGTGTCATACTCATCCTCGTTACCCTTCCTCTCATCTCTTCTTGTTTATTTTTATCATCATACTCATAATCCTCTTTCTCTTCCTCCTCCTGTTGATCCTCCTCCTTCGTAACCTCCTTCTCCTCCTCTTCCTTATCCTCCTCCTCCTCTTCCTTATCCTCATCCTCATCTTCTTCCTCCTCTTCATTATCATTATCATTCTCACTCTCATTCTCATCACCCCCCTTCCCCCTTCACAGATTCCTCGTCCTATTCATATTTCTCATCATCATCATCATCCTCCCCCCTCCTCCTCCTCCTCATCCTCCTCCTTCTCCTTATCCTCCCCCTCCTCCTCATCCTCCCCCTCCTCCTCTTTCCTCCTCCTCTCCCTCATCATCCTCCTCTCTCTCTCCTCCTCCTCTCTCTCATCCTCCTCTCTCTCATCCTCCTCTCTCTCATCCTCCTCACCCTCATCCTCCTCACCCTCATCCTCCTCACCCTCATCCTCCTCACCCTCATCCTCCTCACCCTCATCCTCCTCACCCTCATCCTCCTCACCCTCATCATCCTCACCCTCATCCTCCTCCCCCTCATCCTCCTCCCCCTCATCCTCCTCCTTCTCCTTCTCCTTCTCATCCTCCTCATCCTACCCCTCATCCTCCTCCTCCACATTCTCCTCCTCCTGATCCTCTTCCACGTACTTAAACATCATCCCGATGAAACCTCGCCAGGTTGTACACATCGCCCCTCGATTCGGGGCCGGCGAGTCCCGCCGCCGCGCCGCCGCGCCGGTGCCGTCCTCCACAGACCCAGTTCCCGTCGCCGCCGTCGCCGTTAGGGGGCACTTCCCGTCGCCGCCCCTCGCGCCGCGGGCCGCGCGTCGCCCGGCAAACGACGCTGTAATTTACACATTCCTCTTTTTACGGGCGCTGGCGGCGGGCGTTCGGGCGCCGGGGGAGAGCAGGTCGGTGAGCGATGACGGGGCGCCCAGAAGTGGAAGGATTTGTTGCCGCGCTCAATGGGCGCTCGAGGATGACTGTTCGTGTGAACACCGTAAGAGAGGCATGTGGTAAAGTACGTTTTACAATTTTGGATTTCGAGCATCGGTTAATACAGATGTGAAATGCATATTTATACGATATTTTACGCGATACAGATTTCGTTCTTGAGATATGTAAATAGTTGTTTGATGCACACATGCATACGTGCACACAATATTAATTTGTATGTAGATCAGAAAGAAGAAGTGGGAAGAGAAAACCTAGAAGTGAAAGTGAGAAGGGTGGAGATAATGAGGCGAATAATGAAAAATAATTATATATTGTGTGAGTACATTATTTTCAGTACATTCTCCGTCAAGGTAATTCTTTATAACAAAAATGTACGTTGTTCTTTTCGATTGAATAAGAATTCCTTATTCAGAAGGGGAAAGAAACACGTTAAAATAAGTTAACAAAACATAATATGTTGCATCTCGAGTTGATTTTGTGTATTCGAAAAAACATTCGTGGTTAACATGATTGCCTTGCTACATACGATGATCAAGTAATTTTTCATGCGAGTAAAATCAGTACTTAAAAACATTTTCAATAAGCAAAGTATTGTCTCGAATAGTTTATACACTAGTATTCGTGTACTAAGGTTAATGACATCTAAGGATACATCGCAGCGTCTTAAAAAAGTAAATTATTTTTTTTCGTTTCTATTACAGCATCCGATGCTTTCGTCATATCCACTACATCGTACTCTTTATACGATAGAATATCTTCTGTATGTATCAACTTATGACTTCTACTACTTCTGCCTTAGAATACTTCTCGTAAACGGACTACCCACATACTTCTTTGCCGTGCGGAAGAATGACTTAAACAAGCGGTTGTCCTCGTGGCGGCCCGTGGACTCGATGCAGCCCACATGCAGCCCGCGGTGCCATTTATTGTGCCCCGTGAAATGTTATTAGACAAACGTGAAAATCCCTTGCATCCATGCCGGGCGAGAACACTGTGCGACTAGGGCACGTGCTCTGCAGGGGACAATATCCCTTTAATGTAAAAAAAAATACACTTTTTAGATTTAATATTTTTTCTAGTAAATTCAGAAATTCAAAATCATCCCAAATTAGTTTCACTGCCTTATGCATGGTACGGCTTGATACCACGCATGCTTTTACCACCCCCGTTTCAGAGTTACGAGACAAACTACCGAGATCAACAAGACGGGGTCACGTGTGGTTCGCGCGAGTAATGAAAGAATGACTCGCAACCATATTACAGGTTTTAGTTGTGGCCCATGAGACCCTGAACGTTAGACACCCCTTACTTAAGCCTGTTTAACACGATCATTTTTTCATCATTTTTCGCCGATACAGAAAAGTTACAGACCAGACTGTATGTAAATTGTACCAGAAAATGACGCATGCTTAATTTTTCGGTACAGATTACATCCAGTTTGACTACCGCGTTCCTGGCGGCACTTTACGGGACTTTCTCTGGTTTGATATGATATGTGTGGAGCGATATGTTCATTTTGTAATTGCGTGAGAGCTTTCTGATGTGTTGAATTGTAATGTGAAGTGGTTATGTAGTGAGAAGTAAATTATGTACAGTATTCTAATATTGTCGTATCTCGTGCTCGGCCCTAATCTAAACTAACTTAATTTGTTACCACAGATGCGATGTTCAAATGTTTGAACTTCAGCGCTATATGCGGCGTCCGGAGGAAGTATTTTCTTCATGATTATGTACAAAGACAGGAATGACCGTGTAAAACGCTGGAGTCACTCTCATCCAGTTTCGGCACTGAAACATACTGCGTAGAAACGAACGTCCTTTTTCCATCCACTTTCTGTACAGAAAAATGATGAAAAAAGGATGCAAAAATGACCGTGTAAAACAGGCATTAAACTGTTGTCGTGTTCATCTTTCTGTACTGTGGATTCCAAACACTAATTGTAATCGCCCCCCAAGAGAGAGAGGGCGCCGGTGCAGAGGCGCGAGGGGGCTCCTCCGTTAGCGTGCAAGCGCGCCGATAGGTCAACCTGGTAGTCAGGGAACGCGCCGTGAAGGACGCTCGTCTGTCTGTCTGTCCGTCTGTCGCGCGAGTTCCTTGACATTTGGCCGCCCGCGGCGGCGCCGCCGCCGCCGCACAGTGGGAGAAAGTGGCGAAAAAAACGGTCAAAAGCCGAAAAAATAGTATTGTCACATTTGTTCTAGGAGACTTTAAGAGTGTGATGATAATAATAATAATAGTAATAGTAATAATAATAATAATAATAATAGTAATAATAATAATAATATTTATTTCTTGCTAATGAGCTTTCGCTCTGTGGCAGTCCTTATACATATAAAGACACACAGACAAACATATACAACATAAAGACATACAAAGACAAGTTTAGAACAGACTATAGGGAATTGCTATGGTTCAATGTTCTTGTTTACAAAAACGAGGGTGAATGATCTTCATTTCGTGTAACTTGCATTTTATTCCCAACCAAGCATTAGTAAACTCAAAGGAGCACTCTATTGGGCATTGCTTCGTTCATTGACATGAGGAGTGAGTCATCTTATGTTGTGAGAAATTCGTTAAGAAATAAATATTTTTACCTCTCAACCTATTTTTTTGTGTGTGTAAATTAACATATTAAAAATACACACTTCCATTTGATTATTGGCCTGATTTATATTTTTCACTTTCGATCCATTTTGATAGTGAACGTGTTTGGAATTGAAATACAAAATATCTCGTAAAGTTTGAAATAATGTTTCTGCTTTCATTCAAATCAATGCACAGTAAAAATAGAATTGACCCAAGAATTCGCAATTGGGTTAAAAGGAAAGAGAGCAAACTAGCGTATTGCACATGCTAGTACTCAATAGCAATCACCGGAGAAAAACGCCCATCGCAGTGGCTGGTGGCGTCGTTATTCCACTGGCCACTGACTGGTCCGAGAGGACACGGAGGCAGGTTTACACAACGCAAGAGCAGCTTGCGCCGGCGCCACCTTCACCATTGTCCTCCGCCCCTCCTGCTCTCGTCCCTCGTTTTACTCGCCGCCCTCCGCCCCGCCGCCCGCCGCCCTCCGCCCCCGCCGCCCCGCCGCCCGCGCCCGCCGCCCGCCGCCCGCCGCCCGCCGCCCGCCGCCCGCCGCCCGCCGCCCGCCGCCCACCACCCACCATCCACCACCCACCACCCACCACCCACCACCCACCACCCACCTCATACCACACACCACACACCACACACCACCCACCGCCCGCTGCCCCGCCACCCGCTTCCGGCCACCTGCCGCTCGCCGCAAACTGGCCGCCATCCCAAAGCAGACACCCCACCCTCTCCTCGCCCGTTCCTCCCTGCCCACCATTCATTCGTCTATCCAAATCACTCATCACTCTCTTGCCAATCGTCCTGTATGCCCTGCCAACCCTCCCTACGCCTCTTCACCAACCTTTTTACTACCACCATCTTTCTTGTCCCCTTCTTCTCCACCTCCCCGTTTTCACCCTCTTCCCAGGCTTCCTGCATCTCGCTAATCACCCGCAGCTCCAGGCCTACCAACTCCCGACCGTCTCCACCACCTCGCCATCCTCCCCCACGCACCCAGGCCACTGTTCCCGGCGCGCCAGTCCCGCCCTCCACCTCCCGCGGCCCCCGGCTTTCATAACAAATCCCGCTCTCCTAATGACGTTAATTGGGTTGCAGCTGCAGCGTGGGGCTGCACGCGCCGCCACCGCCGCCACCGCCGCCGCCGCCCACGCCTCACGGAGTAATTATAGCCTTCGCGAGATTACGGGGATCCCGCTGGCGCGCGCCTGGCGGCTTGGCGCACCGCTGCACCGGATTCGGAGGATGACAGGAGCCCTTATTTTGAGGACAAGGCTACAAGTTCCCTCTAGTTTTGTTTATTCGTAGAGACGTGCGTGTGCTCCTGAGAACGCTAATGAAATCGTTTACCATGATTTTTGTGAATGTTTATTAATTAATCAACGACTTTCGGATAAATGTCAAAACAAGAATATATATTTTACTGTCTCGTATACGTACGTATATACCGAGTAATATACGTAGTATGGAGAAAGTTATGTAAAGCTGCAAAAATCGATTTCGAGATTTCATCAAAAATGCGCATTTTGGGGACCCCTAATGCCGAAAAAGTGTGTTTTCAAAACATCCGTCGGTTCGACTGTTTGTCCGTCTGTCTATCCGTCTGTGAACACCACTAGCACCTAAACCATACGTGTGATTATTTCCAAAATGGATATTCCTCGGTCGATCTGGCTCGACTCAAGACGCAGCGATTTTGTAAACTGTCTTTAAAATTTGGGAGTACTTTGCAAAATGGGGGTACTTAAAGTAATATTTCGATTTTACTATTAGGAAACCGAAAAATTGAGAAAATATAAAAAAATGTTGTTTGGGCGGTGGTACATGCCGAATGTAGCAAGACCAAATAATTAGCCCAGACCAAAGAAAATAGAAAACTAATACGAGAAAGTCTGTACCTTTCTGTAGCATCACTACTTTACATTACGTATCAGTCCACGATAGTATTTCATTTAACTTATTTATATTTCTAAACGTTCAAAAGTGCTGTGGTTCGAGAAAATATCATCTGGAAGGCGTATATTAAACTCGACGATTAATCCTTGTTAACACTGTTTTTTGTTTTGGAAAGTTAACTCGATTTACGTATTGACTGTGTTTTCAGTTACGTTTTCTTTTTGCACAATGTTTTGTTTTCTCATTCAGTTCAAGGGATGCAATTTTGGGAAATTTATTTTTTACAGTTATTAACACGGTAAAATGAGTACGTTTGAGAATGCTTAATCCATCGTGTTATCAACCTTGTGATATTTTTATAAAACAATTTGCATAACTAATAAGCATACTGGTCATTTTTGAAATGCAGGCTGACAGTTTGAATTTATATTTACGAAAGCAAAGTGTTTTCTGATTTGAGTCAAGTGAATTATTAAGATAGAATGAAATATCTTGTAGTACGAGGGTAAACACATAGTTTTGTGCAATGCCATTCTCAATAGCGTAGTACCACTTTGTTTCTACGTTTCAGAGAAATATGCAAGTTAGAATGCAAAACGTTAAGATATTGGAAAATTGCAGGAATGTTTCAATATCAGGTTTTCAGATACCGGCTGTCTTTAAGTAATCTTCAGTGTAACAAAACATAATGTTTACTGCATTGACAAAATGACACAAATATTGTCTCCCTTTAGAGAAATTGGTTGAAGTGTCTTGCACTGTCAAATAGACGCAGTACCTCTTACGTTAAAATCCTTTTCGAGGGGTAGTTATCAAACAAATATGCTAAAAATGTTGCAAAATATTTAAGAAAACATAAATTTTGGTGATTCATTTTCTTTCTTGAGATTGTTCATTCTTTGGTCTGTGAAATCTCAGCGTCAACAGACTCACGCAAGAGATGTTTCATTCTTTTGATGAAATTATTCGCGTTCCGTAATTCGTAACTCCTTTAATAGATTTCGATCTACAGCGCTTTAACATGCTACACTTTTTCGTAACTCGAGGCATTTCAGCCCCCCCCCCCTGACGCAAGGCGCGCTCGCGAGCACATGTGACTCAACGTCGACACCACGCTCCAAAGTTTCGATAGCGGGTCTCTCCACTCTCGCCTGCGCGAGATACAGGGTGAACCTGATGCGGCGGCGATGGTGTGACGGTTAGCGTACCGGACTGTTATACCCAAGCTCGCGGGTTCGCAGAACACGTCAGCTGGTTCAAACCCGATCGAAGCCGTGGATTTTTAGGGCGACAAAATCCTTCGTACGCCTTCCTTCGGAGGGGAAGTAAAGCCGGCTGTCCCATGTTTAGTAGATTTACTTGCATGTAAAAGATCCTCAAGCCTAAATGACGCCTCTCAGCTAAATTCAAATCGCCTGTTTCTCGCCAAGAAATACCTCCCTTCCTCTGCTAGTTGATGAAAGGAGCGTAGCGAAATTTGCGTGGTCAGACGGAAGAGCGGGCCTGATGGCCCGAGTCTCGCCACGTAAAATAAGGCAAATTCAATTCAATTCAACCTGAATGGAAGGGCTTGGCGATGTAGCAACCTTACACCAACCACAGCAAGGTTTTCTCTGTTTGCGAATGTTAATATCCCGATTTTTGAACTGTGTGCTTCTTGTTGGTGTTTTTGTTACTGTATGCTTCTTGTTGATGTTTTTGTAGGGCCTTGGTGAAGTAACTAGATGAGACACACTTGGACCAAAATCGGAATGTTAACATTACAAAGGTGGAAAGTTTGTTGTGGATGGTATGCTTTATCTTGCTACTGCTGTAATTCTCGAGTAAATTTTGTGAGGATAATCCTAAATGAAAGTAAATCTTTTCTGCTGCAGCGTCGCTGACCGTGAGGATCTAGGGTTCCAGTGGCGAGTGTTATCTACATAACTAGACATAATTAGAAAACGTTTCTCGGAGAATTCTAGCGAATCGCAGCTCTGTTTAATAGTTTCCATGGTTTTTCTGCCCAATACAAGGCGAATGCCGGTGTAGTATCTTAATAAACGAGCCACGGATCGCGCGTGATCGCGATCTTCACATCCTCATCCTTGTTTCTTCTTCTTCCCTTAGACACACACACACACACACTTACAAGCACTACACTACCACGCACGATTAAAAGTCAGCCAGTAGCTTAAAGGCGACTCCACACATACGGCATTCGGCGAATCTCGAGTAGTGTGGATGGGTTGCTTGCGATTCGCCGAGCGCCGAACATTCGGTATTCGCCCTACCCACCGCGTGTCTGTCTTTATGACACATCAAAGGGAGCGAACATTCGCCGAACACATCAGCTGTTCGGAATTGGAAGAGCTGCACGGAGAATGCCGAATGTCTGGAGCCGCCTTAAAACTCGTCCCGGTTGGGGGTTGTGACCGCTGGAGTTAAAGGGCAAAGCAAAGAAGCCAACGAACAGGTCGCGACGGATCTCATGCACTAGTGGTGATGAACACCACCTCCTCCCAAAATAAAACTCGTAGTCACAAGACTAATGAACACAATAGTTTAAGCATTATCAAATTGAGCCACCTCTTGAAGTCAGTGGGTGCAGTTCGCGCTCAGCCTGTATCCATCTTGGAGTCGAAGCCTTGGCAGCCGAGGAGTCGGCCGCGATCGTTGCCGGCGACTGGCGCGGGGCGTGGCGGAGCGGGGCGGAGCGAGGCGTGGCGCGGCGGGTCGGGTCGGCGCGCCCACGCGGTGGCGGCGGCGGCGGCTTCCGGTTCTTTCTTGAGCACACGCGTGGCCGAGCGGCCCGGCCAAGGCCCACCTGGGGAACTGCGCTCCATGTGGCACCGGCGAGGAAGGAGACGCACGGCACGGCACGTAAGAGGAGACTCGTACGAGGATGTGTAGGAGGGGGCCATGTTTAGACACGGGTTCAGTGGGCCATGGCGGCCTCGTTGTTGCAGGGCTTGAAGGCGGAGATGAAGTCTGTGGGTGCCAGCCCTCCAGTAAATCCAGCCAAGAAAGGCATGGATATTTTCGGAATGCGGAAGTAGCGTGTTTGATTTCAACCGCCGCCGTATTTCAAAGTCTTATCCATAAGTATTCATCTCCAATCAACATTCATCTCTCCTGATTGTTCTTAACATCTACTAAACGGTCGAACGCGGGCAAAAGTCAACGGGCATAGGTCACCAATGTCTTCACCTGCCCAGGAATCGGAGAGGTTTGGTGAAATACGTAACCCTCATCATCATTGTCAGAAGACCATGCCATAGCCCGAGAAATCTCTTGAGTGGCACCCGTAATGATTTTTCGATAAAATAATGCTGATCCTAATCGAATCTATGTAAAAAAATAAGTAATTCCTCTTCCCTGTAATGTCGGTCAATATTAAAATAACCAGCGATCAGTTTGCATTCCTTTTACCTGAATACGTGGCTTCTGTTTGAATATACGGTTTATTTTATTGAATTTCCTTACCCTTCAATGTGTTCTGATAAAATTAGATAAATCACAGTTCGGTTTAGTTTTCTAGAAAATAATGAAGAAAAAAATTGAAGAACCTTTCCCATCTTGTATATGAATTGCAACGTTTGCAATTTCTAATTGAGCAATTACGAAAGGGGTTGAGGTTGTCATTCTTGAAACATTATTAGTTTTTGTAATTTAATAGTTTGAGTTTTAATTTTCAAATATACTACATAAAATAATCGTGAGGCAGTTTTGCATCACAGAAATGTTATTTTACATCGGCAACAATTCCTTTAAGTAGATACTCACATTTAGCTGAACAAGATAATTTTTCCGCGAATTTCTCAGCTTACCTGAAACAAAATAAAAAATTTAATATTAGTAATGCAAGGAAGAGTTATATTCGCTAATACTACTTCGTACATTCATCGCTGATCAGCATTAAAAAAGCTGATCAACATTAAAAAATTGGAAGTTTCAATTGTTTTTGTATAAGTAAAAATTATAATACCGTAATTGAATGTGTGTTATTTATTTTTAGAAAATGCATACTCCTAGCACATTACTTCACAAAATACATGAATTCTAAAACTATAGTACTATCATTTGCCGTTTACATTGTCAAGTTACATATATTTAACACAAAAGAGATCATTAACAGTAGAAACTACTGCACAGAGACAGAATATTTGTTATACATGTACGAACAGTTTCAACGTACTTCAAATTAACTTATCATTTAGTATTTATGGCATTCCAACAAACTTTTAGAAATGATCTTATAAAATATTACATTATATGGAGGACTTTTTTTTCACTGAAAATATTACAAATATTGCAAGTCTAAAATGTATTTTTTCTTGCAGAGAATCTCGACAAATATGTAAACACAATATTCCCAAATTTTCCATACATTCTTTAGTTATTTTCGCACGCTTTCTCTAAACATTTCTGCATATCAAACTTAAGGTCTGTATCGTGAAAATATTGACGTCGATAAAAAGATACATTTTCAAAATTCCGCAATGAACGTTGCATTAATTCAGCGAGTGCTTGCTCACAAAATAGCTAGCAAATGCTCTCGGTATTTTGCGGAAGTGCTGGGCATTTTGGAGAATGGGGAAGGGAACGGGTAAGAAGGAAATGGTGTAAAATGGTGTGTTCAAAAGCATGCGATTGTACTGCAATGCCGAGATATAAGAGGAGCAATGAAACAAGATAGAAGATGGTGCAATGTTGCTAGGCGATGAGGGATAAAACGAAATGCAATTAATTAAGGGTAGTCCGGTGGTAATTAAGGTGACGTATTGTTTTGAGGTTCAGTTTAATGAAGTGAATGTTTTGTTACGCCTTGTAGTTGTGATGGTGTTCTTGCCCCCATGGATGGTGAGATCCGGCGCCGTCCTCCATGCCGGCTGAGGTCATTTCCCTCTTCGAAGTATTTCTCCTAGCGGGACTCCGCCTCGGCCGAAACAAGCTTTAGGCGTCTGATTAGTGTTCCGACATGGGTAGTTGAGTAGTGCATGTAAATGGAATTGTGTGTGGGTGACTGTGTAGAGGATATGACAAGGAAGATGAAGGAAAAATCGTGCGCGGTTCGTGTCATGTTTGATAAGGCACAGCATTCAAATGGGATTGAGGAACAAGGGAAAACTACCGATGAGAGCAGGTGGTCGCTGGAATTTTCCTCCAGACAGCGACTGAATTCGACATAGTTATCTAGCTAGTGTTGGAAATCAGCCACCTTCGGGACTCCAATCTTAGAAGTGCTGTCAGAGTCGCTGCGGAGACAGCGACAGTGATGGCTCTGAGCTCAATTTGGCCGGTGACGAGGGCGGAGATGTGTGGGGAGTGAATATGTGGGTTGGGGGAGAACTGCATTGAGGAGCGGGAGGATGCGGGAAAGCACGAGGTCGGACGGAGGTCGCAACATGTAGGGGACGACGCGAAACTAAACGAGGCGCGGCAGGACGGGGATGGGCGGGGGGAACGGGGCGGGACGGGACGGGACGGGATGGGACGGGACGGGACGGGACGGGATGGGACGGGACGGGACGGGATGGGACGGGGCGGGACGGGACGGGGCGGGACGCGGCGGGGCGGGGCGGGGCGGGGCGGGATGGGACGGGACTGGGCGGGATGAGACGCGGCGGAGCGGAGCGAGGCGGCGCCGGCGGGACGGGGCGAGACGGGACGGGGCGAGACGGGACGGGGCGAGACGGGACGGGGCGAGACGGTGCGAGACTGGACGGGGCGGGCAGTGCAATGTGGGGCGGGACGGGACGGGACGGGACGCGGCGGGGCGGGGCGGGGCGGGGCGGGGAGGGGCGTGGCGGGGGGGCGGGGAGGGGCGGGGCTGGTCGGGGCGGGGTGGGATCGGGCGGGACGTGTCGGAGCAGGGCAGGGCGGAGCGAGGCGAAAGCTAAAGGCGGGGCGTGGCTGGGGAGTTGCAGAGCCCTGAGGTGGAGGCCGTGCGCCTATTGTGTTGCGAGGAACCCCTCCTCCTCCCCTCGCGTCTTCCGTGGAGCGCGTGCTGCTCCTGCGCCCAGTGCAGTTGCACAAACGGCGACAGTGCAGCTCAGGCGACAACTGACCTCACATGTGCTCGTTCTATTTTCATTTAAATTACTTCTTGATGTTCATCGCTGTCGTGGCCGCGCTGTGGTGTTCACGTAATATTTTACTGAATATTTATATTATGCTCTTTTTTGTTTCACTCTGGTGTGAATTAAATAAATGTAATATTAACGCAATACTGTGAGGTTTGTGTCTGTAATGTTTTCAGTTTTACTTGGAAAGATTTTTTGATGAAAACAATTTTCATACTCTTTAATGACATTACAACTTCATCATTTACAAGATTATTGATTACACCAAAATAACTTTCATTATCTGTTATATTCTTAAAACGAGGTCAGTTCGGAACACAACGACTCATTAAAGCATTGTAACGGATCACGTAACAGTTAATTCACCATTTAAGTATATTAAGATAACATTATCTAAATGCTGAGGTTGCACGTGATATGGCTTCGTTCATGAATATTCTTGCCAGAAGCAACATTTGCAGGAGGAAATATGCTGTGCCAGAATTTCTGAATGACCAGTAATTCTCGTTTATATCCACATTTTATATTTCACGACAATGTCACAACTGCATAACAACTGTCTTTATCACGAACTTGGGCCAAAAAGGCAGCCGGTAATCGGCCGCAGGATTGCATAAAGTTGCATTGAGGACCAACCCAGCGATTCGCCGAACAAGACATCACATTGCGCGCCTCTCGGCCCGCACTTAGTTCCGCCACGCTCTCCCTTTCGCCAGCGCCCCGCGGATTGTAGTGCTTAACGACGGCGCTGACGGCGCCCGATCGCCTGCGCTGCTGCCGCGTGAGTCGCGGGCGGCTGCGCAATATTCGACCGAGGCCTCTGAGCGTTGCGTCGCGGCCACCCGCCGCCGCGTGCCTGCGCCCCCTGCCACCGCCCACGAGAGGCTGTCCCGTCGCCCCCCACCCGCTGCCCGCCCGCGAACGCCGCCCGCCGTCCGCTGCCCGTCGTCCGCTGCCCGTCGTCCGCTGCCCGTCGTCCGCTGCCCCTCACTCGTCACTCGTCCCCCGTCCCCCGTCCCCCGTCCCCCGTCCCCCGTCCCCCGTCCCCCGTCCCCCGTCCCCCGTCCCCCGTCCCCCGTCCCCCATCCCCCGTCCCCCGTCCCCCGTCCCCCGTCCCCCGTCCCCCGTCCCCCGTCACTCGTCACTCGTCACTCGTCGCCCGTCGCCCGTCGCCCGTCGCCCGACGCCCGTTGCCCGTCGCCCGTCGCCCGTCGCCCGTCGCCCGTCGCCCGTCGCCCGTCGCCCGTCGCCCGTCTCCCGTCTCCCGTCTCCCGTCTCCCGTCTCCCGTCGCCCGTCGCCCGTCGCCCGTCGCCCGTCGTCCGTCGCCCGTCGCCCGTCGCCCGTCTCCCGTCGCCCGTCTCCCGTCGCCCGTCGCCCGTCTCCCGTCGCCCGCCGCCCGTCGCCCGTCGTCCGTCGCCCGCCCTCTCCGTCGCCCGCCGCCCCCTCCCATGAAATTCTGTCTCACTGCCCGCCGCAGACGACAAAATTAATGACAAAAATACTAAAACCTCAGACAATACAGAGAAAAAGAAGGGCGAGAACGTAATAAAAAAATTGAGGAGAATGAGTATACTCGTAAAACAACATAAGTTCTGAACTGTGTAACACTTAATCGAAGCACCAGGAGACAATGGAATAACACGGTCATAATAGTGCCTACTGGACCTATCTTTGGAATATGTTCCGTGTGCCGGATCTGGTCCTTTCTTAGAAGAAAAAAAATCTTCCGATATACCAACGATTTTGTTGTAAATAACATATTAGACATTTCTTATATAATATCATATTTTCATGAAACATATTGTTCATGATCATTTAAACATTGAAATCTTAAATTGGGGAGCATGATTCTCTGGCAGAAAAGCGCGTAAGGTCCAGTATTACAAACTGAACATCGAACGCGTCACAGATGAACCTCGTGCGTTCAGCGAGTCGCGTGACCGTCGTAAAATAGTTGTGGGTGATAAGAGTAGTATTCATTTCCTTCCATCTACCATCAGACAACCCATTCCTGCCACGCCTGTCACCCAAGTTAACGAAACAAAAGTTTTTGCACCATGCAAAGCACTAGATCGTACACGATGGAAACCCACTTGTGAGATTCTGCGCTTTACGCAAACTGCAGCGTTGCGTAATAGTTACTTTGGAAATCGATACCTCACCAGAATTATCGAGTGTAACACGTCACTCGATCGTGTACGATACAAATCACGTGACGGCTATAAATGTACCTAGCAGCGGCGACAGTGTGTACAGCGAGCTCATGATACCGTACCAACACTAAATTACCAATATAGTGAGCAGGTGAGTCAAACAAATGTGAAACAATATTGTGTGGTATCTTGGGAATTTAGCTTTAGCAACATTTCCATCATAGTTCGAAACACTTCCCGTTATCGCAGTAGTCTTAGAATGTACGTTGTGCAAAATGCTTTTGAAGACTTCATACGATGCAAGTCACATTGCTTTCTCTAACGCGTCTCATATCGTTTTACGATACGCAGAACAAAATCTCCATAAAGATCTCGCATCCCCTTCACCGACTGCTGTAGCCGCCCGTCAGACCGCCGCCGGTTGGTGCCGCGCCGGTGAAAGTGCCCGAAATCCCACGAGCAGACTGCGCAGGCAGCCAACGACCCGATGAATCACCCGCCGCCCCCACGCACATCCACGTCACCCGGAGAACTGCAACCTCTCAGGAGGCACGGCTCGCTAACTGGCTTCTCGACTATTCGGAACCCACTGTAAATCGAAATAATGTTCGTTGAGATGCGCGACCTCCACGAGTATAAATGGAAAGAAGTAACAAGATAAATTTTGGAGTTTTTAAGGAAATATCTTATCCATGATGTAACTATTTATGGCCGACCTGGATGACTCGAGGTGCACACACTCAGCGCCTCATCTGAAGGGTCGCGGGTTCAAACTCCGCCTTGGGCATGGTTGTTTGTCCCTTGTCTTTCATGTACGTGTGTTATCGCGGAAGGCTTTGCGTGACTGGTGAGCACAAACCAAGCAACCCGTTAAACCCACATATATTTTCCTGGCCATAGCCCAGATTAAAAATTATTATATTCTTATTTGTGAGAAAAGTAATATACCCTCAAAGCACTTTGTAGGCAATCGTTTATGGTGTAAGTGCTTCGTTATATGCCACAATGAGCAGTCCCGCACGCCATTTATCAAATGGTGTCGTCAATATTATCAATTCAACACCAATGTCATTAACGATATTCAAGTAATTCACCACTAAAAACGTTCCTTCGTAGAAATTTGGATTTATTTTGGAATATTTAATTGATGTTGGAAGTATTCATTTTTTTCAGAAATATTCACAATTATCTTATTTCCAAAAAAGTTTTTGTTTCTACTGATGTACATTCCACACTGAAGAGCTGAATAACTTTAATGGTATTATAAACGATTTGAATTACAGTCAGTTTAGGATTGCCAATAAGGAAGAATTAACGTCCAACAGAAAATGTTTTAAAGTAAAATCAATTATTCATTTAATTCAGTATTCAATTTAATTCATTATTCAATTTAATAAAACCATATAACATTAAAGAGATTTCTTGAATGTTGTGTAGTACTGATAGATTTTGAACTAACACCACCCTATGTTAGCCAACTGGTCTCTCCCTCCAGTACCATAGTCGCTAGGGTACAAACAAACAGGACGCAGCACGACATGGCCCGCCTAGATCAAAATCATGTTCAGCTTTGAGCATAAACACACAGGAATCGGTGCGGGCGCAGCGGTACATGACCGCTTGCTGACTCCGTCGCACCGCTTCGTATTGCGCCGAGGCGCGTCGGGTATTGGTTCCATTAGCAGTCCAGTGTGAATTTCTTGGAACCCCAGTTTGAATATATTTGAATTTCAGAAAGGTTTGTCGTAAATAGTCACATATGGTTTTCTTCCTGGGGCTTTTTCCAGCTTCAGGGGACATCAATTTCGACTATCCGCGCCGGGTGCCTACTATGTCTCTCATTGGGACACATATTAACCTTTTTTACTCTAACTCTTTTTGGCCCATAAACTTAATATTTGAGTGGTGTAAATTTGTTTGGAGGCATACTTCTTTAAAGACAGAGTTTCGGTGTTAAATTTCATGTAATAATTCATACAGAGAAGATACATTTGAATAATTTTCCGATTTTACATTCTCTTCCGGCAAAATTCGTTTTCAATCCATTCCCATAATATAATACAAATCAAATGTCCATGGGAATATATAATTTTAGACAGTAAGTGTTTAAACGACTGAAAATATCTTGACGTATTTTATGGTAGTATCCATTGTTTGTAGCGGTTTATTTGGGAGATTGACTGGCATTGTGTCGATTCGTGCTGTTGCATAGCATTTATTTGATTTCGGCATTGAAATTTAATGCATTTAAAATCGTTCATTACAGCTTTGAAACGAATTTTTCACTAAACAAGAACATCCCATTTAATTTTTTGTGAATTTTCAACCGATTGCAATGTCAATAAATGCATTTTTTCAAGCACGATTCTTTGTATGCCGTATGTTCCTCACTGGACTGAAAGAAGTCGAGAGACTGTTCAGGGGTTAAAGCGTAGGCTTCCACGGCAGGAGTCAGTACCAGTAACTAAGTACTAGGCACCTTTGCCATGGACGCGGCGTCAACCGGACAGCCAATTAAATAGAGTTCAGGGGTTACCCTTAACATTCAGGGGCGGCGAAATTTCATGTATGATTACCCGCTACATTTCGCAATAAACACAATTCAAGCCATATAAAATGGATAGACAATGCGACTTAAAACATTGCGGTCAAAATTCCAAGAAGACCGAAATTCCAAGACTTTTCCCACACATTTAATTGGGAATTTCCTAAATTGGACACTCCGAAGACGCGAATAAACCATGCAGACAAGAGAGACCTTCTCACAGTTGACTTCAACTGTTTACAACGCTCGGCATCCGCAACTGAATCGATCTTCAGAGAAGCACCAGGAATCCAGTGCGTTGCCAAACCGCAGACTGGGTTTATCCGAAATCCCCGGCGCGGCGCGGCGCGGCGCGGCCAGCGGCCGGCGGGCGGCGCGTCCTTGGAAGGTTACGGGCGTGTGTCTCACCGGCGCGGAATCGGTGAGTCAGCGGCGGCGCAGAGCGGGGGGGGGGGGGCGCTGGGCGTGCCCGCCATCATACTCTCAGCCGCTCCCACCGCCATCTTTATCACCACGTGCCCCCCACCAACATCACCACCAGCACCACCAACCCCACCGACCCCACCGACCTCACCGACCCCTCTAACCCCTCCAACACCATCAACACCACCGACACCACCGACACCATCAACCCCACCAACCCCACCAACCAGCACCACCACCAACACCACCAACACCATTAGCACCACCATTATCACCACCACCACCACCACCAGCACCACTAAGACAACCAGCACCACCAACATCACCAACACCACCAACACCACCAACACCACCACCAACACCACCACCAACACCACCAACACCACCACCAACACCACCAACACCACCAACACCACCAACACCACCAACACCACCACCAACACCACCAACACCACCAACACCACCACCAACACCACCAACACCACCAACACCACCAACACCATTAGCACCACCATTATCACCACCACCACCCACCACCACCACTCTCAGCCGACACCGCCAACCAGCTCTTTTTACGCGCGAGTAAGTTATACAGCGCGTCACAATCGTATCTACTTTGAAATGCTTTCCCTTACCCACAGTTCATTATCGTACACATTTGAGCGAACAAAATAATGTTTTCATTAATCCCTTTCTTTTGTTACTACCGTCTGCATCCAAAGCAATACATAATTCTATTTCCTCCTATACAAGTGTTGAAGATAGTCAAGGAGTAATAAATCCATGGAAAAAAGGGGCAATCCTTTTTTACAAATTCACAACTTCGTCATCTGGTCTTAAAACTTAAAAAAAAAATTAAACACCAATTAAATTATGAATAACTGATACACTACTAACTAATTTATTCTATTGATTTATATTAAAAATGGTATTTTTGTTTACCTACCTGACAGTTTGAAAATCGTTTAAATTCGTTTAAGTGGATAATAAATAAAAACAGACATGCGATAACAGTTAAAACACGAGAAATCTTAACTCCTTAGAAGGTGACGTCTTTTATTCATGACGTTCAATTATTCGAAAATGTCTGAACCCTGAATATCACAGATCCATTGGGTGCACTCCCCCCTCTTCCCGATGCTTCTGAGGTGACGAAGGCTCTCGCACGGAATTGAATTGAATTGAATTAATGCCTTATTTTAAGTGGGGAGACTCGGGCCATCAGTCCCGCTCTTCCGTCTGACCACGCAAATTTCGCTACGCTCCTTTCACCAACAGAGGAAGGAGGTATTTCTTGGGCGAGAAACAGGCGATTTGAATTTAGCTGAGAGGCGTCATTTAGGCTTGAGGATCTTTTACATGCAAGTAAATCTACTAACATGGGACAGCCGGCTTTACTTCCCCTCCGAAGGAAGGCGTCCGAAGAATTTTTTTTAGCTCTTAAAAATCCATGGCTTCGATCAGGTTTTAACCCGCCAACTTGGGTATAACAGTCCGATTCGCTACCCGTTACACCATCGCCGCGCGCGGACGACGAGCTGCTTGTCTCGCAATGGGCGGGCGCAGGGCCGGGCGTGGGCGAGGGGGGGGGGCGGGGTCGTGTCGCCCACGCGTCGCGCGCACGGGCGCGGCCCGACGGACGCGTTTCGCTTCCCCCCCCGCCCCTACTCACCCTCCGCAAAGCGGCTCTCCTTCCTCTCGCCCTCGACTTCGCCTCCAAATTACCAAGTTTGTCACACGCGGTAATGATACGGTTGCGAGGACCAAATGATCTACGCACTTCGTTTATTGTATTATCTTTCAGAGTTATGCCAGGGTGATGCAGACGCTTTGTGTGAGATGTCCTTGCAGTGGTCCACTGAAAATAATAGCCCGCCGAATGTCATGGTCGTACACAGTTTAAACGGTCATATATCAATTGAAAAGTAGCCTTCAGAATCAAGACAAACGTGAAATTGAATAGCGTGTGTTTCAAGACAGGGATTCAGAAGGACCGTGACTGAAGGAGCGTAGTTGAGTGTGCGTTGAGCAAACGTAGTTGATGAAGTGTGCGGCAAAATGTTGCAGATACAGCATACGATAACTATTCTTTGTAAGGCATGCAGCAGGAGGCGTGTAATAGATGTCTGATGTCGGATACCTGGGGCTCAACACGTGATAGCTCGCTTCGTGTTTATCCACGCCGCGAAGTCGCCAACTGACACGCTGGTTTACCCGTCCGTGTCCGCCATGATTGATGTTATGCTTAACACAACAACCTTGTCACAATTATTGAGACTATTCCCGTTCCAGGTATATGATCACAGAATGTTCAAGAAACGACCAACCACGAACACATATCCTGAAAGAATCACAAGGCAACGTGTTTCGTTCATTAGTGATTCACTCCAGGGACGCATATCAGGACGGGTACAACTGACACATATGCTGAACATGTTTTCTTTATCCTTTATTATGATGTTAAACCCCAAGACTGCTGGTCATAACTGGAATGGATTTGAAGGCTAGATTCTTGAATTTGAAGGCTTATACGTTCTACTAAGTAGTTTTCCGTGGTTTCTCCGATGAACACCAGGCGAATGCCGGAGCAGTACCCTAACAAACGGGCAACAGACCGTGCGCAATCTTTCCTTCATATTACTTGTCCTATCTACGCACTCACTCACTGACACTGGCATGCACTATTCTACCAGACATGCGCGTGCCTGAAGCTCGACCCGGCTGGGGAGGTGCTCCACTGGTGGGAGATACCTGGTTAGGGAAATTCTTGCAAGTGGACATACAGATCGGCACCGGGACTCACCCTCCAGCGGGGAAAGTTCACTGCCGTGAAAGAAACATACACTACAGTTACGGGACTAATAACTAACGGAAGACCACGATAATATGGTCGAAACGTCGGCAACACAGCCTTCGACGCGGCGTCACCCGGACAGCAAAGATCACGCATAACACAGCCTTCAACGCGGCGTCACCCGGACAGCCCAGATCACGCATAACACAGCCTTCAACGCGGCGTCACCCGGACAGCCCAGATCACGCATAATAACTAACGCAGTAGACGCGCCCCGAAACAGGAAATATTCAGTCGGTCGCATATGTAGTTGTGCGGCGACGGCGGGTGGACGCAGGGGCCACGCCCTCGGCCGGCGGCGTTGCTCAAGTGACACTCGAAGCCGCCGGGAACAAAGGCGCGGGCGCGGCCACGTGGGTGTCGCGTCGAGCGCGGGTTTCTCCTCTTCGCGGGAGCAGCGCCGCCCCGGACGCCGCCCAGGCGTTGCCAAGCCACAAAGAGCGCCTTACTGCATTGAAGCACAACGCCTTTTCACTTGAAAAAAAAAAAAAAAAAGCCAACAAACGTACCAGAAAACAAATGTGCAGTCACATTCTTCTGAGGAAAACTATTTTCGTAATTTTCGTAACAATGAAAATTACAATTCTGATGAATTTACGTTTCGCAAAGTGTTAATTTAAAAACACTTTTGTGTTAAATTAATTTACAAACAGTTTAGTGGAATGCTTGGGTTGAATAAATATTCTCTCTTTAATTTAAAATATTGCCAGACCTCTCAAGATACCGCAACAATCTGTTTCTAATTTTTTTTCTGGGCACAACGAAGTAGATTTTTGCAGTAAAATAAAAGGAGGAACTCTTGAAGAACCTTCGTAACCCAAAGTTCTTAATTGAAGTTAGCTATATGGGATTGCTTATAACATAATGTTCAATCACGATTTCTTTCTCGTTCTCCATTTTCGATCCAGTTCATTCAGGAAAGAACATAAAACGTTTTAGGTTTTGCTTGTCCTGCCATATTTTATTGCTGAGCATTAAATGCTCATATATTGGAGATTCTGAATGCACTTTTCGAAATATAATACAATGATCCTAAAATAAAACACTATTACTATTACTACTAATATCAATCATATCAGAAACAAACTTCTTCGCTTCATTGTGTATTCGTCATTGGCTTTATATTTCTCCTCGGAACCGGTTACGTTCGCTTTCATTTCACTACGTACTCTTCATTAATGACTGTTAACATCTCGTTTACAACGGTTTCACTGCAGAGAAACTAAGCAAATAAAAACCGCTCTCCTTGTTTTCCTACGTCGTCACGAAAACGCAAAACATCAAGTAAAGGGGCAACAGAGCGGGACGATTCATTACAACAATGTTCAACTCAGAATTGCAAACCGAACCGTAGCGAAACAGTCCAGGTGTCTGCTCAAAGTCAACAAAGGACGAATCGGTGCAGTGCTTCTTGCGCAGAATGCTACGGGAACGGCACAATGGTTATCAAGGAGACGCGGTGTAGAACTGGAGCTCTGCAAGGATAATGGAAGGATATCTTATTTTGAGTGCGACAATCCGTTCTGGGCTATGATGAAAATAAAAGACGTTGACACCATTTCGATTATATTATTATTTGCTAAGCAATCAACTTAGATGACTAACTCATTGATCTTGAGGGCTAACCTATCAAAAATTGCTGAAAATAATAATAATAATAACAATAATAATAATATAACAAACAAATATGTTAACAATAAAACGCTTCTTATTCTCATATTTAAAAAAAACATATCCCCAATAAACCGATATTCTTGGCCATGAGCTGTTTCTTTTATATTGTAGTAAATAAATGGAAAGCAGACGAAAGCTAAACATTTAATATGAATACATAGCGAATCCACACTGTAGAATCCACAAATATCACATGGCCTCGTATTTTTTTCTATTATCTGATGGTTCGTAATGCTTGAATAGATGAATTACGATTATTCAAAATGAAAGATACTGGTGGTATAAGAGATTGTTTGAGGTCTATACGAACATTCCAGTCTTGTCTCCCACTAATCTCACGGGCATTGACAAAGATTTCAACGACAACCCCACTGGTGTGATGGTATCATCATCACATTACTTCTGTTTCACGAATGGCGATGCCAGTGAGGTGGTGCAGCCAGAGGTAGAGAATGAGTAGGTGGCTTTCAATGCAGCATTGTTGGGCCCGAGTCCGTTGCTATACACTTCGTTTCAGACCGGCTGGCATTGTGAGCAGTGCTGTTGATAACCATTTGCTGGTTCCTCCTTAGGGACGTGAATGCGCACAAAAAATGTATATATATATATATATATATATATATATATATATATATATATATGTATATGTATATATATTCTAAGAAATAGCGCAATTATAATACTTCTGCCCAGTAATATAATTACGTGAAAACAGCTCTCAGATTAGGATGTCACCCGATTAAATAATGTTATGAGTTGCTGAATATTGCTGCAAGGCCTTGCTTTTGTGAATGCATATGTTAATACGCATTAAAATATTCGAAAATCACTGAAGAGTTGTTGTTCACTGTGGTTAGTAATAACTGTGGTTGCGGCTAGACGAAAGAAGAAAATGTCAACAATAAATGTCAAAAGCGTCTGCAGGAAAATATATCTCCAACGATTTCATCGATACCAATGAACGTGGTTGTAGCTAGTGCGAGAACAGTATACAGTAGGCTCTAAAGGCAACGGAAGTCCAAATGAAATATTTAGAACACAAGGCTTCGTATAGGAATAATGAAAGGACATCGTATAGGAATTGTAGGAAAGACACACACGACATCGTATAGGAATAGTAGAAAGACACACACGACTTCGTACAGGAATAGTAGAAAGACACACACGACATCGTATAGGAATAGTAGAAAGGCACACAGGACATCGTACAGGAATAGTAGGAAAGGCACACACGACATCGTACAGGAATAGTAGAAAGACACACACGACATCGTATAGGTATAGTAGAATGACACCTCCTGCTCCACGGCGAAATGTCACTGTGGAGAAGGCGATGACCAACCTGGCAAGGGGAATGGCAGCGGCACAGGGACGTGGGCGGCGGGGGCGGTGTGAACAAGGCGAGTCATTTCACGAATCATTCCCCTCGAAAAGTGGCAGACTTTGTCTCGCTGCGGTGCGCGTGCACCGTAAACAAACGCAAAACGCTCGGTTCTTCACCCGCCTCCGCCGTCCTGGTTCCCAGTTCGCTCGTTGGGCAGTTGGAACTTCAAGCATTCCGAAGGAAAGTCTTTCTACTGAATTCTTACCCTAAGAGATCGTGCTTTTGTAATTGTATGACGTTCTACCTCAGTTTTCATTATTGTGTGGATATTGATTATAGGTAGAACTGCCAGTATAATGGATATTTCTGATAAATTTCCGAGTCGGTTAGCGACAAGGGAATTTAGTTGGAAATTTACAAAGCATGAGTGGTACTTAGTAAGACAATCCCCTAAAGAAATCAGCCCCCAAATCGTTTTTGAATGCCCTACATATTAATTTTATTGCGATTTTGCTTCCAAGTACACACTTGTAAGGAGGTAATTGTCCAACCAGGAGGAGCTAAGAAAGAGCGATTAGAAAAACAGGTAATTGTTTGGGATACAGCATATTGGTTAGTGCTTACCAGATGTAAAGTTCAACGCCATTGGTATTAATTTCACGGCTGGTATAGTCAAAGTGAACACTATTTTACTGCTACTAAATTATGCTGATGTTGTTACTCGTATTAAGGCCTTCCTCAGATCTCTAGCAATTCGCCTCTGGATTCGGGCCGTTCCCCCGACGATATTGAAATCGTAGCGAACCGTTAAGGGATGGACAACGTTCTGCAACAGTTGTGCTAGACTAGCATCAACGCTTAGAGTGCATACGTCAACTCTCTTGAGTGTCAGCACAGAATTACAATTACTACCTGCTCGTCCATACGTCAATGACTCTGCGTTTTCTTCTAATCACATGTAGTACTCATGTGAGTATTTGAAAGAGAAAGCACTGCCTCTAGAATCGTTTCCTTCATTACAACTTCGCAACTGCAACTACGGTTGGAGGAACAATAATCAAAGATACCTAACTTTGGAAAACGAAAGAGGTGATAATGTTCTCTACATATAAAATACACTACAAAGATCAACGTACGGGTAAAATCAACAATTAATCTAATAATTCAATGAATCAACAAATTTTTCAGCTCATTAGCCATGTGTATTCACTAGATCTTTGACCTTTGCTTGCAGCAATTATTCTTAAACATTCAGCCCGTCCATCGACAGTGATAAATCGCCAAGCAGTGATAAACCAACATTAGTGCAACGAATGCAAACAAATTATCCTGTGCGAAATGGATGGGTGCAGTTTTTGCACTATTACAGTGTTTAAAAGGGAGACGGCCATATTTGATTCACCTTGAAAAGAAGTGAGATGGTAATATAGAATGTTAAGCGTGTCATTACTCTTGAAAACACTACGCAAAGAGTGACTTATCCATTTATCAAATAGAACATTAACCATTCCCATTCTATTCCCATTCCCCTCGACGCGTGCCGTAGCCTGCCAATTGACAGTGGTGTTGCACCCGCTGGGAGCCGACTCCTGTCAAGCAAATGGCTCCGCGAGAGCGAATGGCTCCGCGGGGCGTGAATGGACGCCGCAAGACGCACGTCATGTGTAGCTCGCATAATCCCCGCGGCAGCGGCGAAAGGTCGAAAGGCGGCGATTGCTCAGGCGGAGCGGAGCTGTTCGGCGCCTTGTGGCGATTACAACGCCGCCTGGCGCGCCGCCGCCGACTCACGCTGGCGAGGACGGCGCATCTGGCACTCGCTGTTAGGGTCCATTGTGACAGGCGACACAAGGACCTCATTGCTCTCGTACTCTTATTTTGATGGTGTATTAAATAGTTTTAAAACTACAAAAATGAAATAATATTTAATAGCAAGAATAATAAAAAGTAATGGCCGGCCCCGCAGACGGTTGTGACAGCCGTCGTCTGCGAAGGTTCCAGTCCTCCGTAGACATGCTCATATTTGTGATTATCCCTTCACTTCTCATCATCATCTTAACATCACATAATTCACACTTCAAGACGTAACAACCTTGTCGTACTGAGGGATACAGCTGAAATGCTGATCCTGGGAAAATTACAATAACAAAAAGAAGCCAATAATAATAATAATAATAATAATAATAATAATAATAATAATAATAATAATACGTAATGTATGTATTTGGCATTTAAGACGATTGTCGGCAAGCTAACGGTGTCCCCCCATGCCTGGCCATTGATTAATTCCCACACTTGGCGGGGGGGAGGTAAGAGAGACATGAGGCCAATATGACATATTCCATCCACGTCGCAAACTCCGCGTGCCTGAGCTTTTATTCGTCATAAAGCCACAGAAACAGACGGATTTTAAACGAAAGCTGCATCTCTATTGTTGCCCCGACCGCGAATCGATTCTGGGATCGCACAACGGGAAGCTAGTGTGCTACCCATGAATCACCTTAGGGATAATAATAATAATAATAATAATAAAAATAATAATAATATTAATAATAATAATAATAATATAATAAATACTCAAACCGGTCTGTGTGAGATTCGCCGACTCCAAATCACTGTGTCAGTGACCGGGTCTCGGCTGGGATGCAAAAGAGCTCACTGTCATAACGAGATTTAATATGGCACTGTGGGACCAATGATATTTGCGATCCCTTTTATCTTAAGGTCGACCATAACACACGAGATATAAGACAGACATACGTTTACATCTTACTCCACCACCAGTTACATGACGTAGGAGAACTTTTGATGCATTGATGCGTCGTACAGCATTGGTAATCTTCGATCATGTGGTACAGTCTGAAGGATACTTCATAGCATGCATATATTACCTGAGAATCACGCCTTTGACAGGAACAAAGGAGCCCAATACCATTGAAATATTTGATACATTCAATATGGACAGGTGTGTGATCATCTTATTCTATCCTACTCGTAGGTAAACGATTTTGATAGAAATTTGTTTGCATACATATGCTCTCCAAGTTGAAATTTATCATTCTCGAGATATGCATGTGATCAAGTGTCTGATCATTTTGTTCTTTCGTACTTCTAATTCATTTAACCCAAAATTCGTTTGCTTACGTTTTCTCTATTTTTTAAAAAATTTCTTTTTGAGCGAAGCCGAAAGTCAGTTTCGTTTTTGTTTTGCAGTTCGCAAGCAGAGCGTTTTACTGCTTTGTAGGTTCGCGTTGGTCACGTGGTTTGCTTCCCTAGTTGAAATTTGTCACTCTCAGCTTATTCCTAAATCCGGTCTTGAGCGCGGAGGAGGGTTATCTTTTATTCTAAAATATTTATTAATGAACTAATATACAGTTCAGTATTATTTATATTACGTCATATATATTTTCTGACTTAATATTTAAATTAAATGCTAATTTTACAATTATATCTTACTACACATGAATAGGAAACTCACAGAGCGCCTATAGGATAAATTCAGTTCTGAAAATATGTTGAGGAATGAATCTAATGGGTATCTATTTTATATCCTAGTTGGAAGCTGTTAGGTAGTGGGTAGGTCGTAATGGGTGGCTCTGTTTAATGTATTTATTTTGGAGAAGAATTTGTTAGTTAGGAGCGCGATATGGTGAGTTATAGGGGGTAAATTCAATTCTTTGTGCAGTTGAATGTTTGGCGATGGGGCTGATGGGGGGAGCTGTGTGGCGCGTGGCGGCGATTCCGACCTCCGCTGCTCAAGGCTCCAGCGCAGTCTCGCACGCGCCGTGCGGTAGGGGGCCATGCCGCTGACAGCCTCCTCTCCGTCGTGTATTGTCTCCATCTATATCTTTGTTTTCTTCTTAAAATTTCTCTTCCTTATTATTTTCTTGTTCCTCTTCTTCTTCTTCTTTTTCTTCATTCTTTTCCTTTTCTTCTTCTTCTTCTTTTTCTTCATTCTCTTCCTTTCTTCTTCTTCTTCTTCTTCTTCTTTTTGTTCATTCTCTTCCTCTTCTTCTTCCACTTCTTTTTCTTCTTCCTCATCTCTTCTTTTTGCTCTTCGTTTTCTTCTTCTTCGTCTTTCTCTTCTTCTTCCTCTTTATCGTTTTTGTCTTCTTCCTTTTTTCGTCCTTCCCGTCTCACCTTACTTTGTCTTTTTCTTCATTTTTTCTTCCCTTTCTTTTCTCTTTTTTCTCTTTTTTTCTCCATCTTTCTTCAGTTTCATGGTAAATCCTTAAAGCTCATTACAACTCATTGTTTGCTATGCTATTTCCTTCTATTCATCTCTCGCCAGGGAAACGTACTGTAAACACTAAACAGTAAACACTAAGTGTAAGTAATTAAGGGTACTTCCGTTTTGTTATTGTGATTTCTTCACTGACGTTTGTCTTCATTTTATAATTAAGCCAATATTTTGGGTTTGTCCCCAACTCCAGATACTAACTCTCAAAGTATGATCTGTTAATTCTTTTTATGTTCTTAATAGATTTTTATTGACACCTTCTCGACCATTTTATAATGGACATAATGATATACGTCACTAATCACCTATTTGGGGGGACCATTGGCAAATCAAAAGATAAATCCTCATAATCGAAGCGCATAATAAATACTCCATGTACTACTCCAGTTTGCTTGTACAACACCATCTACATTCTACATTTGTTTTTGCTTCAGTTATTTTTCTTGTCATATACACTGACGCCATTAGCAATATATTGCATTATTAGGTCCATTCTATACCCTTCCATAGAAGCACCACAATTTTTCTCCTCGTTGAAGTAGTTTTTATTAGTACTATGTTTATTACTACTGAAGCTGTCGACATTGACACGGTACTTCAGAATGTCATTAGCGTTCATTGAACTTTGCTCACATTGCACATTGCTTAATATCTTCTACTATCGTTACCGTTGTTAGGTCAGAGAAATTAATTATAATTTTATTAATGCAAGGGAGAAAGAGAAAAAAAAGAGATACAAAAGGGAGAAAGAGAAACAAAAAAGAAAAAAATGAAAAAGAAATTACCAGTTTCCTAAACATTTGAGTTGACCTTTGGAGTTTTATAACCTAGACAGCTCTGCAACAAGAATCATGTTATTGGGGTCATTTTTAATACAATTAGTAGAAGAAACTTTTACAAATTGTAAGTTATCTCAAGTAATTACATTTGAGAGGAAATTTAAAAATGAGACTTTGTTGGGAACTTACCGCCTAATACATCGCCTCTCCTGTTTCCAGGTAGTTGTTTATTACACAACGACGCTGCGTTGGATTGACCTATGACCTTATTAACGCTTGCTGTCTTCAGAACCAGCAGCTGAATGTCAGCACTTTTAAAAGTCCAAAAAAACTTCAGTCAGTTATTATCAGTGTCGACAGAGTTGCTTAATCATAAAGATTCACTGTCATTATTTTTATTGTTCACGCGTGTGTCGCAGCCCAATAGAGTGACACTTTAAGTTTGCTATTTCCATATTTGCGAGCAAGGTAATGACAAACTGTCATGCATAGCTTTCACATTTATTTTAATTACCCTCCTTCTCCTCCTCATTACTTTTATTATTATCCTTATTAATGGTTTTCTTTCTCAGTAGAATCTGTGCACTAGGAATTTCTCTTTTGGTTGTAGGATAAGATTCAGCTGTTATAAAAAGGGAATTCACCCTATTGCACTTAAGCTTTCTGTAAAAGATTTCAAACAGTGTGGCAAGTCTGAAGTTAAACTGCCTTTGGTTCAATAGTTTGCAATTTAAATATTTGTTCCAAATTATTTTTGAAATGTATCGACAACTTTCTTTCCAATCGAATCACTAAAGCCATGTATATGGTATTTTTTATAATAATTTAAGAACTTTAAAACCATTATTATTATTGTAATTATTATTATTATTATTATTATTATTATTATTATTATTATTATTATTATTATTATTATTATTATTATTATTATTATTATTATTTATTTCTCGAATCGGCCATTATGGTGCCACGCGATATATGCATCCCACGGATCCTCAGACTTGATTATCGGATTAGGAGCCCGTTACTTTTTCTGTGGTGGGAAACAACATTTAATCCTAAATCCATTTCTATACACCAGGGTGACTAGCCCTGGGGGATGGGATGATGATATAGACACACACGAACATACAAAGACAACCATGCCCGAGGCGGGAATCGGACCTGCTATTTCGTCTGAGACCGCCACACTGCATTACTGCCTTACCGATTCCGGCCATCGGATTGTCTATTGTAATTATTATTATTGTTTTTATTATTGTTGTTATTATTGTTGTTATTTTTGTTATTATTGTTATTATTGTTGTTATTGTTGTTGTTATTGTTGTTATTGTTGTTATTGTTGATATTGTTGTTATTGTTGTTATTGTTGTTATTATTATTACTATCATTATTCCCAGAGTAATAAAGAATAATTTGATTTCTGTCGACATAAGCGCGAACTCTCAGTACAAAGAACTAAACAGTGCCTCTGGGCCCACTGAGCAGCGAGGACACGCGCTCTTCGGTTGCCACCTGGACCATCCGCAATACTTCAAGAATAGATGATGTGCTTCAAGCATAAATATCTGCTTCAGTGCTGTACATGTAATAAGAACGGTTTTTGATTTATTACTGTTTGTAAGAACGTGCTATTCGTGAAACTGAAGGGATACGTTAGCGCTTATTGTTTTAATGAAATTGAATTGTCATGACATATTGAAGAGGATAAACCATCTTCTGCCGTCGAGTAGAAACTTGTGTTAAACACTTGTAATCACAGTTCATATTTTCTCTTAACCGTTATTTAATCATCAGTTGCCGTTACTTGAATACGCTGTACTTGCAATTATGGTATAATAGATTCTAATGATCACCGTTACTTTACCTTTCATGAGTACATTTTTTGTGACCTGTGCAATAGGTTGTTGAAAGAAACGTTGTAAGTTCAGTAATTTCATTGGAAGATTTTAAAATAAAAATAACATCCTGAATGTAATATGTGACATCAATGGCTTAGAGAATATTTTTAAAGATATATGGCGTCCCGTGACTCAACAGAAAATAATGTTTTTCATAAAGGAGTGAATTAGTCCTTTAACAGAATGCATGGATTTCAATTGAATCTCATTATGAGTGACTAAAAAGATATTGCAATAGCACAAAAAAACTACATGCAAATAACATTCTCCTTATTTGAGTTACTAATTCTATTTCTACTTTTATCACTAATTGCGGTGAATTATTTTACATTTAACTAATTAATTTATAATTTAGGAAAATGATTTCTACTTTCCTAGAAAAGTGAGTTTTCCCTTACATAAAATAATTCTTAAAATCATCCTTCATCATTCTTTAGCCCATCGTTTCTGCGCTAGAGTCTAGGACATCCCATGTGATACATTTTTATAAATTGAACCTAACCAGCAATTTATTAAATATTGAGTCTTCTTGAATTTTCTTATAGTATCCACCGATATCCTGAACGAAGTTTTCCTTAATATCAGATATATTTGTTTGTAAGAAAATATGGTGTTCTTTGTAAATTTAAATGTATGTCATATATGTATGTAAATGTATGGTAAGTGTAAGTCATCACCACAGTTCTGTCGTTTTTTTTTATTTCATTTTTGATGGTGTGCACTTCTTTCCTGTTACAGGAAACTCTTTGTATTGTTCCTTGAAATTTTGTACAATAGTTGTTTTCTGAGGAGCTATATCTCGTAAGTTATATATTATTTTGTTTGTTGTTCACATATGCCGGTTTGTAGATTTCGCCTTTATTGATTAGTGCAGCGACATAATTAGAGCCAACTGATTATATTTTTCATTCTTACAAAACAATTTCTATATGTTTTCTACATTTATAACTTACAAATATATTTCAATATTTGAGTGCGGTTGTAAATATGTAAAGTGTGTGAAGTAAATATTAATGTATAAAGTCACATACTTTCACAAATTTTAATTGCAACTGGAAATACGAATAAATTCATTTTTTTGCTTCAAAATGACGAAAAGTGTTTTCATAATTATTGTTTAAACTACGCTATAAATTAAATGTTTAGTTTTCCAATACTTATACTTAAGCATCTTTGAGAACTCTCAGACCCCACCACAGCAATGACGCTACTCGATTGTACCACAGAAAGTAAGGGGTTATCTTAAATCAGCACTTGAATTTAAAAGTCTGAAATCCTTCAAATACAGTCGCTTATACACCGACTTCACAAAAGTGAACAAGTGCGAAAGGCAGGGAAGTATACAATATCAAAATTCAAGTCACGTTCACCGAAGCCGTCCTCTCACACTGGTCACTTGCAGTTTCAAGACCACGTTACGTGTGGCGTAGACTGGGCACGTATTTGCATAGCCTCGATGCAGAGAGGAAGGAATATTGCCAGTTGCACAAAGCAACCTGCAGGGCGATATTGGGGACGGCTTTTCCGTCGGATCGAAGCTGCTGGATTCAAAGACACCGCCTACGGCATAGTGCTTTCTCGGGGATTCTTGCGTCTGTGCTCGAAAGAAAATGAATTCTCTCTCGATTACATCTCTGTCGGTTCTTCTGCGTTCATGCTACTGCGCTCGCGCAGGCGAGGTAGATAGTCGCTAAATTTGTTTTTCAGAATCCCATCAATGCTTTTGTAGAGCTGAAGTATGATTTAGAAATACTTGAAACACATAAGTTACGAGATAAAATAACTTCGTAGGTCATGAGAGGTACGAGGAAACGTTTGAAAAAAATAGTTCATTATCATTTTGAGAAGAGTTCATTAGGGATTGAGAATATAATGAAGTAAAATACAGAAAGGCGCACCGGAAAAATCTAGATAGAATACAGAGAAAAGCGAATAAGTTTACCTATAGAAGTAACGTAACAAAAAAGTCATGGGAACCTCTAGAAACCAGAAGAACAAAGGCGAGGCTTTGCGCTCTTTATAAATCGTACGTAGGTCAACCAGCTTGGAAGGAAATTCAGATTAGACTAGAAAAACCAAATTATTTCGGCCGAAGCGATCACACCCACAAAATTCGAGCAAGGAAACAAAATTCAGATCTTGGGAAGTTTTCCTTTTGTAACAGAACAATTAGAGATTGGAACAGTTTACCTGCAGCAGTTTTCAAAGCTTTTCCTCTCAGTGTCCGAAGTTTTAGAAATAAGTTAGAACAAGATAACAGTAACTGATATTAAATGAGTAAGTGTTGTGTAGTGCGGTGTAGTGTTGTGAAGTGATGGTCAGTGTAATTCAAAGCAAAAAAGTGTAGTGTAGTGAAGTGTAGCGAAGTGAAGTGCGGTGAACGCCATCAATGCTCTTTTCAATGCTGCTTTTCGTCTTATACTGTATTGTACGGTATTATTATTATTATTATTATTATTATTATTATTATTATTATTATTATTATTATAATATTATTATTAATGTAAGTGTTGTAATTTTTGCAATTATTGTCACTTAACTGCCACCGGGTCATACCCATTTGCAGTTCTAATAAATCTATCTATCTATCTAAATAGTTTACTAAAAGTAATATTGCAAGGTACGTGAGAAAACATCAAATTGAAATGCGGAATTGATACGTTAACATTTTGTGTTCTCTGTTAACCATGCACTTCCGCAAGAAAACATTATCTTTCTGTCTAAGCGGTTCTAACGATCATTGTATCAAACAGCAAACAACATAAATCATTCATTTCAAAGAGTGGTTCACTAAAAAAATAGTGCTGATGAATTCTTCAGCCATCAAAGAACACTGTGAATGCACTGTTTCAATGGCAGATTTTAATGACATTTCTGCCTGGAAGCCAACCCCGACACAGTTTTTGCATTCATAATCACGAGAGCATCGGAATATATCTATTCACCAAAAAAAGCAACAAATTAGTTTAAAATGGTAATGGATAAAACGCTTGACTCGTTTTCTGCTCATTTGAGTCCGAGAGCATTCTATTGATTTTCAATTACGAAGTTCTCTTCGGAAGTTCATCCAAAAGCCATTCAAACCGGCAGTGTACAATGCAACGTATTCCGGACGCCAGGAGCAGGACTAACATTTCTAATAGAGAAGGAAAATATAACGGCACAGCCTTCGCTTCCAGTCGCTCCACGCGGAGAATTAAATGTTCACGACTCGCGAGAGCGATGCTCCTCTGTTTTCTGCAGCGAAGCAACACGTCCGCGCCTCGCAACAAAAATAGCTGCACTGCAACGAAGGGAAAGAAGCCACGACGCAACTGAAGTGGCAGCACTCAGCGAGTTGGGGTTACCTCTGCGTCACATAGAGATGCAAGTAGAACACAGAATAAACTGCAAAATGATTTTACGTTTAATTACACTTTGCCATATTAAAGTAACGAGGTATCAATACGGAACGGTGCAATTTGAAATGAGTAGAAATATAATTTCATAATATTGAAATATATTAGTTATTTTATAGTCTTTAAATATTTTGAATTCCTCTCATTTTAATGATTTACGTTTTATTGGAATATTTATAGAGTAGATAGGTTTTCAACGGAGAGTTTAATCGTCACTATAGGAAAAATACTAAGAAGTAGGATTTTCAATAGTTATTTTTGCAAGTTAAAACCCTCACCTCAGATAATCGTGAAAAATATGATTTAAAAAGGTATAGGAATGAATATCCTACTGGTTTATACTGCAAAATTTGTGGGTTATTGCACCAGTTGATGCGGTGAATTTGAAGTTTATATTAATCTGTATATGGACATGGTCAACCGTACTGAGTTATTATTTTGTCAAATCATTCTAGTGATGTATTATTGTCGACTGCATAACATTTAAAACGTTGCCATTAATATATTTAGATGTGGTTTTCATGATAGGAAGTCTGGAGACTAAGATCTCTTAATCTTTTTCACCGTAATTGTTAATAAATAAGCTTTTTTATTCTGAGGAAACAGCAAAACAAATTGTAATTTGGGCAATTTGCGAAATTGCGATTTGTGAATTTGGGCTTTTTTGCGAAAGATAAATATACGCAATGTAAAATTGTAACTTTTTACTTTCATAAAAATAATCACAAATATATACAAAATTCAGAATGTAGCATATATTATATCAGCAGATACTTCCTTTGCGTCTTATGTATTTAATAAGCTTTTGACACAATTGTTTGTAATTATTTATTTATAGCATAATGTTTATTTAAAATGAAGTATCATTTTGATTCTTTGACTACATGATTTCTTTAATAGAAATGTAGATAATATATTTTTAATTCAAGTATTATAAGAATGGGAATTTTTAATATTACTGTTCTGAGGTATGATGAGACTAGCCTTATATTCATATCATTAATTCAAACTCACGGCGTATTATTCTACACATCAATTCACTCCAAAGGAATTAACATATGGAGTTATTTCTCGGTGCCAATATAATTTATTTAATTTCTGAATCATGATTTTTAGTTTCCTGTCGAGTAGTTACAGTTTCCTCATTTGTTGCACAAATTTCATTTTACTTTACGTATTTTATACATGTTAGATTTTATTTTTCTTACCTTATCTTATACACAATATTATTTATTAAATTTTTGAAATATTTTTACTTTCTTAGCTCGTAATCGTCCCAGCTTCAAAATAAACCTACATTAACTTTAGTTACAGGGTGACTTACATTGTTCGTCCAAATGAGTTAAGACTAACAAGATGCACTTTTGCTGAGGATATTTGAAGACATATTGGAAGATTTTTTTCGCCAAATTTTCCTGCTACCTTCCCACTGTGCGCGGGGACTGGTGTGTCAGCCCGGCGGCTGTTGCGAGTGAAGTTGCCAGGGAGGCGGCGGGCGCAGGGGCGGGTTTCAAAACTCGAGCGGGGCGGGGCGGGGTCGCGGACACAATGGTCGACGTGTCAGCTACGTGCGACGTGCCTCGGGGGCGGGGCCCGATGGCGGGGGCGGGGGCGGTGGAATTGGAGAGAGAAGAAGAAAAGCGGAGCGGTGTGAACAACGTGGGGTCGAGGAATGACAAGATAATGTGAGGAAGGTACATTACGTGGCGGCGGGAAAGCGATGGCCCTAGTAGCAAATATAGGTATTGTGGTGAGTTATGGTTGGCATTTATAATGAAATAATTATATGCGTCGTCATTGCCAACAATATTATTTATTAAAAAAGCAGCTTTCGATGGCTTAGCCATCATCATCAGTTTTCTAGTACAAGAAGAAAAAAAAAACATTAAAACGTGAATTATTTTTTGATTTGACAACAAAATTATAATTAAGGTTACTAATAATTTACACTAGTGGCAAAGCCAACCAGCGATTTGGACACAATTCTCGACCACGGTTTGTTGTAGGAACAGAAAAATCTTGGATCACCCCCAATTCCACTTGGATCGGGTGGGCATCCAAGCCCGGTTTCACCAGTGAAGCAGTCTGATTAGTTCATCCCGAACCGCTTCTCTGGAGTGATAGTCAGTAAACTTTGAAATAGGACGAGAAAGGACGATACCGATATCGGAACAAAAATTCTTAGATTGAAAAGGCCGCAGTTGTAATTAATGGGATTTGGATCACAGTGAATTCGCCGACGGAGTTAGAATTAATTTGGTTGGAATTGACATGGAATCGGCAATATTGAAATCAGTGGGTTTGCAATAAGCGGCATTGTAATCGCGTGAATAAAAATAGTATTGGAAACATCATTGCTGGAATAGGAGGTAATAAAAACGGTAGGATACAAACCGGAAGGTTTGCAATTGGTCGATTTGAAATGCAAGGTACTAGAATGGGCGACGTTCGATTTGGTCAATTGGAATCGGCGTTTTGGGAATCCGTGGGATTGGAATCGGTAGCGTTGGAAAGGCGGAGTTGAAAACGGCTGAGATAGAAAGGACGTGATCGGAATCTGCAGAGATGCAACGGGTAAGCCTGCGTGTGAAGCAAGTGTACCGAAGGTTGCAAAACTCGGCGGCACGTAGACGGGAGCGGGAGACGCGACGGGGGACTGTGTTCGTATGAGAGAGGGCAGGAAGAGGTCGCTGGTGATTGCGATGGCTGCAGCCATGGCGTCGGTGGTGGAAGGGGGTGGGGGAGAGGGGAGAGGCGGAGATGGAGGTGGATGGGCGATGGAAGTGGAAGCGGTGATGGAGGTGGAGGCGAAGCCAGAGGTGGAAGCGGAGGAAAGGTGGATGCTGGGGTGGGGGTGGAAGCGGAGGTGCAAGTGGAAGAGGAGATGGCGGTGCAAGTGGAGGTAGAGGCGGAGGTGGAGGTGGAAGGGCGATGGAGGTGGAGGAGGTGATGGAGGGGGAGGCAAAGCAAGAGGTGCAACCGAAGGTGGGGGTGGAATCGGGGGAAAATGGAAGCGGAGATGAAGATGCAAGTGAAGGTGGTGGCGGAGGTAAAGGCGGAGAAGGAAGCGGAGGTGGAGGCGGAGGAGGAGACGGAGGTGGAGGCGAAGGTGGATGTGGAGATGGGAGTGCAGGTGTTGGTGACCAGAGCCTGGGATGGTGGAGGAGACGACGGCGCTCGAGATTGCAGTGCAGGAAGCAGGGGAGTGTGCGGAGATGGAGGTGGATGGGCGATGGAGGTGGAAGCGGTGATGGAGGTGGAGGCGAAGCCAGAGGCGGAAGCGGAGGAAAGGTGGATGCGGGGGTGGGGGCGGAATCGGAAGTGAAGTGGCAGCGAAGATGGAGGTGCAAGTGGAGGTAGAGGCGGAGGTGGAAGCGGATCGGGAGATGGAGGTGGAGGAGGTGATGGAGGGGGAGGCAAAGCAAGAGGTGCAACCGAAGGTGGGGGTGGAATCGGGGGTAAAATGGAAGCGGAGATGAAGATGCAAGTGAAGGTGGTGGCGGAGGTAAAGGCGGAGAAGGAAGCGGAGGAGGAGACGGAGGCGGAGGCGAAGGTGGATGTGGAGATGGGAGTGCAGGAGTTGGTGACGGAGGCGCCGGCTCTCGCAATTGCAGTGCGGGAAGCAGGGGAGTGTGCGGAGGTGGAGAGGTGTCCGCAGTGGGTGCGGGCAACGGGGCCGGTGACAGTGGGGTGACGGGAGGGGCGCAGCGGGGGCGGCGACGCCTCCCAGTGGCCAGAAGGTCGCGGCGCCCCTTTCACGCCCTCGAGTATCTCCGCTCTCGGTACTTTCGCCGCGCCGCAGCTTGGCATTTCGCCGACCGCGGTCGCGGCAAGCATCGGTTGTAGCAAGCATCGGCACGGCACGGCGCGGCGATGCGCTCGCATGGCAAAGGGGGCGTTGTGGGGAGAAGCAGGGTGGACCGGAATGCGATTTTTTTGACAAACAGCTGAAGTAAATTAATAACTGAAACAGTGGAACAGTGGAATACGCTTGTACACGTAGGCTTCCGCGGCTCGAGTCCATTACTTCTAGGCTGTCCGGGTGACGCCGCGTCGTTGGCAGATAGGCCAACTGTTGGAAGATAGGCAGTTGGCCTATCTGCCAACGACGCGGCGTCACCCGGACAGCCTAGAAGTAGTGGAATAGGCTGTATAATAGGCGGTGATTGAAGATGTTCATGTTAAGATGATGAAATTAAATTAGCTTTTCAAAACAATTGGTCGTTTGATAGGCGCAATTTGAATCGCTTCGCTTGCACATTTTCAAGTCTAGGACCTGGGTGTGATTTTTCGCAAATGTGATTAACGTAAAACATCTCTCAACTCATCCAACCCAAAAATTCCGATCCATTTGACATCAAAATGCGTATTGTGTTACCTTACTTCCCTCACAAGTCTAGGATTAAAGTTTATTCTTTTTAATCCAATAGCGTATTCTATACATGTTTCATTAACCATACGTTCATAAGTTTTCAAAAAAGAAGAAAACAAAACAAAAAAGTTCTGATAACAGTGGGATAGATCTGATTGTGGAAGGAAGCGGTGTAGAGTGGAGCTGGTCGAGGCGGCCAGAGGAGGAGCGAGGAAGAACGGAGCGGGAAGGAGCGGGGAGAAGAGCGCGATGGGGTGAGTGGGGAAGAGAGGAGAAGAGAGCAGCATGAGGGTGCCAATGAGGCCGGTGACCGAATGATATGGCGATGAAGTCGGAAGTTTCCGCTGCCGGAGTCATGAGAATGCTCTTGGCTGTCCGGGTGACGCCGCGTCGAGGGCTGTGTGGCAACACCCGGACACCCGGACAGCCAAGATCATTCACACGAGATGGCGATGTTTCCCAGCTACTCTCGGCAGTTGATCTCGGGGTTACTCTGCATATGTTTTCGGTCTTTTAGCTTGACATTTATGCCCCTGTGTAGATGGTAGAGTAGCATGCAACATTTTCACAGTTTGAGTACATGGCAATTAAGCTGACGGACAAAATTAAGGAATATAAATAAAAATAACAAAATGTAGAATAAGAATGAAAGTAATATCAAGGTTATCTGTAATCAATATTGTATTATTTATCAACTGAATGAAACATAACAGTAATAATAAAGAAAATAAGAAAGAAGGTTTTAGAGGTCATTGGAGACACTATGTTGCAACTCTTCAATAGACTTTTGATGAACCAAGTTAGTTGAAATTCCTATTTTAATTAGAAAATTTCTAAACCTTCCTGGTAATATTTTAATTCTTACTATGAATATTTCTTAAAATTCTTCATTTTCTGTTTAATTTATTACAATATTTCAGGAAATTAAAAACATTTTAATAGTGTAAATTCATGGGAAGATTCTATAAGTTTAATAATTGATTTACCAAGTTTGAAAATAAATTGAAAAGTAGACTAGATATTGTAGCTATTTTATGTGTATAGTGTATAGTGAACATTATTGGGGGTTTGGCAGTGAATAATTTATCAATACTAATGTAAAATTGTGCAATTCATGCCATTTTAATGCGATACATATTGCAGATGTTTTCCCAAATGAACAAGTTTATTTCTGTTTATATTAAATGCAGATAAGCATATTATTTCAACTTGCATACAAACAGGGTTATATCAACAGCGAATCTATCTTTTAATAATAAAGGAATGTCTGCAGACGGTTGTGTTCGCTTTCTTGTTTGTGCCAAACATCGTTTGACGCATCAACGGGCGATTTCTTGTTTTCTCCTGATCCCGAAGGTCAAGAATGAGACAGGAGATACAAAATATGAGGCGCACAGCCTTAGCGGACTTTCTAGCCTTCTAGCGTCAGATGCATCAATGTTTCTCTTTGCTCGCCAAACGTGACTTTTCACAGCTGTAAATATGGTGGAGAAAGGCCTGGGAGATAGAATCATAAAACTTGTCTAATAAGACTTGGATGTGTTTTTAATAGTTTGTTTAAAATTGTAACAACATGAAGTCAACTGTTCATACATTTTATTGACACTTATGTTTTGATGTATCGTGACACTGGCACAATTCGAAAAATACCAATTTTGAAATATGGTATCTATATTGTTACATTACGTATGTGTGCTATTTTATACATCTACATTATTACGAACTCATGTGAAACATACTAGTTAACTTCTTCATCCATCGATTATGAAGCGAGTAATAACTACATTTTAGCACCAGAGAAACATTTAAACATGTTTCTTTCGAAGTAGTCTGCTAAGACTTTGACTTTATATCGTACCTCTAAAAACTGCGAAATTGTTTTCTATCAGTCTTTGCTCTTGATGAATATATCAGCAACATTTGTTTTCGTAGATAAAACATTAACAGTTTAATTGTAGAACGAAAAATATCAAATCAAAATATTTTTAAATTCAAGTTTTAAAACTGTTATGGAAGTTATTGTTAAAGAAATTACAAAGTGTTTTTCTCATTTTATGTCATTGCAACTTAAAGAATTTTGTAGTTCCACACATAAAGAAGGTCGTTCGTAGACGAAAAAAAGCATTTTGCCTGCACTAACCTTAAATTACGAGACACCAATTTTATTTGTAGCAATAAACACCATTTCATTCTTAATAGCAGCTCACACTGCATCCAGTTTCAGAGAACAGCAATTTGTAGCCTATAATTTGGAAAAGGGTTTGACTTCTGGGAAGAGATGCGTAGTGAGACGAGAACGACCTCCGTCGCTGCAGTTTTACGAATAGCTGCCTCCGCACCGCAGCCTTGGCTGGACCCTTCAGGCGCTGCCACCACAACCGCCGCGACCACCGTCACTGCTTCAGCTCGCCGCCCCCCTCTGCCCCCGCTAAGGCCCCGCACCCGCCGTCCCAGCCACCCCGTGTCCACCCACACCCTCCGCGCTCACTCCTTCCTCGCACACGCCGTTCCCGGTCCCTGCAACCCCATCCCCTTCGTCCCCACCCACATTTCCCCACAAACGCTGTCCCTTCGCCCGCCGTCCTCGCCCACGCCAGGCCCATTCTTTCAACAACCTCAAAGTCTCATTCTCCCCGTACCCACCCACGTCGACCCCGCTCCGTCCCCGTTCCCGTCTACTTCGTCCCCGCCAACACCGTCGCAACCCCGTCCGTTCCTGCCCACTCCCCCCCCCCCCCCCGCACACCGCCGTCCTCGCCCATGATAGCGCATCCTCGACCACACAGTCCCCCCCCCACGCCGTCCCACCTCACGTTATCTTCGCCCTCGCCTTACCCGTCTACGACGCCCCGCCTCCGTCGCCCCGCCTCCGTCGCCCCGCCTCCGTCGCCCGGCCTACGTCGCCCCGCCTGCACCGTCCCCGCCTAAGCCCACCTCGCCCAATCCGTCCACCCCCATACCGTCCCGGCTCACGGCGTCTCTGCTCAAGAATCTCCCCCTAGCCCCACCTGTAGCCTACCACTTGTGCTCCAGCCCCCGCCCTCATCGCTGCCTCTTCCGTCTCCAGCCGTTATACTGGCACCGAATCCTCCCTCCCAATTCTCGCGACACTCCGCAACTCGCCCTCTGCACGACGATTTCGCCGCCGAGCAAATCCCCGCAGTCAGCAATGCCTGGGCTCTCGTAACACGCCGTCACCTCTACCACCACAATTGCCCCTTTCCATCAGGGTGCAGATTGGAAGTTTTCTCAAGGGAGGCGGTCAGAAATGGAAGAAAACCAAATTAAGTAGGCCGAGATGCCGAAACAGGCGGTTTTAATGTCTAGTACTAAGTGCGGATGCGATGAATGGTTCGTTCGTAAATGTTGCCTTGACCGTCCTCCACCGCCGGTCCCGCTTCCCTGACGTCCTCCCAGCGTCGCTACGCCATACGCATCCCCGCCCTCGCCACCGACTTGAATTTGAATTGAATTGAATTTCCTTTATTTTACGTGGCGAGACTCGGGCCATCAGGCCCGCTCTTCCGTCTGACCACGCAAATTTCGCTACGCTCCTTTTATCTAGCAGAGATAGGAGGTATTTCTTGGGCGAGAAACAGGCGGTTTGAATTTAGCTCAGAGGCGTCATTTAGGCTTGAGTATCTTTTACATGCAAGTAAATGTACTAACATGGGACAGCCAGCTTTACTTCCCCTCCGAAGGAAGGCGTGCGAAGGATTTTGTCGCCCTAAAATCCACGGCTTCGATCGGGTTTGAACCCGCGAGCTTGGGTATAACAGTCCGGTACGCTAACCGTCACACCATCGCCGCCGCCAAACCGCCGACTTCGTCGTTAGCAGTCGGAACCTGCGCCCTCGCCGCCGCCGCCGCAACCTTTGCGCGGGGCCTTGCGTGCGTGACGGTAACCGTTGTCGCGCTTGGGCAACAATGGGGGGAGGGCGGGCGGGGCCGTGCGAGGGGAGGGGTCTTGTCGCTGCGCTGTAATTAACCTGCCGCGAAGGAGTGCTGAGGGCCGACCCCGCCCCCCCCCCCCCCGCCCTCCCGCGCCCCGTCGGCCCTCGGCCTTTCGGCGCACCGCAATCAGACCCGAATTCCCTTCGCCCCTCCCACTCTCGCCCGAGCGGCGCAGCCCACTTCTGCTGATTCCGAAATTCGGCGGAAGGCCATCGAATTAAAAGGCGGGTCGGATTAGGTGGCGGATTCAGACGAACTAAATCAGCGTTACCCCTTTGCGCGTCTGCAAGTCGCGAGCGGCGATCGACTCACGATGAACGTTAATGGTAGTAGTTAAGTGATTATAATTTCGTTAATATTTTGTAATACGTACATGTGAGATTTCGAGAAGAGGGACTTTTAGATAGGGAATTTCGACAAAATTAATCATGCTGCCTTACTATGTCCTACTGCCTCATATGTCTTACAGTCAAGCAAATGTTCAACAATGGAACTATTTTATTTGTAGCAGCTGCCGAATTGAATATTCTGGACTTTACTTGAAGGCTGCGTTCGTTTCCTCTTATATCGCGTTAGTTTTCACAATTCTTGGTGGCTTGAGACTTGAATCAGCACTAGTGGTTAGAAATAGCTCGTGTTTTTTTCGCAAGTAAAGAAGCAAACATGAGAGAGAAAATAACTATCATATACTCTTTCAACAAAAATTGTATTCACGCAGTACACAAGTATTTTCGTTTGCAGTTAACATTGCAAAGGCATTGTAGTTGCAAGTAGTTGACGTAATGAACGAAATACTGCCATGCACTAATTTTTAGTTTATTGAAAATGTTTTTCTGAATCGTTAGAAGAAGTATTTTTAAAGATAACCATTTCATTTGCATGTGGTCACAATTTCTTCGACTTTGTAGGATTGTGTGAATTTAAGAAATATCTATTATTTCGAGTATTTGCAGGAATTAAATGTAGCACAGTAGTCATCCGCAGCGACTCTGACCGTGAGGGTCTAGGATTCGAATCCTAACGGCGGCGGATTTTCCACACCTATTAAGTGGGAGGTCGAATCAGCTGCTGTCTGCAGACGTCTAGCGGCGGAAGTCTAGCGATTGTTTTTCGTGGTTTCTCCGATCAGTACGAGGAAAATGCTGGTACAGCGTCATATGAAAAGTGAGCACAGACCACCAGATCTGCGCTTGCTTTCTCCTCCTAACTTCACCCCCTACTTACACACAAACACACAAACGCATACACAAACGCATACACAAACGCATACACAAACGCATACACAAACGCATACACAAACGCATACACAAACGCATACACACACACTCACGCGCTCACACATACACTTACATGCATTACAGTTCCACGCATGTCGGGAGATCAGGCACGAGATCAGTCTTAGAGATTTCCTCGACGTGAGCAGCACCCGTTGGGGAGATACCTGGATGGGAGATACCTGGATGGGAGATACCTGGATGGGAGATACCTGGATGGGAGATACCTGGATGGGAGATACCTGGATGGGAGATACCTGGATGGAGATATCCCACACATCTCCGTCGTGCAGATCGGCGACTGAGCCTACCTTCCGCCAGGAGAGGAACGCATCAACCTCCAGGCATAAAAAAGTATTGACAACACTTATGGGATTAATGACCATAGCAGTTGACGTGCTTGACAACATCAATCAATCAACAATTTTCATATTTCTTACCCTGTGTATCTTATTATGTGTATTCTAAATGTGCGAAAAACGTTTAATCCACTACGCTCTAAAATAGACCAGCTTAACATTTGTGTGTTTCAAGCAACTGCTGAAGCTTGCGTTATTGTATAACTGTTTAGACCAGTGTCGCTTCACTTATTCAATCGGATTCTTAATGTTCATTTGGTCTTTAACATATGCACAACCCAACATTTACGTAACCTTCATGTCCCGTATTGTTTTCCCAACAGCGATTCCTGTTTTCCAGGTACCAGTGGCAATTCCACCGCAAGCACGCCCCATCAAAGTGCAGTGTCCTCCTTTGGCACCTATTCCGCCCTTCCATGACCCCGAGAGGGCTGCCTTGACTTTTGGGCGGCACCGTTATGAAAAGACGACCCGCGACCCGCACGGTAGTTGATTCTTGCGCAATTCCTCAGTTCAGAAATGCTGTTTCAGCACTATTCAAAACAGCTCTCGTTTTAAATCGCACCACACGAAATCGTAAACATTTACAAGGTGGGAGCATTTTGTAATTTTATTTCGGAAATGTAAAGAATTTGTTTATTTTTTACTATCGGAAACGCACAACTGTTTTGACACTTATAATGTACAAGATGAATACTAACCCTTCTTATGAAATCTTAGAACACATCCAACCTTAAAACTCTAATTAGTACATTATGCAAGTTTCAATATATATTTAATTAACATTTGCGTAAGAAACTGTGTATTGTAACTTCACTAAATTATATAAAATTAATTGAAATTTTATAGTACTATATATTTACTAGCATGGGCAACAGCAAAGAAATTCGGTAAAATAATTGTGTGTACTGAAGTATCCTATAGATCTTGTTTTATAATTAAAGATCTACATGTTCTTCATCACAATCGTCCATTATTTGAAAAAAGTTGTGAGCCTTGTTCCTATCGAAATGCTTTCTAATTCTTATTCGAGAATTTTAAGATTTTTTGAGAGCATACTACATAAGATGATCCAGTTTTGCACATCCTTGGACGAAAGTTCTCTGGTCCTGACGAACCGCAATTGGCGTTGTACAATAAACTAGAGACAGTTCGCCAACTGCAACTCTTCACCCAAACTGAATGCATATTTTGTGTACAAGTACTTTGTACTCTTGTGGTCTTCATGGACTGACAATAATTTGAGTATCAGCGATAACGAGTGAAAGGGAGATAAGCTTTGAGAAGAAAGTGAAACTCAAGAGGCATTCAGAAGGCGAAATTAAATACTGAAATTTTCAATGACGCTCCAATATTTCCTATCTCTTACCTTGAAATGTACGGCGTAATTATATTATTTTAAAACTGTAAAGTTCAACGTATGAAACACGGCAGCCCCACCCCTGCTTTTCCAAATTAATTCTACCACTTTCCTCTCGCGGATTCCCATTGATAGAAATGACAACCATAGGCGTGCCCAGCCACTAGACAACGCCCCCAGAACCCCAGAAGGAAGCTGGTTGGTGTGGCTGCTCCAATGCACGCCTGGCGTTCCACAAGGATCGGCCGCCTACTCGGACGAGTTGCAAAACGCTGCCTGCCATTTCTCTCCAAGCCACGCTACGCCACGTCTCGGAGTGTTGAGTTATCCCATGTCATCGCTTTTCACACAGGCAGCGCCCGTCTGCACGGAGGGCCTTTTACAACTATGTTATGCCGATGACAGAGTAGATTCATAGTCGAAGGATTCTAGTAAATGACTTTCTAAAGCACGAAGTCCCGTGGCTCTATTGAGAGGGAAAATGCGAAGATTTAAAAAAATAAAAGGTCAAGCATTTGAATTGAGCCCAGGAATTGCTGTTTTATTTAATATTTTTTTAGGTAATATAAACTTGAATGACGCGTTTGTTTTACATGCATATGTGTCATTGTTTCTGTTCTCCAGGTACATCCAAGTATGAATACGTTCAAATATTTTCTTAGGTTTTACGTGCCGCTGGAGATTCTATTACACCAGGTTTTGTATCACGTTTATTCCTCCCACATTTTAGTCATTCTGCAAGCGTCCCTTTTCGTCATATTTTAAAAGGTGTCATTTATATTCTATTTTATCTTCGTTTTTATTTTATGAAGTTATCCGAACATGTACCAATATGAAACTTTAAGGTCAGTCTCGTATAGTTGTATCCACCTTGCACACTTCTAAATAATAAGTTGATTTAGTTTCATTTATCCAAAATTGTTTACAGTTTTTTAATGACATTTACAGTTTTTAGACTCAATTCAAGAATTCAATAAATGTAATTTATAATTAGAAATATTTTTAAACATCTTTTAGATTTTTAAACTTCAAAGAGTCAGTAACTGGATGTACATTGCTACGAAACACAACGATGATGCAAGATCTTGTGACCTCCGTTGCAAACTTCGATATACTGTTATTAAGTATTGCAATATATTTCGAAGTAGGAACATTCCAATTTAATGTATATGCTTACTGTACCATAGAATGAGTTCTTAATGCTTTCAAAGTGGTGATTTGAGAGCTCAATTTGTGTTGCATCCTTCAATCAATTTCTTCACAAACTTACCGACACACTTAAAAGTTGTGATACACACACACTTAAAAGATGGTTCATAAAAATATGCCTAAACCTACATTTCTCAGACTACTTCAAAACCATACATTAAAAAAATAAAATGTATTGAAATATTTTATAAAATACAATAATATATCAGGTTGTCGGGTCTGATGTAAAAAATGGAAGTAATAAAAATATCGTTTAAATCGGATCGAATTCAGATTCTTCCCAGTAAACTAAGATTGTTCAGAATTACTGAGAATATTTTTGATTTCGTATTTCACGTAAAAAATCGAATTATTGAAAATTTCGACATCAACAGACACGTTTTACAAATACATTTTCTTCGATTATCTTCTTCAATCGATTATCTTCTTGTACATTAATAAATACTATCTCTTTACATTTTTCGAAACACATTGTTTTTTTCCTTTAGAATAAAATTGCAATATCGTTTAAGCTTATATCATGTGTAAACGGTTCTGTACGATGTCGCAGACTCGGTACAGAACGCGTTTAGCCCTAAAAAGGTTGAAAAGTTACCTAACCAACCCATGATACAGCACCGCACAAACAACAAAGAGAGAACGCAAAATGTTATATGACCACTATTAATTCTACAATGAGGGATTCTTCTTCTCCAATGTGATCAATGGTATCCGAAATTCGGAATCTTTGGAACAGTTACAACAATACCCTTTGAAAATTGTTATAATTTATTTCGTATTTTCTCTAAAATATATATCATATTATCTAATCATCCGAAAGGAACAATTGATTTTTCAAATTAAACATTTTTTATCAATAGTTGAAATGCGAGTGTTAAGAACAAAGTATTCTTATGATTTTTGAAATTTCAGGAAACGTGGTTCATGTGCAATGTTCTCTCAAATGACTCGTATGTAAAACTCCCAAGGCGCATGTTAGAAAAATCTTCTATTTTAATTCACGACCTCTGAATATACAAGTCTATGTTGGAGTGTCCTTTTCCCGTATACCTTCTCCTCCCGCCATTCATTTCTATCAGCACATTTCCTCCGAATTCGAAGAGACGCATCTGAGATTTACTTTTTTTAAAATAAATAATACCCTAACTTAAGATGATCATCATGTAGTCTTATAGAAATAGCATCGAAATGAAAATTAACATGCATTTTAAAAGGACTAATTATCCTTTAGCAAATTAATACGAAAGCCCATTGTATAACAATAGTAATATAATGTTGCTTACGCATAGAGACTCGTAGATGATATAAAATAATGAGATTTAAAAATATATTTTAATTATAATGATATACTAATAGTAATACAGCATTGAAAAATGAAAAACTGTTTTAATACATTGTTTTCGTTTCATGTTCGTGACTTGTGTTATTGACACACCGAGAGTCATATAAAACGTTTTGCCATCGAATATTCCCCATGTTTCCATGAAAAGTTAGAAAAATGTATACTAGTTGATCTCATTTACGTGAGAGGTGCCTGATATGTACCCACAAAATCAAAAGAATTGTGAATTGTTACCAAAATTACATGACTTCAAACTTTCGTAAATCCAATTTAGAAGAAGTGTCGTAATTTCTGAACCTTTTACATAAATTTGTGTGACATTTGCGAAGGGATTGCGTAGGCAACATCAGCAAAAAGCACATAACGATGTATTCTCATCGAAGGTATTTTCTCTGTCAAAGCTTCATTAGCCTACGTTATGACAATGCTTACATGCACAATGCGCACAGAAGAGGGACTTTGGGTGACGTGACAGTGATGAGCTTGGAGACTACCTTGAAAATGATATAGAGACGCCCAAATTTATTATCCCTGGTATAGGAAGAGACGTCCTCCTTTTCCATAACGCGGCCCCGGGTTTGATTCCCGGTCGGGCAAGATTATAGTGCTTTCCTTGCAATGTCACAATATATGTGGCAGTGTGACTATGAGAAAACTCACTTGTCAGGTAGAGAAGACCAGAATACGTCGTTGCGATGACTTCGTGCTAACCACACGTACCCCTCAACCCAAGACCGGGAGGCCGGGCAGCTGGTACGCCATCGCCCGTACGCGGGGGCTGTCGCGCCAAGTACAGACAGGTGTAGAAAGAAAAAATTTGATGTTACATGGTTTGGGCCAATGCATTGGAAATGAATTAAATCATTTTAAAAATCGCATATCTATCATTGTACGGGCATTGTGTGCGTGACCCCACCTAAGGGTGCACTGCTCCATGTCCCACCTGCTGCCGCTCGTCCTCGTCCCTGGCTGCTGGCTGCTGAGGCGGAGCGCGTGCAGCTGCTCATCCGAGACGCCCTATTCTCCCTGTCGGCTCTAAAGGCGAAAGGCGCGAGTGGAGGCGTGGATCAAAGGAAGACCTCCCCACCCCTCGCCACCGCCTCACCCCGCCTCGCCTCGCTCTGCTTCCCCTCGCCCCGCGCCACTCCGCCCCGCGCCACTCCGCCCCGCCCCGCCCCTGCCCGCTCCGCTCCGCCATGCCCCCATCTTCTTCTCTCGCCTCGCTCGGCCTCGCCGCCTCCCCCTCGCTCCTCCGATCCGCCGCTCCCCGCTCCACTCCGCCTCAGGCCCGCTCCGCCTCACCTCCTATCACCTCTACCCCGCTCCGCTCCGCCTTGCCCAGATCTTCTTCTCTCGCCCCGCTCCGCCTCGACCCGCCCCATTCCTCCGCGCGCCGTACCTCTAAGACACCCTCCTCACCCCGCATCACCCCGCTCCGCCTCACTTCTCTCCACTTCGCCCCGCCCCGCTCCACCCCTTCCCGCGCACCTGTCCGCATAATTCCATCCTGTCCCCGCATCTTCCTCACTCCGCCCCCGCAACACCACCGCCCCGCCTCTGCCCCGCCCCATCCCCGCAACGCCCCCGCCTCTCTTCAGCCCCGCCTCCGCCCCGCCTCCGCCCGCCTCCGCCCCGCCTCCGCCCCGCCTCCGCCCCGCCTCCGCCCCGCCTCCGCCCCGCCTCCGCCCCACCTCCGCCCCGCCTCCGCCCCGCCTCCGCCCCGCCTCCGCCCCGCCTCCGCCCCGCCTCCGCCCCGCTCCGCCCCGCTTCCGCTCCGCCTAAACCCCACTATTCTCCGCCCCGACCCCGCATTACTTCGCTCCTCCCCTCACTTCCCCGTTGCACCCGCCTGCCCTCCCCTCCCCGCCTTATCAGTCAGTCTCGTTTCCTTTTCCATCTCTCACCCCACCCCGCCCCGCCCCGCTGGCGCTCCGCAGCACGCCTCTCGGCTCGGCGACGCGTCGCCCCCCGGCGGGCCATTATGTCACCCGGCGCGAGGCGGCGCTGGGCGGCACCCCAGCGGCGGGCGAAGGACGCTCGCGTCGTTAACGGCGCTCGCCCCCCCCCCCCCCCCCGTGCGGGAGAGCAGGCGAAGTGGATGCCGCGGAGGCGGAGCGAGGTTTCAGAATTGTCTGCGTTCGAGAAGCGGTTTTCAATCGAATCTCCACGGACTTGGTGTTTTCGAATGTGGTCGCGAAAAATATGGACGTGACGCATTTTGGGGTTTTAATTATAATGAACTGAAAGACCTCGAACTTACTTCGAACAAGTATCACAGTAAAGTGTGAGAAAAATACGCTTCAATTTTTTTTTAAAATAATTAAAATAATTTATTTTATAATCACAAAACGTTCAAAAACATACCTCTCAATACACAAGTGTTTGTGAGTTTGTGAAAATTAGACAAGCATTTATAGTGTTAAATTATATACGTGCGTTTTAAATTAAGAATACGAAAGAATTAATTTACCGAGCCCCGTTTGCTTCGCAAGACTAATAAACTGCTGTGAAACACACTATTTTCAATGTGAGTAATATAATAAGAAACAATGAAAAACTTAAATGTAAATTTCTCAATTTATTAGCAATAAAAGTTCATTGTTTTTCTCTTTCTTTCTGGTTTAATATTTTTCAACGAAGTGAGAGAGAGCTCAAAGTCTTGAGTAACTATCAAATGGTAAAATATAGATTTTGTTATTATACGAATTTTGCAGTGGTTTATATCTTTATTATCACATACGATAATTCAGTAGGCAATAAACTTATTATTTCTCGGTGAAAATATTTTCTCCGTTATTTTAATTAGTAATATGTAAGATTATGTTGATTTCAGTATATAGAGAAAAATATGTTTTGACTTTTGAATAAAATTCTAAATAACCATTCACAAGTCCATCTCATTTTGGGTTCAACGATCCTATTCCGATTGCGTTTAACGATTCCGCGTCTGTGATTCCATTTCACCGTCTGAATATTGAGCCACGCTATTGTTATGCTATTGCAACATTCTAAAACTGTATAATAAAAATGTTAAAAATCTGTTTATTTTGACTGTCGTTCTACGTATCATTTCCAGATGCATTCCCTTGCACTTGCACAAGAAGTTGATCAAAGATAAAACTCTATGTCAACCGTCTCCCTATTCGCCCAGAGGACGCAACGACATCGACAGAAGACGGCGCCGTTCTCCTTGTCGTTGGCGTACCCAGAGCAACGGGGCCTGTTCCCATACGGCGCGGCCGCGGCGGCTGCGGAGGCGGTGTTTTAGAGGCGTGTGTCAACAGAGCTCTTCTTGAGCTTCTTTTTCTGCCAAAGGTCGCAAGGCCGTGGAGAGCCCTGCCAACGCCGTTTCCGTAATTTCTCTGGCACAGCCAAAGAGCCCCCTCCCGCTCGTGGAGAAATGTGTTGCGGTTTTTGTTGTGTGTGATTGCTTTGAGCGGCCCTCGTAACATAGAATGCCACTCGTTGGTGGTTGTGTGGGTGACGTTTTTGTAAGTGTAACGTAAACAGGAAATATTTGTATGCCTCAAACTACTTCACTATTGGCTACAATAGTAGAAGTTTCGGAATGTCTTGAAGTAGTGCAAACCTCGATGGAAGGTTATTGAATTAAATAAATAATGCGTTTTTATGTTACGTCACCTTCATTAATTCAAAATTGTCTTTCACATCATAGTACATGCCTACAGCGTCAATTTCTGATTCCTTCTTTTTTACATAAGTATTAATCTTGTGTGTTACGATTTCATCATACATTTGGATGAGAATTGAAAATTTGCAAGTCATTGCGTAAAGTCAAAGAAACTGTAAATATTACGTACTGACACCAGTAGTTCTTACAAAATTAATTTGCATAAATTCGTGAGTGGGAAAGATAGAAAGTTGAAACCGTTTGTTGTTATGTTTGTTTAGTTTGTAACAGTGTGTCACGTGGATGTGAGATGCATGGCACATCGTCATGACGAATATTTCTCAACTCTCATGCAACATCGAAATGGATACTTGTATAAATTTAAAATAAGTCTTTTTTCATTCATTTTCGAGTACAGACAGTTCGGTCACATCTTCACTTCATTTTCAGGCTCTCGTTAATACCCAAGGTCGTGTCGTAGTGCTCTGTTGAGGAAATATTTATTTCAACATTAAAAATGTCAAGCTTGTATGATCATTCTTTATATATCGTGAATACGCCTCATTATTTTGTCACTGAAAGTAGTATGACCTAGATATCGCGTAAAAGACCGAAATGTTATTACATCCGAGATGCAATTTCAGGTGTGGATATAAGGAAGGTAAGAGGATATTTAGTAACAACATACTCATC